>VDFB02193867.1:707856075-708191197 GCA_007258455.2 Sequoia sempervirens | reverse complement strand
AATGAATTTTAATACCCCTTGCAAGTTCCTCTTTTACACCCTTCACCTTAGAAAAATCAAACCCAAAAATGTAATTCCACATCCTTCATCTATACCCCATCCACTTAGTGCCTGTTTGTAGTGTCAGTGGGGGAATTTCTATTAGGGACACACACATGGCTTGTGAATGTCTGCATAATGCACTGTCATCCTCACAATATTCTTGCCTCTAGAATGCATAAAGGTGTTATGTTCACCATTGGGGTAGAAGTGTAACATATTTGTTCCTCCCATTCAACCTTTGAACAACTCTTTCCCTCCCAAATTCACCTAAAATCGACAACTCCCTCTTCTCATTCAACTCTCTACACTCTCTACACATTTTCACCCATTCTTTTCAATCTTCTTGCTGCTACACAACTCTTGAGAAAATTCTTGGCTAGTTGTTGCACTATTGAACTCTACCATTCTAGCATCACAACATTCTTCACATCTACCATAAAAGCTACAACTTGGTGTCTTGTGAGATATCCTTCAGCATCACTATGACCACGTCAACTTTTCCACAACTGTAGACTTGCATTCCTCTCTCATTGGCCTTGAGTGCTTCTGGTTGAGGGTGGTATTATTTCCTTACTATTGCATTGTTGTTAGATTTGAGTAGCATAGTGCTTCTTGCAGTATTTGGTATCCTTTCCTTTCCAACATAGGTTCTTTATCACATTTGTATTTCTCTATCTATATGGCTATTGATGGAGGTGGGAACACTAAATAGGGGTTTGACTACGACAACCCCTAAAATAGCACCAACATTTTTTCTATTCTACTATGTCTAGGTTGGCATATGTGTGGAGCTTGCGGGGGGTTGGACCTATTGTGAGTTTTATTTCTACCACCCTTGCTCTTGTCAAATTCTAGTTATAATTTTAAAACATCTCTTTCATTATTCTATGATTTTGTTATTTTCCACTATCATTAAATTGCAATAAACCTCATTAGTTAAGTAGTTGGCATGTCTCTACAATTTTTGGACTGAATATTGTACATTTTTTCTATACAAACGCCAACACACTAGTGATATGCCAGTGTGTCACACTAACATCCTTTTTCCACACTATTGTCCTCTAGTAGAGAGTTGTTCAAGGTATAGCTTGAAATCCAGAAACTTGTTCTCTTAACCCCCTAAAGCTCTTGGGTTAGCAGAAAGATAGTAATGTTGAGTGATTCAAGGGAGGTTGATACACCATTTTTCCAACATTTGAAGTTGTTGCAACTATGGAATCACATGTATTCAGACCTTCTGAAGTTGTTGTGATTGTGGCATCACATATATTTAGACATTAGAGATTACGCATGTAATCAAACTACTATTGCATTGAAACCTATGCCTTATTATTGGTTTGGCATCATATTACAAGGTGTATGACCTGTGTATGAAATGTTCAGGTCAAAAAATTGCGATTAGTATTAAATGAAGATTGTTGCAACATTGTAATAACTATTATGACCAACTTGTCAACTTATTAGTGTAAGTAGAGTTTGTATTTCATACCTATATTTATGCATTTAAGTCCCTATCATTTGGTTTAAGGTTAAGAAAAAACTCCAATTAGTATAATGCAAATGTTTGACAAAATTTCCACACTGTCAAATTGAAATAATCACAAAAATTCACAAAATTGCAAGCCTAAACTAGGGTGGGACATTACAGTGGTATCAGAGCCTAAGTTACTACTAGTTTGTGGGAAAATTCAATTTTAGATTTAAATCATGGATTTAGTGAGTGATAAAGAGTTGGGACAAATAATTTTTATTGTAGGAGATAAACTTGGTCACTTGTCTCCATGAAAAGATGTTTTTCTCAGCTCATTGGAGGAAGCAGTGAATTGTTTGCATATGGTGGATCACTCACTTTCCCAATGAATTCAAATTGGCATAATTTCGATAGTTTATTCTTTGGGTGAGCACGACTTGTCAAGACACAAAAATAAGAAGGTAAGGCTCACCGTTACTCATTGATTCACTACAAAATTATAAGGATTACAATTCCTGAAGTTCCTTATAATGTTGAAAAATGAGGGAGATTGCAGTTGATCATTGAAAGCTTTGATGGGTTAGGTGATATCAAAAGTCCTTTTGGTGAGAGGGCTAAGGTTCTAGAATTGATGGAAAAGGTGATATCATGTGTTATCATGATTGACAATGATTGTGATAGTATTATTCTACATATGTTTCATCATTTCTTAGTTTTTATCAATAAGGATCATGAAAAATCTATTTAGGATTACATGAGAATAATTATGGCTTCAATTATTGATGAAAGTGATGTTATTCTCCAGCCTATTGTATCTTTGTTGTTGGCTATTCTAAAGAAAGAATAGGTTACTTCTATAGCTTCGTATAAAATTTTCCACAGTGTTTTCAAATAATGTGAGGGTAAGTTGAGGTCCTATTTTTTTGATGAAGAGCAGGTGGAAGAAGAGGTTCTCAAATCAATAGTGGTTGATGACAAGAATGCCATACCTCATGATGGATGTTTGATAGAACTCCATGATGATTCCTATGAATTGCATGCATCTATTCATGATGAGAATGTGTGCAATGAGAATGATAAAACAACCTTGAAAAAACAATTAGAATTATCATATGAGGATGATCACACTAGTTCTTATGATGGGAATATTGATAGTATATTTGATGATGTTCTCCAATCAACCATTGATACTGATTCAACATCCTTATCTTAGTGATGATGCTTATTATGATTTGGGTGTGTTAGCACCTAATCATGATAAATATTTGGTTATGGATAAATTTTCTCTTAATGTTGATCTAACTTCTTGAGAGTTATGACCATGAAGGAAGGAAAAGAGAAATATGATTTTGGAAAGCATGGTGTTGATTATAAATAAAAAAAATTGTATGAAGACATGATTATTGCAGCCGTAAACCATTTTGATGATACTCATAAGTTGATGGAAAATTTTTGTTGGAAGGCTCTAAGGACATAAGAATTTTGAAGGAGAACTTTCCCTTGCAGATTTTTAGGCACTCAAAGAAGCATTGGTGGTAATGAAATCTAATTACCTACATTTTCAGATAGAGATCACCTTCCCATGCTTGATGAGATTTATTTTGATGCATTAAAAGGGAAAGAAGAGGAAGTTGATAAGCTTACTTATGAGCTTAAGGTTACCAAGGATTCTTTGAAGAGTAATCAAATGGACCTTCAAGAATCAAAGATTTAGGTTGATGAGATTTGTGTGGAGTTGAGCTTGGTGCAATCTTCATCATCCACAACATTAGCTAAATCTTCTATGGGTTCCATAACACCTGAGGATGATAGTGGTACCCATGGTTTGAGGGGGGAACCTCGTATGATTGTCAAGCACAATTAGCTTTCAGATTTCATGGGTTTGAGGAGAGGTATGATTTAATTTTTTTTTGATATACACATAGTTTTCATCATGGATATCATAAGTCACCTATGTGGGAGAGCCAATTGAGGGTTCAAGATAGTTATGAATGAGTTAGTTGAGCATATAGCTTGTGGACCAGCCAATAGTGAAGTTTGTGCATCCACAAGTAAAAGGGGCACACATCTCCATATTAGAGATGTAGGGTATTATTGAAGCAGAATGTACCTGTGATAGGGATCTGATTATTTTGGAATTAGTGTGATAGATGCTAGCCCTATTCCCATATTTTGCATAGGATTTTTAGAACATCATCGAAGGTGGGAAGAAATCCCATTCTGAATGATACATATACATGCAGAAGAATTAGGGAAGTAAGATTTGTTGAGGAAACATTGTCATGAGGGCCCTGGTGGGTCGTGAATAGAGAACGGTGAAGTCAATGAGAATGGAGTTGTTCAAACCTTAACTCATTTTGACAACACACATGATTTTTTTTAGTACCTCTTTTGGTGAGATTAACTAAAAGAAAGGTAGAAAGGGTTAATGGTTGGAGCTGCTATACCAAATCTACAGACTATCAAACATGCCCTAGAGTTAATGAAATCAAATTAACTCCACTTGATCTCAGATAGGGACCTTGCCATCAATTTTTCAAAGACTACTTTCAAAGAGGACTTATATAGTTATAAGAAATGGCTCTTCATGATTTGAGATGTGAGACACCTCCTGATTCATGCGATGCGAATGATGAGATATGGAATCCAAGTGACTATTTAGGTATTCCATTGACACAAGCAGGTGAATTTCACCTTGATTGCATTGTAAGGAATGCTCATCATTTTTATTTCAACCCGTACATGAATGATTTGATGACACATAAATGTGGGTTGGATCAAAGATTACATAGTTCATTGTGGTATGATGTGCTTCCATCTTCAAATGATAAATCCAAATATTGCAGGTCTCCTACTTTATTTCCTCCAAATGGTTGCATACAAATATAGGATTCTGAGTCTTGGCACATTGGAGATTCAATTAGCATACGATACTTCCATCTCTTCATTTATGGTGGGTGTGATGGTGTGATGATTTGGGATCTAGGGATTGGTGTAGTTTCTACACTACTCCCAAATGATCATGATGAGTTGCTTCACAACTATTGGAATGGTAATTATTATATGAGTGGCAACAAAAGTAATCAGGTATTGCAAATGGTGGACTTCCAATTTGGCTATGGGATCTAGGAATTTCTATGCTTGGTAGATTGCTTCATATTTGGATAGTGATTAACATAGATGTTGAGTTTAGTTTTATCTTATTGATGTAGAGGAAATATAGTGTAGAATTCTATAGGATCCTCTAGGATCCTTGTATTTAGCCATGGTGTACATGTGTGAATTTCTTGGGGAAAAGCAATCTTGGGAAGGCCGGACTGTAATGTCCCCTTATTGGGTAGTCAATAGGAGTTGTGGTTAGTCTATCACCTTAGTTCCTGTAGACTAACATGGTAGTTATGGAATCCTTCTAAGGGAGTTTGTGGCTTTCCACTCAACCATTTTTGGTTTTTTGGTGTTATTTCTAGCTCAATGAGTTTTAGGGGGTTCGTAGTGACGACTTCTGGAGCATTCTTTGGGCACTTTGTCCACACTTACCATTTTTAGTAAGTCATCGATTGATCACCAACCTTGGTTTTATCTTTGTAGTTAGCATAGTCTAGAGCTTTAAGTTTAAATAATGTAAATATTAAAGTTAAATTAAAAATTGAAATTTAGCATTGTTTATTTTATTTGAATTTATGATGGAGGAGTTATAAGGTATTTTTTCATGATATTTTAATATCATAAAGTTGGCCACCCAACTTAAGGGAATCATAAGGGGATAAAATTCAAAAAAATAAAATAAAAAAGGAAATTTGGGCATGGGAATTGAAGAATATAAAGTGCTTTTGTGAGATCATTTTTTCATTCATGCTAGATAATATACACAAGGGTTTGTTGGCTGGATTGAGGTCTTGGATTTCTAAGGAAAAAATCCCTCATGAGGATATTCAACTATAGGATTGAAAGACATTAAAAGGTTGAATGTTGATAACTTCATTCAAGGGTTATGCATTTGCACAATAACAATTGGTTTTGAAATTTAGTGAATTCTCCTTTAGAGATGAATTTCAGAGACTTATAGAAGAAAAATTTCATGTGATATCTATACATTGTCCTCGGTATATTTTGGGACTTAAAAGGAAAGGTTTTGTGGTGCTAATTTCTTTCTTTAGGGTTGTGACTATACTCTCCTTAAACCCCTTTCTCTCTTCATGATTATGATGACAATCATGATTTATGGATAAAGAATCATTGTTCTAGGGTTCATAGGGGATGATCTTTGATTACAACTATTCAGGGTTTGGAATTTCATATCAACAGTTACATTGAATAGTAAAGGTAACTTCATCTTTGAAGGTTACATCTGAGTTTGGGAAATAGTTTTGTGGATACCCTAGACATGGTTTGTAGAGGATGATAGTTCAACCATGATCAACATGTTTCATCCATATTTTTTGAGATAGTAACTAATATAATGATTGGCTGGTCCTGCATTGTATTAAGCACATTCAATCAATGGTGCATAGGGTCTAAACTTCCAACATACTCGAGCCTTCCCTAATGCCATCCTACACACCAAGCATGGGAAGTTTGAGGAGTTCTGCTCAACGAGGAATGTGGGAGGAGGTCAAAGTTAACGAATAGATTATAGTTTGTGACTCACAAGAGGTTGATACACCATTTTGTCAACATCTGAAGTTTTTACAGCTATGGCATTACATATATTTAGACCTTTTGAAGCAGCTGTCATTGTGGCATCACATATATTTAGACATTAGAGGTTGTGTATCTAATGGATTTGTTGTTGCATTGAAGATTGTACCTCATTCTTGGTTTGAAATCATATTTCAAGGTGTACAACCTATGTATGGAATGTTCAGGTCAAAAAAATGTGATAAGCATTGAATTAGTATTGTTTCAACATTGTAATCATTGTTATGAACAAATTTTCAATTTGTTTGGTGTTAGTAGAGTTTGAATTTTAGACTTATCTTATATTTATGCATTTGAGTTCCTATCATTTGATTTAAGCTCAAGGGGTGATCCCACAATACTAGTTAAATACAATTTTTGGCCAAACTGGACATTGAACTAAATTTTTTTAACTAAATCTTCGCTTTCGGGCACCTATAGCGGCTAAACCATGAGGAAGTTGAAGATGATGCAAACTAGTGATTTGTGACATTTTTTCTATAGATTCTAAAAAAAAAAAATTCAAAAAAAATTGAATTATATTTCACTTCTTTTTCCATTTCCTTCGAAAACTAGTTTTTAACATTAAACATCATTTTTAAAGAGTGACATCATTGGCTAACACAACATTTTTTTATGAAGGATAAAATTTTTTTTGAATTTAAATTCAGAATAATGATCTACTTTAGTGCATGGAATTGGTTTCATAGATTTCTTGAATATTTTTTCTAATTAAGTTTCAAGGTCAAACCTTTTACAATTTAGACACAATTCACTAGCTAAAGCATAATTGTTTTGTATGTATCAAAATTCAAATTTTCTTTTTGTTTGATCATGACATCAATATCTAGTGCACCTGATATTTTTCTATTTTTATAATCTACTATTTTTCCACATATGAAGAACATAGAGCTTGATTTTCAGTTAAAACATATGTTTAATCAAAATAAGAAAAAAAATACATAATAAAACCAAAACGTATTAAAATTATATTTGATGGATAGCTCATTCTGAGGAGTACCATCCTCCAGTTGGGTCTATGAATTATCCTCCATTTTCATCCCCTAACCCGAGCTTGAAGGAAAACATTTGAAAATTGGTGTGGAGAGGGGGAGAAAGGGGTATTCAAGCTTGAATGGAACTTGTTCACTAGAACCAAGGTCCATTCAAACTTGGGCCCTTTCTTTCCTTTCTCTCTCACCTTCAGTAATCTCAAGGTTCGAATGGAACCTGGTTAAAGTGAACCCCCCTTTATTGAATTTTCCATTTTCTTCATTATAAAAAAATGCCAAAAAAGTGGGTTCAATCATTTAACAGGGTTTTCTCAAACCAAGGTCCATTTGAACCCCTTTTGGGTCCATTTGAATACCCCAATTCGTGTGAATCCCTAAAAAGCAACAAAAAAAATCATAGGAGCATTTTTGCAATTTCCCTTCCTCACTATAATTGTAAACCAATATCGTGGGATCACCCTAAGATCAAACCCATAGTTTTCAAGCATATTGACAACTAGAAATTGATTTTCTTTCATTTACTTACATTTGATCCTCTAACTCTTTTGGTTTTGGATCTCGTTGTTCCCAACTATCATTTTGTTTGTTACTTCATTTGCTTGTGTTGGTTTAAGGGGATTTTCCAATTCTTGTTTCTTGGATAGACTTTGGAAAGATTCCCATAGAGATGGAGTAGTCTTCATCTATATGAGATGTTCACATGATCAACTTTCCATTCCCATTCATTCCTTAGTTCAAGAAGAAATTTGTCTAGTAGAGGCTTTTGAAAATCAATGTTGAAGGTGATGCAAGCATTGTTGATAATTCTTGGGTAAAATGCAAGTGCATGGGCTGCTATATATTCTCCAATTAAATTTCCTACCTTCTTAATAGAGCTTCTTCCCAAAATTTACTTGGTAACAAGTGTAACTATAGCCACATATGGATTGCGCTTGGGAGATTATTGTTGGGATTGAAATGTACATACCAAGGTTCATGAAAGTATTTCTTTGTTTACAAACAAATCTTCTCCTAAAAAATAGATTCCTTTTCTATTGTCCCTTGGGTATTATTAGAATGTCTACTAAGCCCCCGAGTCTACATGAATGGTGAATAAAGTGCGGGATTGAAAAGGGAAAAGGCATGGAGGGAGCAAAATTGGATGAAAGATTGGAGTGATGACATGGCAAGAGTATAGGGGTTGAGTGCTCTTCAAACACACTAGATCAATGATACAAGATGTGGTAGGATTTACTTGGACTTGAGGAGAGTGGCTTCAAATGAGGCATAGGGACTTTTGATCTTGTTACATGAGAAGTCTCTGTGGGTAGTCTTGGTTGGTGCTTGCAAAAAAGAAAAGTAAAATAAAAAACAAATAAAAAATGTGAAATACAGTCCAAAAGCACACTAATTTAATTTGGAAGCGCAAGGAGGAGAAAAACTGTAAAATTAAATTTCATAGAAGAAAAAATCATGACATAAGTTGAACAACAAACATTGATTCAATGTAATTTTTGTAGGTTTGTTGCAGCCTTTTCTGAATCTAAAGGATCCTCTAAAGCATATAGGAGAGATCATTGTTGATTTGGAGCAGTTGACCATCAATCTCAAGCAAGTTTGAAGAGGTAAATTTGTAGTTAAAATACTTTTTAAAAAAAGTTTTAATTGTATTATTCATTTCTTTTTTAAAGATTCATAGAATAAAGAAGAAACCCTAACTATATTTTTTCCTAATTGTTTAAATTTAATTTAACTAGAAGTCGTAAATGTTAATTTAGTTTTCATTTATTTTTTATTTTAGTGTACTTTACATTTATAAATTATGTTGGTGTAAATAAAGTCTTGTACCTAGTTAATTCATTACTAGGGGACTTATTTACATATGTTAAGTTTACTTAGGTCATAGGAAGGAATCTTTCTAGAAGATGTTAGTTATTATTAGTTGTTATCTTATCTTTTGACAACTACTACATGTGAACCTAGGTAAGTGTGATTAATTGTCTCATGTCATATGATTAAGACACTTGTCATAATCCTATGACATCTTGCATCTCACCTTCGCTATATAACCAAGGGGTCTCTCTCATTGTAAACAATCATCTCATATCATTGAATCATTGACATTGAATAAAATTTATTCTTGTCATATCCTATTCAGCTCTCTCTTTTGTGCTTTCCATTTGGTCTCAAGATCTTGGCAGCCATAGCCAATTCTAACATTGTATCAGAGCTATGTCTCAATTCTAACATGGTATCAAAGTGGGTTGGGTGCCATTAGAGAGTCTTTTTCAAAAGAGAGATACTAGATCTGGGGGAGCTCCATTTTGTGGCTCTTTATTGCAGGTTCATATTAGAGTTTGTTGGTGCAAATATAAACTCACCATTATGATCGAAAGGTACAAGAAACTTGATTTTTCCTTTTGTTTCATCCAAATCAGACATACAAGGCCAAATCTATGAGGGTTTGAAGTTGAAGTGTGGTTGCTAGATCTAGAAGGTAGTTGCAATTTTGGAGCATTTTGGGTCAAATCCAACCCTGCCATCACATCTATAAAGGCCAAAAACCCTAAGATCAATTACCAATTTGTCCAAATCAGAGCAAGTTGTCTGGTGAAGCAAAAAAAATTGCCTAGAGAGTCGTACGACCCCCCAGGTCGTCATTATTGCGCGGTACAATTTTTTCAAAATAAAAATAAATAAAAAATTTGATTGAATTTTTTTTTGAAAATTTCATTTTTGGCTGATTAAAATCTTTGTAAAAAAGTTGATTTGTAAATTTTTTATGTTAAAATCAAAAGCAATTTTTTTTTAAGGAAAAGTATTTTATAGTACGCAAGGTATTGTGTACCGCAAGTACCACAAAGGGTACCTGTGGCCCCTCAACTACCGCCACATACCACTGGCTCACCCAACACCCTGCGGCCCTACATCCTCCCACAAGCCCTTTATTCACTCCCACTAGCACTAAAAAATTCTTCACTGGTGGACCACATAAAGAAAACTAACAAGTTTTCCGACAGCAAAATAAAAAATTCCAGGGTTTATTGAATAATCAGCTCTCCAGTTCAATACATTGACAACAACCCTCACAAAAATCTGGCGGCCCACTTAAAAATAATCCAGGCAATTGCATCAGGTGACAAGAGAAGAATATTCCATCAGTGTTTTGCTTATACCATCTCTGGTGAGAGAAAGTAGTTTCTTGAGGTCACAAGGGTGGTTTCAAAAACTAGGAGGTGGTTTTAGATTTTCAAGAAGGTGGTTTGGCAATATTCCAGGGAGTATGGAATATGCTAACGATTTTTAGAATATTCTGACATTGGGGTGAAGAAAAATTTGACGGGTCTCTACCTTCAAATTTAATCGGGTATACTACTGATGTCATCCATGCATCAATAGTTTTCAAAAAAAAATTCCCCCCCTCACCATTTTCTTTTTTGTTTTGGAAGGTGAACTTTAAAGCTTCATATCTTGCTCATTTTGACTCTTCTTTTTGAGCAATTTTTTTTTATTTGGTCTAATTTTTCATGCTCTTTATAGTGGTGTAATCAGAATTTGGTTTTGGTGTTTGTATTTTCCAAAAATTGCAGATTCTTATAGGTGTTGTTGTTTTGTCCTCATTTTGGGAACTTTGGGAGATCATATCTTGCTCCTATGGTAACTTTTTTGGGTGTAGTTTTTTTTGAAAGTGCATGATTTTTTGTGTACTTCTCATTGGTATGATTAGATTGATCTCATTTTGTACCAAAAATTGTACTTGATTCTATGGCCAAATTTGGCATTTGCATGTACCAAGATCAAAGACCACTTCATTGTTTTTGGGAAGTGGCAACTATAAACGCACTACTCATAAAGTGCCAAATTAGATATTGCTTGGGGGGTTAATCTTGTAGTGGTTTCTTGCATTCTTTTGCTTGGTTTGTGTTCTTGCAATGGGGAAATCTCAAATTGAACTCCTAGCTCCACATAATTATGCTACATGGAGAAAATAAATATAGAACTATCTCATGATGAAAGGTCTAATAGGCCATCTAAAGGACACCATTCAAAAACTGACTGATGCTAAAGAATTGGCAAGGTGGCAGATTGATTGTGAGAAAAAATGTGGATGCATATGTGTTGATGGTCAAAACAACACAACATTAAACAAAATATTGCTATTCTATTTCTCTTGAAAGAGAAAGATAACACATGGAGATCTAACTCCCAAGGTCCTGGTAATTGGTTCTCAACTATGTTGATTTCACTCAGTGATTGATGTAACTGTAATGTTCAAGGGCTCTTTGCTAGTAACAAAGAACAAGATTGCATAGCATCAAGTAATCTACGTTCAGGGGGTTTTAAATAAAAGAAAAAGATAAATCAGAGCTTTAAATCAAGGAAACATGAATAAAATTCTTACACATCTAGACATGCATATTAATAATGAATGTTTATTCCACCTAACCACAACTTTAGCAAGATACAATCCATAGAATAAACTATGCTACTGCATACATCCATAATGCTAATTTAGATACCATCAATAATCACTAAACTTACTTCAAACAAATCACCCACTCACCATCCAAAACACAAATCAAATGAGCACAATAACAATTCAATTCACAGATAATTCAATGATATGATCTTGAATCCAGTTCCTTCTATTAACTTTCATCAAATAAGGAACAATTAAGCACAACAAAATCATTGGCATATAGATTGATCGTGTACCATTAACCTTATCAAAGTAGGTCTGAACTTTAAAATCATAACATGAAAACATATGAAAACTGTAAAATGACCAAGTTTTACTGAACTTTAAGTATCTTTCTAAAACATTGAAATCCTAAATCTAGTTTTTTATCTTCTATCACCAGGTGGCTGATCTTTCTTCAATTAGTTGACCTTTACAAAGTAGATTCTAATAGTACATATAGGGTTCCACATGCACAAATTTCTCAATTATCAATTGAGATCCACCATTCATGGAGTTGAAACTGAATGTAGAAGTAGACTTAAGAACCCCTATTTTCAAGGTTGATCACTCTGTTGTACAAAAAAGGAAATATGATACCCATAAATTGATCCAACAATAAACTCTCCCCATCATCTCCATTTTGCATGATTTCTTCAAACCTACTCCTCCATCTTTCCCTTAGTTTATCCAACAACCAACCTTCTTTATTGGAGGAATCCAAGTTGATTAAAATGGATACAACTGCCTCTAACTCAATCATCTATTGATTCAAGTCCTTACTCATTTCACAGACTTCTTCTTGATGTCCATGCATAGCTCTTGACTTATACCTTATGATACTCATAGTTTTCTCCAAAAAATCTTCATTACCCTGCTCAATAGCTAAATATTCTAACAAGGTGGATTTGGGCACTTTGCTGATGTCTTCAAGCCTTTTAACATATTCCTTGTATTCATCATCTTGTTTATCCAGATCCTTAGCCTGCTGGTCTAGATCTTCTGCCAATTCAAGAGCAACCTTATGAATCTTAGAGCCTACAACAAGAACATCATCAACCTCTTCGTTGAGCTTATCCAACCATTTATCAATCATCCCCACCTTGGTTTTCATCTGAATCAAATCATTTTCCTCCCTCTTTGTTAACAAAACCAAGGATTCAGGAAGAGCATACTGCTGAGAAATGGGACTAGAAACATCTTTCAAGAAACCATGGAGCTGATCCAATTGAGCCTTAAGCTCATCCTTCCTTTTCTTATCCTTGATCATCCAGGTTTTGGTTGAAGAGGCCACAATATCAATCAAACTCATTTGTTGGTTTCTTGTAGGCTTTCCCAAATTTACTGCCCCCAACTGATAATCAGTGATTTGCATGTCAACATGACTCTTCTCCATTACAGGTATGGGACATTCAACAATGATCTCTCCAGCATCAATGAGCCTAGTAGAGTGAAGAACCCAGGCCTTCTTTTTGGGTTTCTCTTTCCCAATTTCTTTCATCATTTCTCCCCAATTCAATGGCTATGTTTGGACAACTTGTTTTCTCTCCAAGTCCAGTTTTAACCAAATAGGAGCAACAGGAGTAGTGGCTTCCTGGGATGAAGAAGAAGCAACAGTAGTAGAAGACAAAGGTTGCAACAATGTAAGCCTTGGTTGAGATTCAACTTCTTGCACATTTTGTTGATCACTTTGCTCCCTTTCCTGTGCTGACTTTTCTGCTTCCTCTTTATCATTTTGATCTTGCAGCCTCTTAGCCTCCAACTCCTTCTTTAAACATTCCTCTTCCTCTTTCTTCTTTTCCAACATTTGATCCTGCTACTTCTTCAACTCTTCAACATAGTCCCATGCCTCCTTGGACTTCTTCACATGTTCAACAATCTCAGCAACCTCCTTTTCCCTTTTCAAACGTTCTTGCTCTTCCCTTTTTCTATAGGCCTCTTCTTGTTCCTTGAGCTTAGCTTCAATATTTTCTTTTTCTCTTCTTTGTTGAGCCTTTTCTTCTTCAAGATCATGGATTTTCTGTTGCATTATCTACCTATCCCTTTCTTCTTGAATTTTTAGCTCTTGCTCCTTTTGTTGTTGATGTTGAGCTAACTCATTAGCCTTCACCTTATCTTCCAACTCCTTCTTGTTGACTGCCAACTCATATTGTGCCTTGGCCTCCTCTTCCTGTTTCTTAGCTAATGCCTCAGCTTGTGCCTTAGTATCAAATTCCCTTTTAGCATCTTCAAAGAGTTTCCATTGATCTTCTTCAGTCAATATGTGCTTAGTCCATGTATCATCTGTCATATCAAAAGATGTTAATTCCGGATGCTCTTTATCAGATGCAGTCTTTTTTGAATCTATTTCAATATTATGTATCTCAATTTGATCCTCCATTTGCTTTAAAAATTATGCTTCACTATGGAGAGCTCCCTTTGGTAATTCTTGGCCTAATTCTTATGCCTCAGAGGACTGAGTAGATGCCTCCCTTGTAATAGATGTAGAAGCACCCACCTCTGTAGTTGTTTCATCTTCATGTACCTCTGGAAAGTCTCGAGGAACCACCTCCTCTTCTTGTGCACTAGAAGCCTGCATAAAATCTAAAGGATCCTTAGGTGCCATCCTCTCTTTTCCCTTTTATATCCTTGAGTGGTACCTACAACCTTCCTCTTCTTAGATGATGTAGCCTCAGTCTGATTAGCTCTCAAGCTCACCCATTGAATACTCCTATCGAGCACTAGTCTTGCAATATGTATTATGTCAATTGTCTCATCCACATTCCAATCTATTGGATCAAGATCCTTAGTTCCAATCTTGTTTGCATCATACCTGGGATCCAAAACTATCCCATCATCAGATAATGTGTCAAGAATCTCTTCTTTTATCCAAAACTCAATCATAAGTGGGATAGGTATCCTTTCATAATTCCTCCTCCTAAGATCATATTCATCTTGCAAGTCCTCCCAAAAATCCTCCAACAGATTAAAGTGCTTCTCAAAGACATTGGGAAGCAAAGCCCTCATCTTGTGTTTGGGGTCATAGCATTTCATGGCCATGTACAAGCCCAACTTCAAATAAACTAATTCATCACAAATAGTATTAGCTGCCTGAATGTGTGGATAGCAAAAGGCTCCCAGCTTCATTGGAAATTTATGGCAACCAATCTTGTGTTTTTTGCTGAACTGGAAATTAACAGCCAAGGCTTGATAAATAAACTCCATTAGGATGATTCTATCACCACAACACCTAGGTAGCAAATGGGGATGATCATCAAATCCTGCTAACTTGAAATAGGTGAATGTGGGGTATTGGATAAACCAATGCCCCCATTCATTCACAAAAGCCATTGCCTCCCTGCTAAGTCTATACCTAGCATCACCATTAAGCTTGTTAATTATGACATAAAGAAAGACAACATTAAACCTTCTATATTGTTGCTCTGATGCCTGCAAGGTGAGTTGGTTATAATACTCCCACACTCTCTTCTATCCTTGGGCTTCCCCTAATATACCTACTGTCTGAAGTCTAGGAAAAATCCCCACTCGGGCAACTACATAAACCACATAGGAGGTCATAAAGAAACGCTTGGTTTCTCTCACCTTTATCATCTGATTGTGAATGTTGTCTGATACTATCATTGACCAGTCAAATTCTTTCCTCCCATCCAAAATAGTTTGAATGAAAGGAAACATCCATTCTTTAAATAGTGAAGCATCCCTTTTACCAAACACCCTAGAGAGGAACATGATTATATCTCCAATTTATTTACTAAAGTCCACCCTCTTAGGCTGGTCTAGAAGCTTGGTCAGATACTTCTTCTCCACCCTCATCTAAGTCTTATTCATGTGAAACCTATTCCTCTCCTTATTATCACTATAAAGCTTTAAAGCCTCCACTTCATTTAATTGCTTAGGATTCTTGGGATTAGTTATATGAAACATGAATTTGATCATTTGAGGCATGAAGTCAATAATGACATTACCCTTCACATCCACACACTGCCTAGTAGCAGGGTTATATGCTCTAGTTGTTGCAAGAATCAACTCCAGACATTGGATAGATAGGGGGAAGAGTGCCACATGTGCCAACCCAAATTGAACAATCCTTTCTATCCTTCCTGTGACATGCTCCTCATAGTTAAAAGGACCCAAATTGGTGTCAGTTATGTCAGTCCAGTTTGAGTCAATTTTGCTAGCTGTGAGGACGACCTCCCTATGCTTACGTCTCAAGGTATATGGGAGCTGCTCCACTTTGATCTTCTTTGGTCTAACTCCTTGCCATGAAGTTTCACCTAGCTGGTTCCTTTGAGAGGCCTCATCTGATGCTCACGACATCTCTTAATACCTGCAACAATTTCCTGTATTAGATGAACAAAAAATCTAAGTTAGTCAATCATATAATCACTGCTCCATCCTCCTAAGATAACATTTGGTCAAACTATGCCTTTATTGAATGCAGAACTGTAGAAGCATTAGGCATAGACAATGTTTCTTATCATGTGGCAGGGCTGGGATCGGAACTAGACAAGGAGTATTACAGTGTCAAAAGCGGGACCCAAACGGGAACCAAAACCAACACAGGATCAAAGGCAGGATGGGAATGGGAATTGGACCAGAAATAAAAGTTAGCTACCAAGTTCAACTTCCTCTCCAGATCCACTTCTAGCCAGAGTAAAGATAGTCATCATAATGATGAATGGGAGTGGAATAATTCCAACAAATGAAGAGTATTCAAAACCAGGTGGTCATATGAACCCTAAACCCTAGGTCACATGGGCCCTAAAGGAAACTAGAAATGGCTCAGCTTAACTGTCCAAAAACTCCTCTGTACATAAGTCATTAAAACCATGAACAAGTCATATTTGTAAAACCCTAATTTACTTGATACCCTATTTGCAAAAACTAGGGCACAACGAGAAACCCACACAAACAACTCAAAACCGACGTGAGAAAACCAGAAAAGGGTCCCAAAAAGGAAATTAATTACCCAAGCAAGGAAGCCCCTTCAAAATTGAAACCCTAGTCAAAACTAGAGCATGACAAAATGAACCTGTCATGAAAGTGACAGCAGAACAAACAACAAAGAAAAAAAATAAACAGAAAGACAAACTCAACAAAAAAAATAGAACAGAAAAGAAAGAACCAAGAAAACAAAACAAAAAGAGCAGAAACAAACACCAACCAAGTGAACAAATTCATAAAATAATTCCTGTTGCAAATACGCTAAAACAACACAAGTGAAAGAACAAATGGGAGAAAGAAAAAAAAAGAAACCTACCTCAAAATGCTCCTTAGGATTGACTAGAAATTCGCCAAGATTCGCTCTGCAATTCGCCCTTGCGATCAAATCAATTCTCTCGAGACTTTGTTGGCCGTAATTTGCTTAAAAAATTCATATAATAATAACAATGACATAGTTTAAGCATAATTAAACCTTTAATAAATAATTCACGCGTGGCAACGAGTTGCATTTAATGCCATAAATGCGGTAGATCGGGGACAGAGCCAACGACGCGAATAGACAATTAAGTCAAGTCCACGGAAAATCAAAAGGTAAGGTGGACATTGAGTCGGGTCGAGAAGAATATAGAGAAACTACACAAAGTTCCATATTTTATTTCCAACCTCAGATCCGGTCCCGACAAAAAGACCGAACATAAACAACAATGAAGATGAGGGCGGAGACAAAACTGAAATGGAACTTCACAAAGTTTGAAGTTCGATTCTAGTTCTGGATCTGGTCCCAACCAAAAAGAAAAGAACAACAAAAGAACAAGGGAAGCAGGACCAGAGCGAACACCGGACACCACCCAAACAACGAAGAAAGCGAGAAAGAAAAAGAGAGGAAGCGAAGTCGGGACAGGAACAACAAACAAAATGGAAACTTAAAAATTGGCACACAAAGATGCTTGATTCTACTCATGACGCTTGTTTACCAGGTTTTCATCACGGTCTTTCCCAAAGTGCTTCCTATGTGATTTTCACTAGAGGACGATTTTTTTCTCTTTACTGTTTTAAATCCTTTTTCTGATTTTTTGGATTTTCATATTTTTTGATATATTTTGTTTTTTTCTGAAAGATTTTAAGCTCATGCTAAATTACAAGGTGTTGTTGATGTAGATGTCCCTGTCATAATGTGCCACCGATATCCTGCTTGAAGAAGCTGCTTTGCTAAGATGCGTGCACTTGAATGCAAATTTTGGGATTCCTGATTTTCTTTGTCGATATTGGAGTTAACTTTGTCTTTGTGCGTACATCGCAATAAAATTCCTTCAGAATCCTTATGATGAAGGTTCGTTGCCAATACATGGTGAATTTGAGAATTGGATATCATGTGTGGAGGCATGGATGGAGTGTGTTTAGGGATAAGAGATGGATTGGTTGACAACTTGGAATCTTTGACTCTCCAAACTTGGGAAGATGAGCAATGATGGGTGGATACAAAAGTGTGCATGGAATTAGGACCAACTTCTTGATACACTTTGTACGTCGCTTGAAAAGCTTGCTTTTTCTTTTGCTGACATCTTTGATGGATACTTTTCCCTTTTTTATTTTGCCTCATAGTTTCTTTGACTGATGGAGTTTGATAGGGATGATATTTCTTTGTATTTTTTGGTATCCATATGTATTTGATTTGTCCATTATGCTTTTCTGATTTTTTTTTTTTGATAACGTTCTTCATACTTTGATTCAATTCTTTGTATTTGATTTGTCCATTATGCTTTCCAACTTCTTTTTCTTTGATAATGTTCTTCGTACTTTGATTCAAGTCTTTCTTTTTTCATTGGTCCTAATTCATGGATGGGATGATAGGTGGATGAAGATTCATGACATGGCTAGTTGTAGTATTGGCATCAGTTTCATCATAAGGATTCTTTGTGCTCCCTATATTGATGCTTGCTTGAGACATAGTTGCCCCTAGTATTGTGGAAGTAGTACCTTCATGCCTTGATTCTGCTTGTTCTGAGAGCTCCTTTTTAGAATGCATTCTCTCATAAATGACCACTGCAGATGATTTTATTTTAATTTGTTGCTATGTTAACTCTGAAATATATTGTTCTATCCAACCTACTTCCTTGAGTGGATAATGTTGGATATCTTTATTCATGATGTCCTTAGTCAGAATTTGGGATATATCAAATCCTAATGTCGACAACTCTGTTTGACTGTAGGAATCAATAACATGCTCTTTTTGTGTAATACTATCAAGAGCAAAGGAATCCTATTATGAATGAAGACCATCTATGTGTCCATCGAAAGAAAGCATCTCATGGGTAGATGGAGGAGTATGTGCTACATGGATATGATCATCTTGCATAGATAGGAGAGTGTCCATTAGATCATTGTAGTCTCTTGAAGATACAAATTCTTGATCTTGAATGATTTCGGAGTTGCTTTCGACATGCTTTGGATCAAGTTCTTGACATGGATTAGTTTCAAAGGATGGATTGCTTAGAAAGGGTTCTTGGATGTCGTCATTAGACATGGTAAGTGGTTCAATATACTCAAGTGTCGAGTTTAGGGTTCCTTCAGTATCTATAACCATGAGGTCGAAGGGGGTCAACATATCTTCGAAGGGACCACTGCTAGACCTTAGTGGAAGATTTTGATCTTGTTTTGGAATAAATTCTTGAGATATGTCCTCTAACTCATCAAGTGATGTAGAGACATTTTCATCATGATCATTGGTCGATGGATCGTGCATTATGTCAATAGGATCAAATAATCCTAACACTCCTTGAAATATATCACTAAAAAGTGGCTCTTGATGTATGGTGCATTGATCATCAGACGGGGTGAAAACATCTTCAAGGTGCTCATTGATGAATAAGTCTTGATCATTGTTTTCAACAATTGTGGTGGACGAATTTCCAATGTCTTCCACCAAAGGGTCAAATGATGTTGGAATTTCTTGAATTGGATCATTGTCGAGTATTGTTGGTGGATTTTGATCATGATTGAAAAGTGACTCTTGACATATTTTGATTTGATCAAATGAAGTAGACACAACTTCAAGGTGCTCAGTGATGGATTGATCTTGATCCTTGTTCTCAATAGTTGTCATTTTTTGCGTTTGTGCTTGTGTTTGTTGGGTAGCTTGAGAGGCTTGTTGCACTTGGGTAGCTTGATTAGTGTGGGTAGCTTGAGCGGCTTGTGGAGCCACATGATATTATTGAAGTGCTTGTTGGTAGGCTTGATGTTCTTTTAGTGGGATGTTACAATATTTACTTATTGCACTTGGTTTTGGTGGTAGTAGTGGTGTATTTGGAATCGTGTTGGATGTAGTGACAAGTGGTTGAGATGCACTCAGAGTGATCATGGTAGTGAGGGGTTGAGATATGATGGGTGTGAGAGTGGTGGATGGAGTGATCGAGGTGATAGGAATGGTCAGAATGACCAAGGTGATAGGTCCTTGTGAGACCATGTTTTGATTTGTCCTGATTGATGTTCTCATTTGATTAGATACCATTCGTTGGTGCGATGTTAATGGTATATTCAAAGGTTTTGATGTGATGACTTGATTGGTGTTAGGTGGATTGATTTGGATGGAGTGATTGATGCTAGGTAAAGGGGGAAACCCTAAACCAAGGAATGATGTTGATATGGGTAATGGTGGTGGAGATATCTCTTGGCACAATGACTCAACTATTTTGGTAAGTGTAGCAATTTGATCTCGCCAAATTTTTTCTTGATTTCGATCTTGACTCCCTTGATACAGTTGATTTGGCTTTTGTTTAAGCAAATTTGGAGTGTGTACTTGTGTTTGGTTTTGGACAATGTTTTGTTTTGGGATGACACTCAGATTTGGTATGATAGGCTGAAATTAACCATTGTTCATGTTTGGAATATTTGTATGATTTGCAAATGTATCCCTCCCAAATTTCACTGGATTCATGTTTGGAAAATTTTTACTTGGTACATTCTCATTTGGCTTGTAGGGATTTGGTGGGATGACGTTGTTCGCTTGAAGGCTCATGCTTTGATTGTTCAGTTGACAGACTTGTAGGTTTGGATTTAGATCTACCATCTGGAAATGTGTTCCAATATTTGATTTAGGCATACTCACACTTTTTGTACTATTGACATTTGTCGAAAGTAATGATCCCATGTACGGTTTGTATAGATGTGAGTGTTGATAATCAGTCGACGTTGTAAGGCTTTGAAAGTTCAATTGAGTTGGATTACTCATGATGTATGGATCAAGTTTGTATTCCATATTCTTCTTGTGTTTTGACCTTGTTGCAAAAGTGACCTCTAAGGTTCTTAGGATTAATGACGAAATGAAGGATGAAAAGGGGTGAATGATGAAAGTGTTGAACGTTTAGGGACTTTGGATCAATGCTAGACTTAGAGTTTGATTTTGATTGGTTTGATTGGATAATAATCTTGTAAACCCTAAGATGTTAGATGTTATCTTAGGATGAATTTATTCAAAGGATTGCTGATTTAACTAGAGGTATGAGAAAGGATGCATTCCCATACTCCTAACTTAAACAAGGTGATTTTGATTTTGATGATTTACCCAAGTTTAGAATGATGTTTCCAAAAGCTCTAAAGTTGTTTGGGGGATGGCGATGATAAATGTTTGGATGGATGAAGTGTTTGAGTTGCTCCTAAATGAACCTAGGAAGGACTTGTTTACTAGGCCAAGATAGTGAAGAACATGCCTTTCTCTAAAAGTAATTCAAAATAAAAAGACCAATGTTTGCATGAAAACCATATGACCAACGGATGACAAGCACATGTGTGGGGTCCAATTGATTCAATCTTTACTTAATGGATTCTTTTTACCACAAACACGCTCTTGATTAGATGTTGAATCTAGATGTCTAATGTCTCAACTTTCCCCTTATTCCACAAAGTGTATTATACGGTAACCAAGGAAATTTGAGGCAAGAGTTATCTAAAGTTGACTTTAGTAGAAGCAAATTGAGATGAAATCAAAATGTTTAGATGCCTCTAAGGACACAAATCCCAAGGGCAAGAAATAACATGTGAATTTGTTCAAGGATATTTACTTTTCCTAAAGGGTTTGAGATTTGATGATTCGTTGAATGTTAGTTTTGATGTTTTGGATTAAAGCACTATGTTTTCAAACTGACTCACAAGCAATATAACACCCTAGCTCAATTGGTATGTTTTTCTTGGTGGGCTTGCCTCATGCCCTTCATAGTAGAAGAGATGATTTTACATGCAACCAAGGACAAAATATAAAGGTATGTTAAGAATGAAGTCTTAAACTCTATATTTCCACCAAGATCAGACATGGCAAGTAACTTCTTGGAATCTAAGTTCCAATGCATCACTTTGATAAACTCGTTGGATGGACTGGTTGGCTGCTATGAACAAGGTTCTTAATGACACAACATCGGGGACATGGCACCTTGCGAGCATCTAGCAAGCCACTAAAGGCTTTAATCAATCCTACTAGGGGCTCTTATATGTTTTACGATAGTACCCCATTCTGAAAGACACTGTACGGCTAAGGCCTACATACCATGAGGACTTGACAGTTTAGTCTTATCCATTTGTATATCGACCCGAATGAAAAACTGGTTAGAGTTGCCTTCGAGTTCTCCTTTCGGATGTGTCTCTTAGGCATGCCCCTCTAAAGGTGACTCAAAGCAATAAAAAATGCATTTTGAGTGTTTCTCTTGCACCCTAGATTGCATGAAGTGCAAGGGGAGAGGATACACATTCAAAATGCACCAAAGACAAAATCACACACTTAAGACACTTGTTCATTTTATAGCCTTCAAAGATATTGTAAGTTCATTTTAAAGCACCAAGATGAAGTGTGAAATTTGTCTTGTTCAATTTTAAACCAAATCGAAAAGCTAGTAAGTTTCTAATGTTCAATTTTAAACTAACTTTGAAAAGATCAAGACAATGATTGATTTTAAATCCAAATTGAAAGCAAGTTGTCCTAAAATAGAAAATGAAAGTAGCAAATGGAAGCTCTAAACCATTATAATAAGCATTAAAAAATGCTTTCTCAAGTTTTAAATGCCAACTTTCAACTCAAGAATTCTCCAAAGATGATTTCCTATGCTTTGATTTTGCTAGTTCCTTGTGCAAACAAAATTTGCAAGATAAAAACATACGAGAATTAATTGTTGAGAAACAATTTCAGAAATTAATATTGAAAGAAAATCAATTTGAAAAAAAGTGGTAAACTTAATAATGATATCTAATCTATAATCTTCTGCCTTAGTCAATTTAAGTTCAATGCTTGATTTTCCAACTCAAAACATTAATTCTTCGAAAAAAAATTTCTATGCTTCAATTCGGAAACTCTTGGTGTAAACAAAATTCCAATGCATGGTCTTGATGGATTTCAAATGTCACCCCTGCTGGAATAAAATCTGCAATATTGTAGTTAGATCATACAGTATTTACAGTAAGTTAAAATATACAAGACTATAGTTAGATCATACGAACTTATATAGACAAGACCACTTAAAAAAAGAAAAGAAAAGTCACCTTACTTGGAATTTAGTTTTCATTCAACTCAATAATCTGGGATGAGTAAAAGCAATGTCACAAGCATAAAAGAAAAGTCATCTACAGATGGATTTGATAACATTGTCAACAGTTATGATAATAAAGGGTGATGTCTTAACTACCAATAGTCCAAAAAGGATGATGAAACAACTGCCCTAAATAAGCAAGAATGGTGCTAAGTTAGCTACTCATAACCAACCGACACAAATGGTGCTATAATAGCCACCTAAACAACCTTCAAAAATTGGCACTGTTAGAGTTGTTTGATTCCAGATCTTAAAATTTGACTACCGTATTCTTCACACAAACATCTTAATGGCAGGAATGGGCTTGGTGATTTAGACAAAAATAAGGAAGCATTTGGCATGATATGGTGCCATTAATAATGCCTCATCATTGTCCTAACTTTAGCATCAGACCTGTCAAGAATTATCTTGGCACTGCTGCAGCATAATGAACCATACCCTATTTAATTCACGCACATCATAAGCTTGAAAATTGACCCAATAGCTGGTGAGGCATGGGCTACCATTAATATTGGATGCCACCTAATATCTCTCACATCTGCACTTAAAGAGGCTCGTGAGAATTCTTCAAGGCAAGTGGCTATCACTTCCACTTAAAGTCGGTGATTTGACCAACTTCTCTCGAGGCGAGTGAATGACATTCCCTTTCCTCCTACAATAACCAGCTAACAATCTCACTACAACAGCTGATTGTGAAGTGTTAGAGGAAGAATAAGTTTCTCTTCGTGTTCACAAGAGAAATAGTGCAACCTTTTATCTATATACAGAGACTTTTCCAATGGGCACCACATCGCCTAATCTAAAAGGGCCCACACGTACTGATGCCAACTTGGACGATGTCATTTCCAGGCTCTCATATGGGCCCTCATACATTAGTGAGTATGAAACATATACTACTTTCACTGTTGTACAACAGTCACAATCATACTTAGTCAAGCTCACACAGATGATGAGAAAAGAGTATCCATTAGGGCAGATATGGTGGTCTTTACCCATAGCCAATGCAATTACAAAGGGGAGCACATGAGTTTGTTTAGAGAAAACACAAATACTATGGTCTCATTGAACGCCACTCACCAAAGTAACAATGAAGAAAGCACTCAAACTGTCCTACAGACTGCCTCATAGAGATGTGGTTTCATTTTAGCGGCAGACTTAAAAGCTACGACACTTTACTTGACTATGATAGATACAGTAGGGTATCCACTGTATTAAACACATTGGAAAAAGATCAAGGAGCACATGTATTTGGCAGATGAAAATTCAAAATAAAAGACATAAGCTTTAAAGACTGGCAACAAAATTCCTAAAAGCTTTCAAGCGAATGTATTTGGTAGGTGAATCGTGCCCAAGGCACTCAAGAGCTTTCAGATGAATGATAGTGGTAGGTGTAAAAGATAAACTAGAAAAACCTTCAAGTCTAGGTGTAAGAAAAGACAACGACCATAAGCTAACTCAATTGGAAGGCGTAAAGACAAGTTCTACAACCTTGGTGCAACATCCTTCCTGTGAATTTTAGTAGAAGGGGATGGACATCTATTAGAACACAAAGTTTTTGTCAGATGCTAATGGTTGGAAACATGAGGGCTGCAGATATGTATGCAAGATGGGAGAAGCACAGATAAGGCCCGTGAACTCTTCGATAGAATGATTCAAAGAACTGTAGTCTCAAAAAAATGTCAGGTATGTAAAATATGGAAGCATAAACAAGTCACATGAATAGTTTGACAGATGGATCCAAAAAGCTTGAGAGCTATGCTAGATGGAGAATCTGCAGTGGTAACTGAATAGCACGTGCTTACCAAATAAAGCAGACTATTCTTAAACAAGTTTCCTCTTTAAATGGTGTAGGGCCCAATTTCTAATGATATGATCTTCTGTTTCAAAATGTAGTCAAAATGCAAAAGCATAGACAAGGCATGCTAGAAAAGAGGCAAACACATTCCATATAGATAGACAAAGCATGTTAGATAAGAAGCGAAAATTCAAAGCACAAATTTGAAGCATAGACAGAGCACATTAGAAAGGTTGCAAACTTTCAAAGCATCGATCATTCAATACTCAGTCTACTTCTTTGCTAAGTAAGACTAATATGACTTGGCTCTATAGGTGATTGAAACAGTGCGCAAAGACTAACCCCACCAGACTATAGAATGAATTTCCTATTTATATTTGTTGCAGTTGAACACCAACAATGTTTATAAATTCTGTACTTTTGATTGAGCTTATGACTAAAATAATAGATAAATAACATTAATCTGCACTTAACACATAGATGATTTAATGTTGTTTTATCTATTATCTATATGGCATAACACATATCAATAGATTAAAACTATTCAAATGAAGTCAGATCAATGCCTTCGATAATACAATCATCTATTATTGTGTTAAAACCATAAAGCCATATAACAAAAACTCATTAAACACTTGATTCATTCATTATATAGGCCATTCAACACCTTCTCTCATGGCTGTCATAAATAAGAACCCTCCTTCTAGCACCATTTTGTGGTTGCTGATTTTTGTATTTACCTC
The DNA here is from genome assembly GCA_007258455.2 of Sequoia sempervirens. Classification (NCBI taxonomy): domain Eukaryota; kingdom Viridiplantae; phylum Streptophyta; class Pinopsida; order Cupressales; family Cupressaceae; genus Sequoia; species Sequoia sempervirens. Next base: position 708,165,505 of record VDFB02193867.1, on the reverse strand, counting down.
AAATATCCAAACTTTTGAGTTATTAGCAAATGAAGTAAAAAAAAACTAAGCAAACCCTATGAAATATTGAATCTTGCATCATAATGCAATCAAAACATCAAAACATCAAATGAACTAAATGAAAGCATAAACAAGAATCAAACTCTATCTCATATTGGATTGGTGCTTCTATGGAAAAAATCCCTTTCCCAATCCTTGCTTAAGCTTGATGATGAAATTAATATGAATATGATATGAAGATGGTGTGGACAAGATTAGCTCCCCATTGAAGAGATTAACCTTGTATCCAATTGTGAAGTTGTGTAGGATTTGCTAAAGAATGATGCCTCTATTTAAAGATTTTCAAATGCTGAGTGTTGAAGAGGGACCACTGTGGGACTAAGAAACAGGCCAAGGAAAAGAGGCCACTTGTCATCATGTGAGTGGTTGATGCATGTGCAAGATTTGGGAAATGTTCCCAAGAGAGGGAGAATTTCAAATTTGAAATGAGAGTTAATGTTGAGTTTGACCTTTGGGAGGGGACATGTAAGAGCCATGTAAGAGCTCATAAATGACTTGTTGGATGTACATTTCAACTTGCCTTTTGAATTCAAACTCGATGGAATATTCCTCATGGATGCCATGTTGAGTGAAAATGCTGATTTAAATAAATCAATAAATGGATTTATTTGTGCAAGTGGCAATATCTAGAGAATGCAAGTGGTTAGGATTAGCATTTAATTATGATTAATTAGCTAGGATGATGATTAGGATGTTTTGACCAATATGACTTAGATATTTGGATTTATTTAACTCAGAAAAGGATGGAAATGACTTTGGGGATTTAATTAAATAAAGTTTTGTTTATTTAATTAATGATTGATGTGAGACAAGTTGATTTATTTGAATGAATAACCTTAGGACTAAAGACCTGATTTACCTGATGAATGGATTTGCTGCATTTGATCAATTCAATGAGTGGATGAACATGCATAATGTTAATTTTGTGTGTCTACAGTATGGGAAAGAAATAAATTGGGGAAGATTGGAGAAGTGGTGGATGGATTTATGGGGTGAAGATCTGCAAGTAAAGCCATTGTACAATAGATATTTCATAGTGATTTGTTCATCTCAGGAGGTAAAAAAGGAAATTGAGGGTGGGATATGGATGATGGATGGTTTTGGTTTCTATATCAAAAAGTGGGAAGCCAATTTTGATCCTCTCTACCATAGGATGGAGAAGCTTCAAGATTGGATCAAAATTCCATATTTTCCATTGGAATATTGGGAAATGGAAGCTTTGGAGGAAATTGGGAATTAGTTGGGTGGGTTCTTCTACATTGAGGAATGGCTAAACGCTAATGGTCTTGGTTCTTATGTCAAGATCTACATGGAGAACAAGCCCAATATAACTAATTATAGAGAGCTAGAAATAATAGCAGTGTGGGGTAAATGGAGACAATGCAATCTTTGATTTGAGCCTGAAGGTAGGATGTTGTGGTCCCTGGGTTTGAAGAGTCAAAAGCAAAATGATTAGGGTAGTAGGGCTGGAGCTGAAGGGTTGCATCCTGGTGGGGAAGTCAATGGAAGCTCTTTGAATAAAGTAGCATAAGTGGGTCTAAATCAAGTTAATGGAGAAGTGTAGGCTCAAGAGTTGGAAGGGTTGTGGGGTGATGAAGAGGATATTTGAGATCTCAAGGAGAAGGACCAAAAAATTGATTTGGATGTGAAAATTTTGAAGGTTCTAGATCTGATTAGTAATACTCTTGAGGAAGATATCAACTCTTTGATAGAAGTAGGTAGTGAGTTAGTGGGATTGGCCAAGGTGGCCAAGGAGGGGATGATGGTGGAAAATTATAATCCAAAGGAATTAGAAGATGGATGGGAAGAAACACTGGAAACTATTAGTATGAGGATGAATGTGGAAGAGGGGGAAATTATGTCAGCAGTGGTTGTAAAAAAAAAGACCATTTCCTCACCCCATGGGGAGGATGGGAAGCTAGGAATTTTTCAAATAAAGGCAATGTGAAAATAACCCAATTGTGGCAAAAGAAAAAAGAAAGGAATAATTTCCAACCAAGAGAAGCGCATGATCAATGGAGAGGCTCTAGGCTAAAAGAAGATAAACACAATGCTCAAGACAAGGAAGGGATAATCCCTTCCTAAGGATCAATGGGGCTTATATCTTGGAATGTTAGGGGCTCAAATGTCCCTAACAAGAAGTGCATGGTTCGGTGTCAACTAGAGGTGTTAGAGGAAGATATTTTTTGATTTGGGAGGCAAAATTGCCTCAATCTAAGGTTGAACAGTACAAAAGCAAATTGAAATATTGGAAGATGGAAGTAGTGTACATAGAAGGAGCATCTAGGGGACTCTTAACACTATAGAAGCCTTAGAAAATGTTGGTAGAAAAGGTGGCATTGAGCAGACATTGGATTTCCTACAAGGTTAGGAGTTTTACCTCTGACTTATGTTTTCTATGAATTAATGCTTATGGTTTAACTTGCACTAAAAAAGGGAGCTTTGTGTTATGCCTTGCATAATGACCCCATTTTATTCTGGAACAAAATGGGTCCCCCTTTGTCTTTTCCCTTGGCCTTTGGTTTTCTGCCTTAGGCGTTTTCCTTTTTAAGTTCTGTCGGAGGCGAAACCGGGACCAATACTGGACTTGGAAAACTTTCTTTCTCCCAAGTTTTGGTCTTGTTCTGTCCCTGGTTCCGGTTCTAATAGTTCTCTACATTTTTCTTTGGTTCCTTATCGAAGTCGGGTTCGGGTTCAAATCAGGATGAGAAACTTTTTCAAGTTTCTGGTCCGGATTCCATCCCGGGTCCAACCCCGCCCTTTTTCTCTTCATTGGTCTTTATTGGTTTTTGTCTCTTGTGCCTTGGGTGTTTTCACCTGGCACACCTTTTTCTATGTTTGGCAGACTAGGAACTAGATGGGAATCAAACCTTTAAACTTTTTCAAAGTTTCTGGTTTGGGTTCCGATCCGATCCCAATTCCATGTCTTTCCTTCTTCCATTCCTTTTCCTTTGCTTCTTTGTTTTGTCATGGAGTTTTCCCTCCTTTCTCTCTTTCTTTCCCTTTTCCTTTCTTTCTCTTTCCGGATGACGTTGGAGGTGGCCCAGAATGGAATTCGAACCCGAAACTTGAAATTTTTTTTGGTTCAGGTTTGGGTTCCAGTCCCAATTCTGATTTATCTATTTTTGTCTCTCATCCCCATCCCGACTCGCGCTTTAAGGAGGACTTCACCATGAGGTCCTAGCGACAAAAGCGGCATCAGAAATAGTGATCTAAGATCACTAAAGGGTCTCGGCGACCACAAAGTGTCTCCTCAAAATGATAGTAGATCACCAAAAGATAATGCTCTTGGCAAGATGTCTTGCCGAAGAGCAGAAGTCAAGCTGAAAGGAGAATATCGGGGAGACTTGGAATGAACGCAACGAGTTCAATAGGATGTCTTGTGGACTCAAGAAGGTCTTGGCGACAACAGAGTTCAGCGAAAGAGGGGAGTTCACCATAGGGTCTCTCTGAAACATCAAAGTTACACTGACATCGGAGATGAGCTCGCCCAAGGAGTTTGGCATCACCATGACTCTTGTCGACATAATGGGCTTGGCAGGGAGAAAACAAAGGTCGGGGAGACTCCAGAAGCATAAAGGAGTTCGATAAAAGGTCTACCCAACCCCAAGAAGTCTTGCCAACATGAAATAAAATTGCTGAAGGATCCAGTGTTTGGGGTAATCTCTCACCGACTCGCGAGGGTCGCGCCAATTCATAATGGGCTCACCAAATCAAAAGGGGTTCGTTGGAGGTCTCGCTGATCATATGTGATCTCAAAGGAAAGGGAAGGCATCGGCATAGTAGTTGGAGTTCGCTAAGAAGTCTTGGCAACCCGGGAATGTCCTAGCTACAGAATCAAAAGGTCTTGGCGAATGATGAAGTCTTGTCGATACAAAATGTGCTCACTGAGAGAAGAGGAAATTTTCTATGTGGTCTCAGTGAAAGAACATAGTCTTGCTGATAGGTTAAATGAGCTTGATGTGACTTCTAAAGCTCACTGAATTGTCTCTTTGACTGGTCCAGGTCATGTCGATAGTTGTCGAAAGTGATATCATCGCATCAGGGAGACACCAAAGGTGTCTCACTGACATGCGATGCATTCACATGACCTTTGACCTCCCAAAAATATTGCGTGGCCTCTATTCCACCAATCACATGGAACTCAAGAATGTATCCATTGGCTCTTTGACTATTTGACCGCCCCTATGTAAGAATTATATTGGGTGCAAATGAAATGGACTCCTTCTAAGATCCAAAGGCAATGAGTTGGCTCAGGTGAAATATCTAGATCTACAAACAGGGCTGATGATGCTTCCAGAGAACGGTCAACATGCGAAAGGGGTCCAAAATGCAAAGAAGGCCAGAAGAAGGGAAAACAAACTATGAGTCACAGGGGCAGGAGGTAGACCAATATTAATGAAGATATTCTGAGCATTCAAGGTAGAGTGCAAGAGAGTTCAAAGATGGATACGGAGACAGAAGAGTTAATGCTGCAGCAGCAAAAGATCTATAGGTCTTTTCCAGAACAATCTTTCATTAGCATGGACAATGAGGATTCACATTTAATACACAACCGACTTTCTTCAAAATATCTGAGAGCCGACTCTCCTGCAGTTTGCAAATATTTTGTAAACCCTAATGCGGGGGGGACAGTGCATCCTTTCTTGTACATTTTGTATATAAGGCATTCTTGCCTCTTTGTAAAGGTTGGAACTTCTAGAGTTAGAAATTCAGAGTTAGAACTTTTATTGTTAGCACTTCTAGATTAGAAATTTCTAGGATTAGAGAACTTTTAGACTAAGAACTGTTAGGAGTTAGTTAGTTAACAGAAGGAGACAAAGCTGTATCTTGATTCTGAGTAATGAGAGCTTCTTTTATCTTCTTGTTTAACAGTTAGGTTTCAGTACAGGCTGTAATGTATTTTCTAAGTTCTCTTAGTGTAGTTGGAAATAGTTTGGAGAAACAGATTCTCTATACACTGGTGATTGTGCCAGCTTTGTAAATATTGCTTATCTGTTTTATTGACAGTAGAAGCAATCAGAGTTTAATCTACTTCATGTTGTGTTCCACAATGATATTTTTCTTAATTAATCATTTGATTTGTGAACTCTCCAAGGAATGAAATGTTATTTGTGTTTTATTTAAATGATAGCTAAAAAAAATTTGTTATGCGAATTAGCACTATGAATGGAAGAGGTTGTGTGTCAATCACAAGTTTACTTTGTTCTACAGTTTTGGTTTACAAATTCCTTGAAGTTAACAAGTTTGGTTAAGGTTGGATGAACTATTGTTCTTTTCTGTTTCAAAACTCTGACTCATCTTTTTTTATATTTCTTTAAAAACCCCTGTTAGAGTAGGTTTTATTTCATGCTTGATCATAGAACAATCCAGCAGCTCAACATGAGCAGGCCCCTTGAATATTACTGTTGCATTGACCACTGAGTAACATCAGCATAGTTGAGACCCAACTACAAAGGCCTTGGGAGCTAAGGCATCCATGTGTTGCCTTTCTCTTTCAGGAAAAGCATAATAGCAATATTCTTCTTGCATTGTTGTGGTGCCAAAATTGCCATCAACAAGGAACTAGCGCTAGAAGGAGGGCCTAGAATGGAAAATTGGATAAAGCTAGGTTTTCCTCTCCAGAAAGGTGTCACAAAGTCCTTTGATCAGCCAAAAATCCATCACCGTTGATAGAACTTAAGACCCAAAAAAGACACAAGGTTTGCAAGACTAGGGCAGCCATCATACCGCCTTTATCAGCCCCGCTCACTCCACCAAGATTTTCACCAATACCCCAGTGGATACCTATCAATCCACCATCACATCCATCTCAATTGTTATCATATCTGGTTCAACCCATACAACAGTTGGCTCAATCACCACCACCGCCACCAATGGCATTCTTCCAGAATAATCCCTCTCCATTGGGGACTATTCCCAGAGGTTTTCATGACCTGCCTAAGAACCTTGAGAAATTTTGTCCTAAGTACATTCATGGCGAGTCAAGGAGTGTTGAAGAGCACATACAAGCTTTTAAGGATGCTTGTACAAGAGCTCAGATAACTCACCATGATGTAGTCTGTAGGTTATTCCCTTACTCCTTAGGGGACATGGCATACAATTGGTACCTTAACCTTCCTCAAGGTTCCATTTTAACTTGGACACATTTAGAAAATTATTTCATCAACCAATTCAAGGTTTATGTGGACCCAACTCTTTTATATCATCAATTCGCTACCATTAGGAAAGAACCAGGTGAATCCCTACCTTTATTCAATACCCAATTCCAGTGAATGTATAGGAGATTGCAGGATCCATATTTAGTTATCGAGAACAGTGCTATCGAGGCATACTTTAGGGTTATAGACCCTTTGCTAGGTTTGTTCCTGCAAAGAACTTACCAACCAATTGACATTGATTCTCTATCAAAAGTCTATCATCTAGCTATCAAGCTGCAACAACAAATTAGTTGTCAACAAGTAAGCCTAGGAGGAAGTTTTTCTCCAATGGGATATCATATGCATAGCTCAACTCCTCTATACAACACAGGCCTAGGGATGTATCCTTCAGATTATGGGCCTCTCTTTGAATTGCAAACCCAACCACCTATTCCATTCTTTGCTACTGGAGCTCCTGATCTCTTTCAACAACCACAAGTTCCTCAAAGTTCCCATGGTCCTTCTAACCAAATTGGAACATCAAATCATGGTGGTCAGCCACCTGTTGCTAAGAGTGTAGAAAATGAGAAGATAGTTCAGCTTACGAATGAGGTAGAGACCCTGAAGAAAACATTGTCTCAGGTTACCAATGACATGGCTCAACTTCAGTTGAACCCTTCCCAAAACCAAGGTAATTATCTCAATCAAAATAGTAGCAACTAGGGTACTTATCAGAATAAGAACAACTACAACCAAAGAGGTTACCAAAACTAGAACAAAGGGTATAATCAAAGGCCAAATAACAATAGATAGTGGAATACAGGGCCTAATAATGGTGGAGTTCTCCATAACTATCAAGCAAATGAGGAGAGGTCACATATTGCAAATGTGGCTAACCTGAATTTCATGACTAACTAGTGTAGGCTGCATGATACGGCGACCCATTCTGAGGTAAACTACCCTCAGATGGAAAAAGTTGTCAAGATGGCACACGAGGATACCCACACATTCTAGGGGAATCCTCACAAAGAAGGCAGCCCAATAGATACAACAATGACTTATGAGTTCTTTAAGGAGGAGCCTTCATTCCCAAGGAAAGAAGAGAATAAACCAGAGGAGGATTCATATGATGCCTAGGATTTTCAAACAAAAGGAGGACACTTCTTGAGAAATTAGGGTAGAGGTCCATTCACTACATCAGCACCTCCTAATCACATGGTGCCTCTAGATCAAAGTGCTAATAATAATCCTCCTCCACCAAAAGGCCCGTCGAACCTCCATAACAAGGGTAATTCCTCTTTTGTCTTCAAAAATAATTCATGTTATAATGCAGAATTTGACATTGTTTCTGAGATGCAGAAACATAAAACTTCTTTGTCATATTTTGACATTTTAAAGTGGTGCCCTGCTCAAAGGGAGATAGTGCTGAAGGCTCTTGAACAAGCTGATAAGTCAAAGGGAAATAGCAAGGTGGCACCTACTAGGGATGTGAATGCAGCCTTATATAGAAATAAGGTAGGTACTCCACCTTTCCTTTTGAGTTTAAGGATTTCTAGCAAGAACCTACATAGCTGTTTATTGGACTCGGGGGCTTCAGGAAATGTCATTCCATTCTCCATATGCAAGAAATTAGGATTAAGCCCCATTCAAACCAATAAAGTCATTCAACTTGACAAAAAAAAGGTTAATGTGATAGGGGAATTAAGAAACATACATGTTCAAGTAGGATCAGATCCTAGGATCCTAACCAATATAGACATTCAAGTGGTGGACATTCCCAAGACCTATGGTATGCTGCTGAGCAGAGATTTGATGAAAAATCTAGGGGGATATCTCTCCCTTGATTTTTCACATATGTGGCTGTCATGGAAAGGGATTCCTAATCAGATTAGGATTGAAAGTGAGCCTCGCCTCAAGCATATCATTATTGAATATGATTGTCCCAATGAGGTGGCTTACTTTGAGACTGAGATGGGGGTTTATAAACAAGAGGAAATTTTAACCTTCTTGATTCTCAATGCTAAGAACATGTCAAAACAAAAAAACCCTAACCCCACCATTGATGAAAATCAATAGGCCTTGGTTAGAAAGCTGCAACAAGACCAACTAGTCTTAGGGGTAGATATAGATTTGCAAAGTCTCATGCTCCCTAACTGGTGCAGGGTACATTATCAAAGTCATTCTAAATTGACTTGTCAACCTTGCAGGGACATTTTAAATCATGTTTTCCAAGCTGAGGAAGTTGGCACAAGTCACTCTAAGACCATTGCAGACTGCTTCTCATTTGAGGCCAAGGAAGCAGCCATGTTAACCATGGATACAATACTTTCAAAAGAAATCCCTTCTCAGATCAAGCCTACTCTACACACATGCCCAGATCAGTACACTAATGAGGAGCAGCCCCAATATTTGTTTAACACCCCTTCACCTACAATTGTACCAAAGCCTAAAAGGTTAACCAAAGACACAAGTGGTTGTCAGAAGGATAGCCATAGGTCAGATGATATAGCTAAGCCAGAATTGGAGACCGCACCTAAGGAGCTTACAGAACACCCTTCCCTTATACCTGAAGTAAAAGATCAAGGAGTCCCACACCTGGCTCATTCTACTCAAGCACCCATAACAGCTTCAAAACAATCAACCCCAACCCACGATCAGCTATGGACCCTTATATTTGATGGATCCAAGTCTAAGACAGGCAGTGGTGTTGGAATTGTACTAACCAGCCCTCAAGGGAAAACCTTCTATACTTCTTACAGGTTGCAATTTGGATGCACAAGCAACATGGCAGAATATGAAGCTCTAGCATGGGGATTGATGTTTGCACATAAGAAGAAGGTCACTGCTTTGATGGTCAAGGGAGATTCAAAAATAGTTATCAAGCAAGTGCGCAACCAATATACATGTCACAACAAGAGGCTGGCAACATATAGGAACAGGGTATGGAACCTGATTGAAGATTTTGATGCCTTTGGGATTAGCTTAATCCCTAGAGAAGAAAATCAGGTAGCTGATTCATTGGATGTTGCTGCAAGCGCCTTGGAACCTATGCAAGGCTCTAAATTCAAAAGATTCTCAGTGGGACTTATGTCCACCCTAGCTATCCTTGACAATATCAAGAATTTTCAAGTTTTTGATGATGAACAACATATCCTTGCTTTCCTAGCAAGTTCTGATGTTTTTGAGGGGAAAATTATTGATGATTCCAACAGGGATCAAGGAGATTGGAACCCTGTAGATTGTGATACAGAAGGGGTTATTAATCTAAAAAGTAATAACATTCCCAAGGGAATGGTTGCTATGGAAATAATCTTTGACTCAGATCCGAGGGATTGAGAGAAAATACCAGCTGAAGGCAAGGGAGGAAAATATGAAATTGTTAACCTGGCTGATTTTGGCCCTGAAAGGAATGTCTATATAGGGAAGGCCTGCCCTGAAGCAATCAGAAAAGACATATTGGCAGCACTTAAGAAAGAGATTTCTACAATTTCTTGGGGATATGAAGATCTCCAGACATTTGATGCTTCTATTATGACTCACACTATCCCCTTGAAGCCCGAGGTTAAACCCTTTCGATAGAAGCAATGCCCTGTCAATGCCCTGATTGAGCCATTGATCTACAAAGAAGTTTAGAAATTACTATCTGCAAGGATAATCTTCCCTATGCGCCATTCAACGTGGGTAGCCAACTTAGTTCCAGTCCGTAAGAAGAATGGGGAGATCAGACTATGTGTGGACTTCAAAAATCTGAATAGGGCTTCAGAAAAGGATAACTACCCGCTTCCCTCTCTGGATAAAGTCTTGCAAACTATCAATGGAGCATAGATGATGTCATTCTTGGAGGGTTACTCTAGATACAATTAGGTAATGGTCAACTTTGAAGATAGGATGGAGACGACTTTCACTACAAAGTGGGGAACGTTTGCATATAGGAGAATGCCTTTCGGTTTGATAATGCTGGAGCCACTTTCCAGCATGCCATGGATATAGCTTTTAAGGATTTGATTGGAAAATGCATTATTGTTTATGTTGATGACCTGACAGTGTTCTCCAAGGATCGACTCAATCATGCTACAGACTTAGCTAAAGTTCTCGAGAGATGCATTCAATATGGCGTCTCCCTTAACCCCAACAAATGCTTGTTTGGAGTCTCAGAAGGCAAGGTTTTGGGACATATAATTTCAGAAAGAGGGATTTCAATCAACCCAGATCGAGTTGAATCCATTTTGAAGATCGCCAGGCCAGGGAGTAAGAAAGAAATGAGATCTTTCTTTGGAAAGATCAACTTCGTAAGGAATTTTATCACATGCTTTGTAGAGATTGTAAAGCCACTAAACGAAATGATGAAGAAGGACGCCAAGGCAAAGTGGACTGATGAAGCAAAGGATGCATTTTCACAAGTCAAACAGTCTATTTCAGAAGTTCCTGTTCTCACCAGCCCTGATTACAAGAGGCCATTCTACATTTACTCTTTCGCCTCTGACCATTCCTATGCAGTTGTATTAACCCAACGATAAGAAGAGGCAGAGGAGAGACCGATCGTGTTCATGAGCTCTCCATTCAAAAATGTGGAGATCAAATATCCACCTATGGAGAAGCAAGCCTTTGTGCTAGTTCAGTCTGTTAAGAAGTTCCGACATTACATTCTTAGAAGCTAAATTTTTGTTGTAGTTCCTGATGCGGCTGTGAAGTCCCTACTCATGCAGAGTGAACTAGGAGAAAGGAGAGGCAAATGGATGGCCATCCTACAAGAATTTGATCTAGAGATACACCCTATGAAGCTATTCAGAGGCATGGGTTTATCTCAGTCCATGGCGAATGCTGGCAACAACATCATCTGTCAGCAATACATGACCCAGTCTTTCTCTAAAGACCCCTGGTATGCTGATACCATTTGCTTTATGCTCAACAATCGATGTCTAGAAGGAATGAATGCCACTCAAAGGAGAGCCTTGAGATTGAAGAGTTCTCATTACATGCTCAAAGGAGGGTTGTTGTATAAAAGGAATTTTGAAGGGGTATACCTGAGATGCCTTGATCATCAAGAGGCCAAGCAGGTGGTCTCTGAGTTTCATGGAAAACATGGCACAGGTCATGGTTCGGCTGATTCTCTAGCACACCAGATCCTCAGGTCTAGTTATTATTTTCCCTATGTATTGAAGGATTCCCATCAACATGTGAGAACATGTCACACGTGCCAAGTTTTTGCACCAAGGGAACACCATGCAGCCATGCCACTACAACCTGTTTACGAGGTAAGGCCAAATGCTCAGTGGGCACTGTATTTCATTGGAGTGATTAACTTGAATTCCTCTACAGGACATAAGTTTATCTTGACTGCCACTAATTACTGCACAAGGTGGACAGAAGCTATACCCTACAAAAACAGTACAACAGATGTAGTGATCAAGTTCCTCATTGAGTGCATCACTACAAGGTTTGGGGTACCCTTTGCTCTGGTATGTGACAATGGCTCTACCTTTTCTTCTGCTAAGTTTATTTCCTAGGCATATGATGACAAAATCGTTTTGAAATATTCTTCAAATTACTACCCGCAAGGCAATGGAGTTGCAGAGTCTACCAATAAGAATCTCTTAGGGGTGATTAAAAAACTGTTAGAACATAACCCTAGAGACTAGCATACCTAGCTAAGATTCACATTGTGGGCAGATAGGACTAGGATTAAGGCTGCCTTAAACACCTCACCATTCAAGCTGGTATATGGCCAAGAGTCTGTCTTTCCTATCCATCTATAAATACCTATCTTGGAGTTCATGGAGAAATTTTACTCCAGTGATAATACGATAGAGGTCAGGTTAGCTTCTTTGTTGAAATTAGAAGAGCAGAGAGATGTGCCCTTACAACAATTCTTTAAGCATTAGGCTTTTCTCAAACATTGGTTTGACAAAAGAGCCAAGATAAAGGCCTTTAGGATTTCAGACTTGGTGCTGCTATGGGATAAGGCTGGCAAAAAGAAAGGCAATCATCAAAAGTTTGACAAATTATGGCTAGGTCCTTACCAAATTGTTGAGATCCTAGGGGAAAATGCTCTTAGGCTAAGTAGCCTAATTGGAGAACCGGTTCCTCTGCCTGTTAATGGGTAGTTTCTCAAGCACTATTTTGAATCTTGAGGCTTGTTAGCTTCTATTCTGTACATAAGTATTTTGTTATTCTTTATGTAAATAATTTAGTTGTCTCTTTTCTATAAGTAATTCGCGTTCATGTATATAACTTTTTTGCTTCAGTTTGTAAATAACTCTTTCTTTTATGTGAATAATATGTTGCTCCTTGTGTAAATAATGTGGCTCTTGTCTGTAAATGGATCGTTGTTTGTGTGTTTGTCCTTGCCTCCTTTTGTTTTCAATGCCTTTGTTTTCTGATTTGTTTTTGTTCTTTGGGGTTCATCTATTTCCTTCCATCTTTGGAATGGTGGTTGTTATCTGAGGCATACTTTGGTCATTTGGAGAGAAGTGGTTTAGGTATTTTCACGTTTTCTGATCGGATGATTCTGTCCTTAATTCATTGTTTCATGTTTGTTATCAATAAAGCTTGTGGAAAGTTTTAAAGACAAGGTGCCAAGTAAGAAATCCTTCATCAGCTCCCCTGAATCTGTCACAAATCCTTCAAATCATCTCCTCTTGTAATGGTATATTTGTCCTAGGGTGATAGTGTATAAGATTTGAGTGAAAAATCTGATTCCCAAGTGCTGTTATGAGGTCCATGATAGTTTTCAACCCAGATCAGATGCTAAACATTTGAAATATTGAAAAGAAAAAGAGAATTAAATGAAATATCTGAAACTTCAAAAGAAAAAGAAAAGAATTATCAAAAGAAAAAGAGGATTCAATATGAATGGGTGATTCCAGTATCTCTACCGGGGCTATGGATACCTGACTAGAAGTAGAGCAATGTTGTGGGAAAACTAGAGGTATCTCCGTCGGGGCTATGGATGCCTGATTGGTAGCAGAGCAATGCCCAGGATATCATTGCACAACAGCCAAAGGGGTCAACTCATGTAGCTCAAATCTTGCACATTATTGTCTGAAAGATCAAGAAAACTTTATGAAGGAATGATGCACAATCAAGCACACACATTGATTCAGGGGTAGCCATTGATTGGCTTACATTTGAGATTCTAGCTCTACCTTGCTTGTTATAACTGACCCAACTAAAGTGGTGATGTTCATGAACTAGGAGTTCTGGTTTGTTGAATCCTTCAGATTCATGAAAATGGTTAAACCATTTTCTCAGCCTAGTCGCCATTTGTTATGCCTTGCATAACCACCCCATTTTATTTTGGAACAAAATGGGTCCCCCTTTGTCTTTTCCCTTGGCCTTTGGTTTTCTTCCTTACGCATTTTCCTTTTTAAGTTCTATTGGAGGCGAAACCAGGACCAATACCGGACTTGGAAAAATTTCTTTCTCCCAAGTTCTGGTCTTGTTCCGTCCCCAATTTTGGTTCCGATAGTTCTTTACCTTCATCTTTGGTTCCTTATCAGAGTTGAGTTTGGGTTCGAATCAGGATGAGAAACTTTTTCAAGTTTCTAGTCTGGATTCAATCCCGGGTCCAACCCTACCCTTTTTCTCTTCGTTGGTCTTTGTTGGTTTTTGTCTCCTATGCCTTGGGTGTTTTCGCCTGGAGCACCTTTTTTTGTGTTTGGCGGACTCAGAATCAGAACAAGAACCGAACCTTGAAACTTTTTCAAAGTTTCTGGTTCGGGTTCCTATCCGATCTCGATTTCACGTCTTTCCTTCTTCCTTTCTTTTTCCTTTACTTCTTTGTTTCGTTGTGGGGTTTTCCCTCCTTTCTCTCTTTCTTTCCCTTGTCCTTTATTTCTCTTTTCAGATGACGTTGGAGGTGGGCCTGGAATAGAATCCGAACCCAAAACTTGAAAAGGTTTCTGGTTCAGGTTTGGGTTCTAGTCCCGATTCCACTTTATCCATTTTTGTCTCTCATCCCCATCCTGACTGGCGCTTTAAGGAGGACTTCGCCATGAGGTCCCAGCGACAAAAGCAGCATCGAAAATAGTGATCTAAGACCGCTAAAGGGTCTCAGCGACCACAAAGTGTCTCCCCAAAATGATAGTAGATCGCCAAAAGATAACGCTATCGACAAGATGTCTTGCCAAAGAGCAGAAGTCATGCCTAAAGGAGGATATCGGGGAGACTCAGAAAGAATGCAATGAGTTCGATAGGATGTCCTGCAGACTCGAGAAGGTCTTGTTGATAGCAGAGTTCAACGAAAGAGTGGAGTTCGCCATAGGGTCTCTCTGAAACATCAAAGTTACACCAACATCAGAGATGAGCTCACCTAAGGAGTTTGGCATCGCCATGACTCTTGTCGACATAATGGGCTCGGTAGTGAGAAAAGAAAGGTCGGGGAGACTCTAGAAGCATAAAGGAGTTCGATAAAAGGTCTCCCCAACCCCAAGAAGTCTTGCTGACATGAAATAAAATCACCGAAGGATCCAGAGTTCAGGGCAATCTCTCATCAACTCGCGAGGGTCACATCAATTCATAATGGGCTCGCCAAATCAAAAGGGGTTCGCTGGAGGTCTCGTCGATTGGATGTGGTCTCAAAGAAAAGGGAAGGCATCGGCATAGTAGTTGGAGTTCGCTAAGAAGTCTCGGTGACCCGGGAATGTCTTGGCGACAAAATCAGAAGGTCTTGGAAAATGATGAAGTCTCGCCGATACAAAATGTGCTCACCGAGAGAAGAGGAACTTCACTATGTGGTCTCAGCGAAAGAACGTAGTCTTGCCGATAGGTTAAATGAGCTTGATGTGACTTCTGAAGCTCGCCGAATTGTCTCTTCGACTAGTCCAGGTCATTTTGATAGTTGTCGAAAGAGATATCATCGCATCGGGGAGACATGAAATGTGTCTCACCGACATGCGATGCATTCACATGACCTTTGACCTATCGAAAATCTTGCATGTCCTCTATTCCACCAATCACAGGGAACTCAGGAATGAATCCATTGGCTCTTTGACCGATTGACCACCCCTTTGTAAGAAGTATACCGGGTGCAAATGAAATGGACTCCTTCTGAGATCCAAAGGCAATGAGTTGGCTCAGGTGAAATATCTAAATCTACAAGCAGGTCTGATGATGCTTCCAGAGAATGGTCAGCATGCCGAAGGGGTCCAGAATGAGAAGAAGGCCAGAAGAAGGGTGAACAAACTATGAGTCACAGGGACAGCTGTGGCGACCACTGGCAGGAGGTAGACCAATATTAATGAAGATATTCTGAGCATTCAAGGTGGAGTGCAAGAGAGTTCAAAGATGGACACGGAGACAGAAGAGTTAATGCTGCAGTAGCAAAATATCTACAGGTCTTTTCCAGAACAATCTTTCATCAGCATGGACAACAAGGATTCACATTTAATACACAACCAACTTTCTCCAAAAGATCTGAGAGCCGACTCTCCTGTAGTTTGCAGATATTTTGTAAACCCTAATGCAGGGGGAACAACACATCCTTTCTTGTACATTTTGTATATAAGGCATTCTTGCCTCTTTGTAAAGGTTGGAACTTCTAGAGTTAGAAATTCAGAGTTAGAACTTTTATTGTTAGCACTTCTAGATTAGAAATTTCTAGGATTAGAGAACTTTTAGACTAAGAACTATTAGGAGTTAGTCAGTTAACAGAAGGAGACAGAGCTGCATCTTGATTCTGAGTAATGAGAGCTTTTTTTATCTTCTTGTTTAACAGTTAGATTTCAATACAGGATGTAATGTATTTTCTAAGTTCTCTTATTGTAGTTGGAAACATTTTGGAGAAACAAATTCTCTGTACACTAGTGAGTGTGCCAACTTTGTAAATATTGCTTATCTATTTTATTGACAGTAGAAGCAATCAGAGTTTAATCTACTTCATGTTGTGTTCCACAATGATATTTGTCTTAATTAATCATTTTATTTGTGAACTCTCCAAGGAATTAAATGTTATTTGTGTTTTATTTAAATGATAGCTAAAAAAATTATGTTATGCGAATTAGCACTGTGAATGGAAGAGGTTGTGTGTCAATCACAAGTTTACTTTGATCTGCAGTTTTGGTTTACAAATTCCTTGAAGTTAACAAGTTTGGTTAAGGTTGGATGAACTATTGTTCTTTTCTGTTTCAAAAATTTGACTCATCTTTTTTTATATTTCTTTAAAAACCCCTGTTAGAGTAGGTTTTATTTCATGCTTGATCATAGAACAATCCAATAGCTCAACACCACTAGGCGCCTTGAATATTACTGTTGCATTGACCACTGAGTAACATCAGCACAGTTGAGACCCAACTACAAAGACCTTGGGAGCTAAGACATCCATGTGTTGCCTTTC
Source organism: Sequoia sempervirens (assembly GCA_007258455.2). Taxonomy (NCBI): domain Eukaryota; kingdom Viridiplantae; phylum Streptophyta; class Pinopsida; order Cupressales; family Cupressaceae; genus Sequoia; species Sequoia sempervirens. The sequence continues at coordinate 708,148,972 of VDFB02193867.1, read as the reverse complement.
TCTTTTAGGAGATGTAGAATAGCAATATTCTGCTTGCATTGTTGTGGTGCCAAAATCACCATCAACAGTTTGGAGGGACATAGAAGTTGTGTGTAATAATTTTGCAAAGGAGTTTTTCATTTTGGGTGGTAACTTCAATGCAATTATAATAGTTGAGGATAAAAAGGGGGGGTTGGAAAGAAAGCTACAGTCCCAATTGGACTTCTAAAGCTTTGTGGAGCATAATATGCTCATGGAGATTCAAATGGGGAATGCATTTTACACATAGACCAATAGAGGGAAGGGGTTCTATGACATCGTTGAAAGAATGAATAGACATCTCTTCAAGGGAGACTTGGGATCCTTTCCCTTTTCTTTGGAAGCTAATATTATGACCATCTCTGGGTTAGATCATTATCCAATTCGCTTGGACATTCTAAGCAAAACGAAATTAGTGAGGTGCCCTTTCAAGTTAAAAAAGATGTGGTTCAGAGAGGATTTCATGAATTCAATTCAATAGTGGTGGGAGGAATTGAAGCTTGAGGGATCAAAAATGTTAAGTGTAGTTTCAAAACTAAAGCTAGTAAAACAACAATTTAGTTTCAAAAACATTTTCAAAAAAAAAAAGAAGATAGAGGAAAATATTCAATCTCTAAATGAGGATGTGATTGGCAATGGTATGGATGGAGCAACGTATACAATGGAAAAAGAGTTGTTAAACAAGCTAGAGGACATTCTAGCAAAGGGAGAAATTTATTGGAGACAAAAGTTGTGAGAGCTATGGATAGGTGAGGGTGATAAAAACATGAAATACTTTCATAATGCGATCCGAGCAAGAAGAGAAGCATACATGATAACAAGTATTAAGTCCTATGAGGGTTGGACATTGGAAGGTATGGTTGACATCATATCAAAATCAGCAGGATTTTTTCCAAGATTTTTTGAACAATTGGAATGGTTCAAAATGGAATGAGTAGCAACAAATTTTGTCCAACATTCCACGATTGGTCTCAGCTGCCCAAAATGATATGCTAACGAGTGAGTTCTCATACAAAGAAATCAAGGAGGCATTGTTTCAACTACACCTAGATAAGGCACCAAGTTCGAATGATTTTCCTATTGCATAATTCTTTCAAAAATCTTGGGACATCATTTAAGGTGATGTGACTAAGGAAATAAAGGACTCTAGGAGAATAGTAAGGTTTTAAAAGAGATACACAACACATTCATAGTCTTAATCCCAAAAAAAGAGAAACCAAATTATCTAAATGAATTTAGGTCAATAACACTTTGTAACACAATTTACAAAATAATGGCCAAGGCAGCTACAAACATAGTGAAGAAGATCCTCTTGGATATAATATTAGAGGAGCAAAAAATATTTTTTCTAGGGAGATCTATATTGGATGGGATAATCATAGCCCAAGAAGAAATCCATTTAATTAAAAAAGTAAAGAGACAAAAAATGCTGATAAAATTAGACATAAAAAAGCTAATGACAAAGTTGATTAGCATTTTTTTTTCAAGGTGTTAGAGGCATTTGGGTTCCATAAAGGCTAGTTGGACAGGAGTTTCAACTGTGTTTCCAGTTCAAGATATTTAGTACTCATCAATGGGTCCCTAGAAGGTTGCTTTGGTGTGTCAAGAGGGCTAAGATAGAGAGACCCTTTATCCCCCTTCTTATTCATAATCATGACAAAGGCCCTTGAAATATATTTGTGCAAAGCTTCAATTGAAGGTAACGTAGAAGGAATTCAAATAACTAGGGGTTTGCTAGCAATACCATATCAACAATTTGCTTGTGATAATGTTGTTTGGGACAGCTCAAGTGAAGGAAACTCAAAATTTTAAGAAGATATTGGATAACTACACGGTTTCCTCAGGTAAAGAAGTAAGCAAATGACAATCAAGAGTTTTCTTCTTCACTAATTCGAGAACTAGAAATCATATTTTGAGAGTCTTAAATTTTAGAAAACAAAACCTACCAAGTATTTGGGCCTTCCACTGGTCGCAGGCAGCAGTCGGGCAAACTTTGGGATTTGTTGGTGGCTAATGTGGAGAGCAAGATGTCCTCATGGAAAGGAAGATGGCTTTCTTGGGCTGACATGATAATGATGTTGAAGGCTATGATAGCTGCTCTACTGATATATATGATGTCATGCTTTCTTTTGGCGGTTGGTGCAAGCCAGAGTATCAAAAAATGAATTTTTTTTTTGAAAGATCAAATATCCTCTCGTTAGTTGGGATAAGTTTGCAAATCAAAAGGTGTTGATGGTGTGGGATTGAAGAATTTACTCTTGTAGAATATTTAGGTGCAAAACTAGTGTGAAAGATGTATGTAAATCAAAACCTAAAATGGGTCAAGATCATGAAAGAAAATTATTTGGATGAAGGGGAAACAAGCATCTTCACATCAAGGTCAATCTCAGATCAGGATCAAGAATTTGAAATTTTCTAAGAAGCTATCATGATCTAATATTGGATTACCTAACTTAGGACATAAAGGATGGAAGCTTTTCCCTTTTTTGGGAAGACTCTTGGGGTGGCTATCCATGTTTGGTGAGGAGAATGGAGTTGGATCAAGTGGAGGCCATCACAAAGCAAGTTTGGGGCCATCATGTGAGGGATTACCTTCAAGTCTCTTTTGTTAATGGTTGCATGCAATGGCATTGGAAGAATGTGAGAACAATAGGCCAATCCAATGAGCTTAAAAAAGTTTATGAAGCTACAATTAAGGACTAGGTGGTATTTATTAGGGAGGGTAATGATAATTTAAGGTGGCATGGTTCAAAGTCCAAAGATGGTTACAAATTATTGGTGAAAGATCTTGAAGTCTCATCTCAAGTCTCAAATAAGTTATGTTGGAATAAAAATGGTTTTCCTAAGGCAAGTTCATTTGCATGGGCAACAGTTCAAAATATGATATTGATTGCAAATAGGTTTGCAAAGATGGAATACCATGGCCCATCAAGGTGTATGCTATCCAAGCATTAAGAGGAGTTTGGGAATCACCTTCTTTTAACTTTCCCTTTTACCCAAGAATGCTAGAATGGTTGTGTGCAAAATTATCCTAGAAAACTACTCTTCCTAGAGACATCCTAAGTTTATTTCAGGCATGGCCATTGCTAAATATGTCAGCAATTCTTTCAATCTTTTGGGTTATTAGCCCATCCTTACTTGTATGGGAGGTTTGGAAAGAGATGAACAAGAGAATCTTCCAAGACAATGAAATGTCCATGTTTCCTTGTTGAATAAACTGGAGGCTACTATTATGAGGGTAGTGAATTGCATGACAAAACACCAAAATTTAAAGAATGTAGACTTTACAGAATGGGATGCCTTAATGAGGAAGGAATGGCATGGCTTAAAGGTCCCCCCCTTCTTAGGGGAAGGGGGGAAAAGGTCTCAAGATTTGAGAAACAAAATTGTGTGGAAAGCTCCAAATTTTGGTTGGCATAAACTAAAATTTGATGGGGTTGTGCAAGGGAATCCTGGCTCTTTAGGTGTTGGGTGTATCATATGATATTGGAGAGGTAGGGTGGAAGGAAAATTGGTGGCACCACTCCCATATGGCACCAACAATGTTGCTAAACCACAGGCCTTAATTCTTGGTCTCAATCTCTATTAGGAGTTAAAGTTAGAAAAGGTGGTAATTGAAGGGGAGTCCACTTTGGTAATAAATGCTCTAAGATCGAGCCAAGTTCAAAATTGGAAACTTTAGGCCATGCTGGAGGTGGCATCCAATCTTGTGAAAGGCTTCAAAAATTGTATGATAAACCACACTTACATGGAGGGTAATAAGGAGGTTGATGAGTTGGCTAATATGGGTGTGAATGGTAATGCAATGAAGGAAATTTGGTCAGTCAATTTAGCATAATTACAGTAATTGAGCTGGTTCATGTAGAATCAGCTGTGTTCAGTCCCTAGTGTTCTAGTTTCGGTGAATTTCTATAGCATGTGTAGTATGAGCATTTTGTTTTTCCAAATACATCAACTCCATGACATCTTGTGTTAAATTAGTGTTTCACCGAGTTGACTTGCTTTTGTTTGGCCACTCTTGCTTTCCACATCATTGGTGTGGAAAGCTATGTTCGGAGTAGGGGATGTTTTCAACAAGCAAATAGAGATGGAAGGTTTCAAAAGTTGCATGTCAAATCACACTTACAGGGAGGGAAATAGAGAGGCTAATGCATTGACAAACAAGGGTGCAGATGGCTTCACATTAAAGGAAATCTGGCCTATAATGGGGATAGTTCATATAAAATGCAATGTTGCTATAGCTGGGATAGGTCTCTGGGATCTACGATTTGAGAGTTTCTTGAGCAAGGGGGCGATAGAAATCTTATTTTACAATCAAATCATTACATTTAAACTTGGGATTTTGGAAGGACCTAGCCACTCGATAGACTAAAGGGTGGCCATTCTAGCTTTCCACATTGTTGGTGTAGAAAGCTTTGTGATCAGATGAATGGGTCGATATGATTTTAATCATAAGTCGATTTAAGGATTTGACATTTTAACTCACGTCTTGCATTTTGAAAATTGAAGTCTTCACGTGGGCCCATTTAATACAATAACTTTGATAAGAAACTGGTTCATGTCGTGTCTATACTACATTATGCTTGAAAGCCGCCACGTTAACCCTCATTATCAAAATGTGACACATGTCAATGATTACACAAGTTGACACGATTATTCCATAGTTATGGCTATCAGTTTAGAGGTTATTCAATATTTGGGAGTGGTTTATTTTTTTGGACTATCTTTTCACATGTGAAAGGATCGAAGGCCACTCTCAACAATCGGAGGAATGCTCAGAAAAATGATTGGCTTAGGTTGTAAGTACTTTCGAAAGGGCCAGATTGCTTGATTACATTTAATCAATTTGTCTGGTCTAGCTTGTTAATGGCGGAGCGGTCTAAGTTTATTGTGTGTATGTCAGCAGAGTGTGTAGTTTACGGAGGCATGGATACACCTATTTGTTTGGTGAGCGACAAAAGGTAGATGGCCTTCTTTGGCGTAGTCTTTGAGCTAAGGCCTAAGCACATTCTGCAGGAAACATATTTCTTATCGATTGGAGCGGTGAAAATGATATTGGGTAGGGGGTTTCTTGTGGAAGGGGAACACTATCGCGTTGATACCGACATTGCTTCTAGATATGTGGCAGTGCTCCTGGTCCTGCATTTACCAAAAGCAAAAGTGGAGACGTTGACTCAGAGGATGTTTAAACCAGAGCTGTTGGGCGGGTTAGAGGAAGTGCTTGACGCTGCCACACTGGGTGTTGAGATTCCTAGATCTAACAACATGGATTTGCTTGTTGTGCGGAGTGAGGTTGTCAAATATTATGCCTTTTTTTTGGATATAAAATGTGCCGCTCTACTAGGGCATCGAGAATGGGCTTCCGTGGGTAAATTTCTTGAAGAAAATGCTCCATCTCGTTCCTGTTCAAGATTTTGAATGGGTGGGCGAGTTCATCAACTTTGTGCAGGAGAATGGCGAAGAATAATAGGAAAGCATTGCTTGTTTACTGTCAAATTTGCAAGTTCTTCAAGGGTTTAGGTTAGGTTATGTTTCTATCATCCCTGTTTTGGAGTCCTTGTTGTATATAAACAAAATGTGTATGTTTAGATCTCATAGGCCCTATGTGGCCATTTTGAGCATATAAATGTAATAGCAGAATGGTGGGTTGGGTTTGGTTTATGGTTTGGAGTGTGTTCAGCCATACTGGACATTTTTGTTTATGTACGGATGTTAAGGATTTAGCCCGATGAGCAACACAATGTACCCCTTTTTGACAATTTAATATAATATTACCTCTTACACATCAAAAATAATAACAACACATGTTTGAATTCAGTTATAGACTAGATTTCAAAGCTCACCTTACATCCCCTTGTTTAGGTGTAACATTCAAGAAATTAACGCAGACAACTCCAATTTGAAGGACCCCGGGGAGATTTGATTGGAAGCTAACTTCCCTTGACATTGCGAATTTGAGTTCCTTAGGGCATGACATGAGGAAGTGTTCGTGGAACAATAAAGATAAATACAAAATGATATCAAGGGAGATGTGCGATTAAAATTATGGGGAAGTATCCTTAGTGAATGGTTACAAATTCATGATATGATGATTACCATCATCTAGGCATTGAGTAGGAATTTAGAGAATCTTGCAATAGGATAATAATTTTTGGTCAAGTCATCATTATTGTGTCTTTGACTCAATTAGATCTAGGGAGGGCAATCAACTAGTAGTTAGACGTAGGGACTTGGTCTTTCTTTCTCCATTATCAAATACACAATTATGCACAATTATGCCAAATATTGTAAAGTAGATGCATCTTAACAATATATTGAAATAAATTGAGTAAAGAAATCTTGTTCAACATTTAAAAATGAGAATTTTAACGAATATTAAGGTTTCACCCATTCAGAGGATAATTATTTGTTTCTAGATGCAATTGTGTTCTTATTCTTATTCCATATTGCTTACCTTGGATTTTATGTTTAGTGGATGGTTTCCTCCATTAACTCATTATCTAGTTCTCCCTCTTGAATTATTTCTAATACAATTCTATCTTACTACATGTTATTTTGAACTTAAATCTGCCACTTCCAAATGTGATTTACTTTTACATGTATGAAGTAAAACTCTATGATTCAAACATGCCAAGGAGTCTTTCCTTAATACTCCATGTTTGGTGTGTGATACTTTGTGTGGTAAATCATTTCCATGCAATGGTTTCTCATGCAACATTCATGCAACTTGAGCTTGATCTGTACTAATAATTTCAATGGTCAACCACTGGGTTCCTCAAAAGCCTCTTCAACACTCCATTTTGTGTATTCTTTGCAATCATAGCATTTCCATAGGAGCATGTCCTTGAGACATTGACATGCAAGTTCGATGTATTGTCAAAGGCTTCTATATTTTGTTTGTATGAGATCCCTCTTCTTTTGGGAACCTTGTCATTAGTCACATGTTTTATTAATTCTTCCACCTTTTGTGTACGCATCTATTATGGTTCTTTCAACTATAGTATCTATCTATTACAAATTCAATATGTAATATCAAATCTATAGACTTGAGAATGTTAACTAGGGATTGCAAAAACAAGGCGATACATCTACCATTGCATTTATAGAAAGTTTATTTTTGTTTAAGCTTTTTTCATCAAATCCATTATGTGCTTATCTTTCACCCATGTTGAGCACTTGTGTCTATAGTATCGGGGAGATCCCTACTATTCATAAGGGATTCCAATCGAGTATATATCCTATGATGGTAGAGATGTCTAATAGAGATTAGTGATGACAAAATGAATTCAACTCCTTAAGTTAGATTACCAATCACTACCCAAAAAAACATAACATGCATAAAGACCAAATTCAATTCATTTATTTTGTGAAACAAACATAAGTGTGCATTGCTTTGATCACATTCTCTTGAATATAAAATTAAAGCATTTACTTAACTAAATCCTAGTATTTGTATTTGTATAGCACCATAAACTATTACAATGAAAACTAATCCTTACTAATGACTTTAGGGATTGAAATTGTGATTAGTAATCATTTGATGGAATTGCTAATTAATTTGGTTTGATTTATTCAGTCACAATGCCTTTTAAAAATAAATCCTCTTTGAAATTGACTCTAATTCCTCCCTAAGATTTGTTATGTCAAATATAATATGGAGTGTTATTAACTAGTCGTGAGTTATTAAGTTTTGAGTAGGGGAGTCATGCAACTTAGATTTAAGTTCACTTATGATAAATTCAAGAGTTGTTCAAAGAGATAATTTTTTAGAATTTCCTTATCACATTGTTAGGAGGCACGAAAACAAAGGTCCATGAGAGAGGAATTATTGAGTAATATTATACTAGCAAATAAGACAATCTAAAATTTTGAAGTCCAAGAATGTTATTACATAATCCAATTGGCCTTTTATTTAATGACTATATCTCAATAGAAATGTTAATAAAAAAATTATGACAGATGAAAAGTAGTCAAAGAGATTATTATTACATTGGAATTATCATTAGCCTTTACGAATTCAATTACACATGTTATTATGATTCTTATTACATATGTTGAATCTCAAGGTAAAATTTTTAGGATAAAAAGATTGTTATGGGAAATGTTGTAATTCCATTAGTAATCCTTCTAATATAGGTGGTTTCTTATGAGAATTGTTTAAAAAAAGTTACTAATGATCACATAGTGGTTAGAAGATTAAAAATTACTACCAAAATCCTTAAGCTTAGCTTTGAAGAGATGTCTTGATTAGTTGTAAAGAATAAACAACATTCACGAATGGCACTTATTCCTTAATATGCAATTTCAATTCAATATTAGTAAATTTATTTCTTTTGGTTTCCTTAAATTGTATTTTCTTATACAACACGCTTAAATCAAATAGATTGGTTTAACATTTACTTCCACTAAGCTAGTAGATTACCATCCTAATCTAATTTATTTAGTTCAATAATTTTAATTAAAAACCTTGAAATGTTATATGCTATATTATTCAATAAAGTTATTCCATAAAGGTCAGCGTGCAACTTTTATGAATTTATAAATTATTTCAATGTTAATACTTGAATGGGTTTACATTCCAAATGTAAATTATAGCAATTTACTTAAAAAATATTTAGTTGTTGTCACTTAGCTCTTGAAATGCAATTTATAGCAACTTATTTGAAAATGATACTTTAGTTGATAGTATACAATTTTATACCAGTTGATAGCCTCAATATTTTATTTTCAATTATTATAAATAGGCTTAAGAGTTAATTTAAAATTTTCATTGAGATTATTTATTTTTTAGTTTACATAGACAACCTAAACAAGATTTGAAATAAAACTAGTGGCATTTAGTATCAATGATGATTTTTAATCACATTTATGGGTAATATCATCATGTTTTGGGTTATTGCATGCATAGCCTAACACAGTTGCAACAATGATGTTGCATCATCCCTATGAAATGTGAGGGATAATAAGAGATACAATGTTTAAAATTCAAGGAATTAGTTTTTTTCTTTGAATTGTAAATTGAAAAGATAATCAAAATGAATCAAAATGATGTTAGATTAAATAGAGAAAATCATCGTGTAGTTCATAGGATCTCATATGGTTTTTAAAGGATTGAAATTAAACCTTTGAGTTCAATGGGGTAAACATGATCATCTTATAAACTATGAAAATAAAGTTATCCTTATTTTTCAAGGAGTGTTATTATTTTATTTGATTAGGACTAGGGATTAGATGAAATTAGCAAATAAGTATTGCTCATGACAATCATCTATTTTTTAATCTAAATGCTCCTTCCATGGGTAGTAGTCATAGAAGAAGTATATGGGAAAAGGCCTTAGAAATGGTTGCATGTCTACATAAATAGTTTACATCAAACATAACTTAGAAAATATAACTATATGTATATTACATCTTGATTCCATTTGGAAGTGGTGTATGTAGGCAGTCTAGTGAGTGAAGGAGGTTCTTTGTATGCAAGTGTTCAAATATAGGGTTGGATAATACTAAAAAAAGATCACATCAACTTAATTTAAAACATTAAGATTGAGTTAATCATTCAATAAAATCATCTAATTACAACTAAGGGTGAAATCTCTAAAATAAATTATAAGCCAAAATGTATCCATGGTATACTAAGAAGAATTTTAGATGATTGTTTGATTCCTTGAGGATTTAGGTCAAATATTGAGGCATGGTTCATGATTTTATTTTTATGAATATATTTAGAAATATTCTCATGAAAGATGGTGACCTTAGTGCACTTCTAATATGGGGAATGCAACCTTTAGAGAGTGGCTCAAGGCTTGGATGGTCTTGATGAGTTTAAGACTCTTGCTAGAGAATATACTTATCCTTTATGGATACATGCTTATCTTGTTTAGATAGATGCCTATCGTGAGTAGATAAATGAATCTTTGTCCTATATGGGCAGATGCCTACCTGTATGGTTGGATGTTGGCCTTGAATTGGACAAATGCCTATTTCATATGGATATAAGTACTTGAGTATACACATAAATGAATAAAACAATAACAATAAATTGATGAGATTTTTTGGTATAATAGTTGGGTTATTGCATGTGGTATCAAAGTGAGGTTGGCAAGCTAGGCCATGACCCTACTACAACTCACATAGATCAAAATTAATCATGAAGTGAAAAGAATTGGAGAGCATTAGACTTATAACTATTTTGGACTTAAACCTTAAGCCAATATTGATTGGGAAGTTATGATTTTTAGGAAATGTAAAATGATAAAAACAAGAGTGTCTCGTGTTAGCAGTGTTAAAGGGTAGAGAAAGGACAACAATGAACATAAACACAAGGGAAAAATAAGACAATAATTAAGATAGTAATAATTTTTTTAATGGAGTAGAGAGATTGTTAGAGTAAGTTATACTCTAACCACTCAAGCTTACTCTAGTCATAAGATAAGGACACATTTCATGATATTCTTTTATCCTCACCCGGGGTTTCTCTAGTTTTTTTTTTTCCTTTTATAAAGATTCTTTATTGTAACTCATTATCCAAACACATAACGATTTGTTATCTTTTTGGATCAATCAACTCTTGGCCTTTATAGCATTGTTATTTCTCTCTTTTTGTGGTAGGTGTTTGATTGTGGGTGATCTTTGGGAGTTGTAGGGTTGAGGGATCAACTCCAACATGGTATCAGAACTCCAGATCTGTAATTCCCTATCTGATCTTTGATAGATTTAACTTTGAAAAAAAAAATATTTCGTGGAGCCAAACAAGTCTCATCATTGGATCGAGAAGACCCAAAAACCCTAAGGTCAGTTGTTAATTCCTCAAAATTGAAGGTCAAATTTTTTAGGATTTTTTTGGTTAGAACATAGATTATGGTACTAAAATCCATAAATTGGTACGGTTTTGTATGTTGTATGACACTATACCATTGCACAAAAATTCTACCCCCTGCTATGTCAACGATTTGGCGTCTAGAATTCATATGATTTTTTGGTGAATTGTTTTTAAGTAGTGGTAAGTTTTGACCTTTTCAGGTTCCTTTTTTGTTTTGCAATGATTTTTTTTCAAATCCGTCGATGTTGTAGGATTCTTTTGAAATTCTTGATCATTTTTTTATTGAGCTAGATGTTTTTTGGGTGGTCAGCATTATTTTTTATTTAGATTGACGATAGTTTTTCTTGGTTGGCGTCGTTCTTGCCACTCTAACTAGCACACCACTGGTAGTTTTATTGTCATAGACATTTTCTTATGCTGGTGTTGTGACTGTTGTAATTGGCGGCTTCATTTCGAGTGATTGACACCTCAAGTCCTCCTGTCGTCAACTTTTGGCTCCTATGATCCTTTGCTCAACCGACGACATTGTTTAAGCTTCTCTTTTGGCTCTTCTCGTTCTTGACAACCGCTTACCTCCCTCACTAATGGTTTTTCTACGTTTCATGATATTCCCAATAGTTCTTCAATGCTTCCCAACTCCTGGGCATTTATTACCGATGACCCCCAATGTTCCTACTGACATAGTGTTCTCTAAATTTTGATGGCATATTTTTTTTTTTCTTACAACAATTATTGTTAACACCAATTTTGGCATATTCTAGGCTCATGGGAATATTTTGTCACTTTTTCCAATAAATTACATTTGTTGGCATATGATGGCTTTTCAAGGCAACAACATTTTTCTGTCATTTAGGGAATATTTTATCACCCCTAGACAAATATTCTATTTGTTGATGTTGGCATGACATCATGCTCACATTGATAGTACATATGCCTCTCACCCCTACCTATTTGAATTGTTTCCATAGCATACATAATGGTCATTTGATCGTATTTATTAATTAATTAAAAATAAGGATACAATGCATTCTTTATTTTTAATTAATTAATAAATGTGGTCAAATGGTCGTTTTGTAGGCTGCTTAGACATTGTCCTACCTATTACCCTAGTTTTTTTCAAAATTAGTTTTTTTTTTTTAATTTTCTTTTAGGCATAACTTGGGTACATAGCATTGAAATTTGACAAATATGATATCATTGGAAAGCTTGTTTTGAGCACTTTTTAATGGTGTAAATGTTTTTCTCATTTTTTTTCTATTAGTATTTTATCAACTGCCAAAGTCAAAGATGATTTTTTCACTCTCAAGCACATAAATTTTGGTTAGTTCCTTCATTTTTCACAATTTTTATGACATTAGAAAGGTCTTTCAAAGCTCCCCACTTCTATCTATGTACTTTTTCTAGATTTTTCCCCAAACATATTTTATTTAGTTTTTCATATTTCCAAATTTTGGTTGATTACTTGGACATTTTAGCACTTGAAAATTTATGTTTGCGTGAGATGACTTATTTTGAGCTATTTTACATGAATTTTCATTGCACTTTTATTTCTAAGAATTTTGAGCATCTATTTAATGCACTTTTTCATTTGCATACATGTTGAGATAATTGCTAGTCTTGTGCATGTTTTTTGGATTTTTTGCACAATATTGTGTCATATTTTGTATTCACACTGTTTAATAAAGTACCATGGGGGGTTTGTTGTGGGAACCTTCTTGTTTTCAATCATAACCACATACCTTCATGCATGTATGCCTTGATTTTCACATCCTTTTTTAGTTGCAGGTACTTTCTTGGGAATGTTCATATGTGATTTCTTCTCATTCACGCACTACATGTGATACACAATTTTATTGTACTTTTCATCCCTCTCCCTTGTCAAGATTATGGGGGGTTTCATATTGTTGGTGCTAATGCTTCCTTGATTTTACTTTGGAGTGAACTATGTATCCAGTCTTTGATCCTATGTACTAAGTGGATGTAGTGATTGGTTACCCATGCATATTGGTGAGATGGCACATTTACCATGTAGACACTTGTGCATTCCTATTTGGTGGAGGTGACCTTCCATTCTCAATTGATTAGTGTCTTTTAGAATATTGACACTTGTATTTTTTACTTGCTTCTTTCTATTGGTTGAGAATTGTCATTGGAGTCACTTGAAAAAAATTATGTGCCATATGTATCTTTGAATATCAGACAGTTTGCCTTTATTTTCCATCTTATCATTGTTCAAGTAGTGTCTTTGGGGGAACTCATGCATATTATTAACTTTTTGATCCTAGTCTTCATCTCTATTTTAGAGGAGGTTCTTCATTCTCAACACTATATAAATAATCTTTTGATAGTTTTTTACAACTTCTTTGTGCCTTAGTTGTGTTTTTCATATTCCCATTTGTTTTGGGACACTATTTTTTAGGGTTCTATGATCCAGGGGATATTCTCACTGAAATTTGAAGTGTCTCTAATGCTCCAGAATTAAGCACCATCAAAAAGATCTTGAGATCCTGATTCTAACGCAACTTGAACGGAGCGAAAAGGAGTCTGTTTGCTCAAGTTATGGCCAGTCAAACTTTGGGTCAAACTGCCATCAGGAGTCGTCCAAGAAGTGAAAAAATGAGTCACAAAAATTGACAGAAGTGGTGTCAAGTCGAAGAGCTCGCTGAGACGATTCTAGCAACGTTTGTTTCATCGAAATATGACATCGTATGCTCGAGATAATGGAAGTCAAAGTTCTCAGTTGACTTAGTTGATTAGAAGGTGCAGGAGATGACGTCAGCATGACACCAGCATGCTGGCATAGTAGGTTGAACCTTCAATTGCTAAGGTGGACCAATCGGGACTTGACACGTGTTAGTCTGTATGGTACGGATGATGACATGGATGAACTCCGACGTGACACATGGTAGTCGAGTCAGCTTGTATGGACCAATCATTGTGCGACACGTGGCATCCATACAACACATCATCACACAATTAGCATACATGTCAGCAGACACATCGGCATGTTGGGCAAATAGCAGTCTGACACATCATCATTCCTCTAGTTGACGAAATGGTTTGTTTTGTTTAACAAGAAATTTATAGTCGGGCTCAAGCCCATGACCGATCAGATCCTGGATTGGCCAGGGACCGTTGCACCACACATGCCTATCAACCAAATATTTTAGAGTGGTTTATTTTTTCGTTTTAGACTTCGGTGAGACCTTTGAAAACATGGCCGGTGGGATTTGAACCATCGACCACTAGCGAAGCAAAAGTAATTACAACCACCACGCCATTGTCACTTCTCTAAATATATTAGGTGGTATGTTTGATTTTGATGTAGTATTTGGCCCGAGTTCATAACCAAATGGCTATAAAGCCAAAAACGAACAAAAACCCACTCCATCCTCTTTAACTAAAAGGCTATAGAAGACAAGTAAATCATTGTATGAGTTGTTAAGGGGTTTTTATGTTGTTTTTTTGTAATTATGGAGGTTTTAGCCTTTTTAGGCTTGATTTATGTATAAAAGGGGGGGTAGTAGGCCTTTGATTTTTGGAAGTTCAGTTAATGTAAAAGGAAAGAACAGGTGACAGGTGATACGAGAGAGGGATTCTAAGGAGATATTTGAGCCATTCTTGTACGTCGAAGTATTGTCATGTTGCCGAAGTGCTAGAATGAATGGTCCTAGTGCAATTGTAACTAATTTTTGGAGATTAATCAGATCGGTCTCACTCTCTTGGAGTGGACCCGGAGATGTAGTCACGATTGTGGTGAACTCTGTTATCAATTGTGTTTGATCTCTCCTTTCTTTCTCTGTCTTTCTTTCAGTTCATCGTCTATCATTTTATTATGCTAAGTTGATTAAGCATTTGAATGATGTTCAACTTGTTCATTTAAGCATTAAATCAAGTTGTTATTTACATTAATCATTCTACAAGAAATTAGTCTAGATCCTAATCAAATCATTCTAGGACTCACTTGTATTTTTATTTTTTGAAGATGCATTTTTTCCATGATGTTTATCCTTTTATTTGGTTATGAGAGATGTTTTCATTTGTACATGGGTAGCTCACTAGGCCTTTATTTTCAAGACCCATCCTTTATATGTTATGGATTCATTATTTAGAGGTTTTCGCTACTTCTTAAGTTTCACTTAAGGGGAATTCTAGAGTAAGTTATACACTCCAGCTACTTAAGCTTACTTAGGTCATGTGCATTGTTGTGTCTTAATTCATAGGATGAGGACACATGCTATGATCTTTTATCCTCACCTAGGGTTTCTCTAAGGTTTCTTTTTTATTTTATAAGGATTATTTATTGTAATTCATTATCCAAACAGATAATGATTCATTACTTTTTTGGATCAATCAACCTTTGACCTCTATAACATTACAATTTCTATTTTTTGTGATAATTATTTGATTGCAAGTGATCCTTGGGAGTTTTAGGGCTAAGGGATCAAATCCAATAAGGATATAATAAACTCAATGTAACAAATAGTGCAAGAAATTAGAACAAGAAAATAAAACATAGAAAACGAATATGAGTTCAAGAACCCCAGTGAAGAAAACAACCCACATGCAAATGTGATTGACATTGTTGCATCTAGGAAGGAATTTTCTATCATGGAATTGTCCAAGGACTTAAAGAAGATTACTCCAACTAAATTTGATGGAAGACAATTAAGAGAAGGGACATAAAATTGGCTGAATGAAATGGAAAAAAACTTTGAACTTAAAGACTATAGTGAAACAATCAAAGAATTTTGGGGATCCTGCCAACTCAATGCAAACAACTACTTGGTGGACCAACACTAAGCAACAAAACAAATATACTAAGGAAACTATAACATGAGAGCATTTTTTTCACCTTTTCTAAGAGAGGTGGCTATCACAGCTTTTTTTGATGAAAAGATGATAGAATTCCACAATCTCCAACAAGAATCCCTAATAGTCCAATTGTATTGCGATAGGTTAGTCAAATTGCTAAATTATGTGCTAATGTACCAAAACAATGAAAAGCACAAAACAAGAAAGTTAATATTTGGGCTAAATGCCAATTTTGAGGCATAAGTTGATATACATGGGCCAAACAACATGAATGAGGTACTAGAAAAATATTTAAAGAAAGAAAATAAGTTAGAATCCCTAGCAGTAGGAAGGCATAATTTTAACAACATTAACCAACCCTTTAAGAGGAAATAATTATTTAGAGGGATTTGAGACTTTAAAAAATCAAAGATTAAATTAGGGAGGAAATCATCACCAAATTAGAACCAAAGGAATGGTTATAATGGGAACTATAATAACAAGGGAAAGTTTAATATGAATGACCAAAAGAATCTCAATAGGGAAATGAACCCACCAAGGTTTAATGAAGTAATGAAAAACCATCCTAGTCCAATTTGGTGCAACAAGGACCGCCAGGTGGATGTTTAATGTGTGGGGGAGACCATTTCGCTAGGGAATGCCTGAGAATACAAGGACATACTAGAGAAAACCAACCTTAATGAGGATTTCCACAAAGGATTCACATTGTAGTGAGAAATTAAAAAACTCAATTTCAAAATGTGCTAATAGATACTACAAGTACTCTTTCAAGATAACCAGTTGTAATTGTAGTTGAAATTGTGACATCTGAATGTTTCATTCACCAAAATTAGTAAGAATTTTTTTACTAAAATTTATTCATATGGAATCATCATGGATCTTCTAGTATCGGGATAAGGTAGTTAAGGAGGTGACCAAGTGTCTATCAAATGCAAAAATACAATTTACCGACTTTAAAACAAGGATAGATCTTAATGTGGCACCCCTAGGGTCATATGACATGATCATCAAGATGAGTTAGTTGACAAATCATCAAACTAATGTAGATTGTTACAATAAATCAAGTATTTAGATGATGAATGGAAAACAGGTTAAACTACAAGGAAAAATTAGGTCCATAAATATGGAAATGATACAAGTTGTTCAATTGAAAAAGGAAAGGAGGAAATGAGCTTAAATATATATGGTTGCATTAGATGAAAAAGGAGAAAAAAATACTCCAACTTTTGAAAAATCCCCCTTTCTTCAAGAATTCAAAGATGTTTTTCTAAAGGAATTATTGGGCTTACCCCTTAAAGCAAAAAATATTTTTTTATTGATTTAGTACTTGGAGCTAAACTTGTGTTAAGGGAACCTTACTAAATGAAAACATCCAAATTATTAGAGCTCAAGATAGGACTAGAGGAACTACAAGAGAAAGGATTAATATGACCAAGCGTATCCCCTTGGGGAGTGTCAATCTTTTTTTTTTAAAGGAATATGGGACTTTTAGGGTTGTGCATTGACTACACAATGTAAAAACATGTCACAATAAAGAATATCTACCCTTTGCCTCACATTGAATTTTTTTATCAAATGAAGGGAGCATTTGCATTTTCCCAAATAAAATTTTGATCATGGTACCATAAACTTAGAATAAATGAGAAAAATATCCCAAAAACAACATTTAGAACAAGGCACATGCACCATGCATTTGCAATTGTACCTTTTGGTGTGACTAATGCTCTTGCCACCTTTATGAACCTAATGAACATGTTCCATGATTAATTGGACAATTTTGTGTTGGTATTCTCAGATGCCATTTTAATTTATTTTAAAAATTGAAGAGGAACATCTAACACATCTTCAAGTAGTCTTGCAAAGGTTGAGAGAACATAAATGATATCGAAAATTATGAAAATGTGCATTATTTGAAAATAAAATTATTTATTTTGGGCACATTATATGCAAAGAAGGAATCACAGTTGATCGAAAAAAGATAAAGTGATAGTATAATGGCCAATTCCCAAAGATATTTGAGAAGTGAAAAGCTTTATGGGGCTAGTAGCCCATACTATACAAGATTTGTAGAAGGGTTCTCTAAAATTGAAAATCTTACAACCTTATTACAAATAAAGGGTAAACAATTCTTGTGGATTAAACATTGTGACAAGGTGTTCCAAGTTATGAAGGATAAATTATCTACAAATTCTATCCTAAAGTTTCTTGATACAAATGGGCATTTCATAGCTGTAACAAATACTTCTATTGAAGGTCTAGGAGGGGTGCTTATATAGGATGAAGGTGTGGTATCTTATGAATCTAGGAAAAGGAAAACGCATGAAGTAAACTATGCATCTTATGATTTGGAGTTAGCATCCATTTTCATTTTTTGTAAAAATATAGGAACTTCTTGTTAGGGAAGTCCTTTGGGTTGAAGACTGGCCTTCAAGGACTCAAATATATATTCACATAACCTCTAATTCAAGGAAAATAAGATGGTTATAATTCCTTAGTGAATATGAATTGGAGATAGACTACATTAAAGGCAAGCAAAATAAGGTGAAAAATGCACTATTCGAAAGGAGGCACTTGATGACCATGGTGAATTTTAAACAAAATTTCAAGCAGAAAGTGTTAGAGTAACAAAAACATGACCCTTGGTATAAACAAGTCAAATCAATTTTAGAAATGGCTCCAACTGATCCAAAAGTTGAAGGGTACACTCTTGATGAGGATAAATTACTTCAACACAATAATAAAATATACATCTCTTTGGTGAATAGAGGATGCTAGTTTTTATTTAAGCCCATAATGCACCTTATTCAAGACACGTTGGAGTAAATAAAATTTATTCAAACCTTTAGAAGCTATATTTTTGGCTAGGAATGAAAAATGGAATAGTACTCTTTGTGATAAAATGTTTAGAATGTGAAAGGGTAAATGAAAAACATAATCACCCAACATGGTTATTGTATGCTCATGATATATCACATCACTATGATAGGTCATTAGCACAGAATTTATGCAAGGATTACCTATAACAACTTATAGGAATAATGCAATAAGGGTTTTGACTAATTGTAATGTCCCCATTTTGGCCATACGCTCTTCATTTGGATTTAGCGTATTTCTGAAAATCCGTAGGCTACTCAGATGTGCAAATTTAGGGTTTCCACTTTTAGTAAGTTGCTTCCATCTTAGTTCAGCTTTCTGTTGGTTTTGAGGTGAACTTACTATTTTTGGCATTGGCTATTTTTAGTAAGTCTAATTTTGGTAGTGGCATCATCAATAGTTCAACTTAGGTCATCATGCTATTTTTTGCAATCCATCAGTTTCAGTATTGGAGTTGGTTTTGGTTATCTCCTTGTACTGAGTTTTATACTTAGTCAATTTCATGTTTTTCAGTTGTACCCCAGCCTAGGAGTGATAACTTCATGTTGTTTTAAAGAGGGGACAATTAAGGGGTGATGTGAGCACTTAATTATTTAATAAATGTTTTCTTATTGCAATATAAAGTTGGACACCTAAAGGAGGATGAGTAATGTTTTATTATTTCAAAAAAAAGTAAAGGCTTAAAGGTGGCATCCTTTTTGGAAGTTGAAGTGATACGACTTCTTGGAATTTGAAATGTTTCATTTGCCAATTGAAACTTATTTATTTATTTACTCCATTATTTGGGCCTAAAACTATGGTTCCCTAGATGGTCTATTAGAGTGTGTTTCATTCAAAAGTGCATATTGAGCATCAAAGTGAAGGAATTGGTGATTTTTTTCAGTTTTGTACTTGTTGGTTGTTAGACAGTTGAAGTAGATTTTTATTTGCAACTTTT
Source organism: Sequoia sempervirens (assembly GCA_007258455.2). Classification (NCBI taxonomy): domain Eukaryota; kingdom Viridiplantae; phylum Streptophyta; class Pinopsida; order Cupressales; family Cupressaceae; genus Sequoia; species Sequoia sempervirens. The sequence continues at coordinate 708,129,509 of VDFB02193867.1, read as the reverse complement.
GATATGAATTTATTTTGGTTATGGTTATTGAATCTCTTTCTTTCTAAGCACATGGCAACCAATCTTGGAGAATATCAGATTTTATTTTGATGTGTATGATTTTTCCAAGCAAAATCACCCTTGTAGGTAGGTCGTACCTTTCAAGAGTACATTGGAATTCGTGCCAAATTAATAGTAGAGTTTTGATGTTGGTTATTCATTGCAATTGGGGCACCAACCTTTTAGAGAGCCATTGCATTTTGTTTCAATAAATTTAGAGGTATATTGATAAAGTTGTGAGCATATGTTTGGTTTTGCTAATTGCTGATAGACATTTCCAAATTGCAGATTTATATATCAGATTGTTATAGTTTTCTGATTTTTGCTTCTAGCATCATTATTTGAGAGGTTTTTCATTGAAGAAACCATCCTTTAATTATATATATTTTAATGATGGTAAAAACACTTGAAAGTTGTAGTTATTTTTCATTGTAAAATTGAAAAGAGTAGTATTGTTTCAGTTCTTTAATTTGCTACATTTTCTTGTAATTAATTCACATCATTGAAACCATTGGATGGTTTACCACCAGTGTGGATAAAGAACATTTTGGAAACTTATATCTCTCTTATTTGCAACTATTTATATTCATTGTAAAGCTAGTTAGTAGTACTAACAACTATTTCATTTTATTGCTACAATTTATACCTGATTACACTCCCACAATTGAGTGGTTGAATTTTAGAATAAACATCTTTCTTGTTTGTAAATTCCCCCCACAAAATAAGTGGTTGTGTGGACTGTTTTCCCCCCATGAAATAAGTGGAAGAGAGGATTTAATGGCTGGCTTACCGCCTTAATAATGTAATAATCTCACCCACTGAATAAGTGGAGTATTCCCACTGCTTGTGGATTCCTGCATCAACAAATGAATTGTAATTTCAGTTCAGTTTATACCTAATGATCGTCTGACCATATGCTATCACCTCGCCCACATTGGGATCTTGGTGAACATTCTTGGTTAGAGTTACTTTCCATGCTGATTTGCATTTGGAGTTAGTGCTAATCAGTGGTTTGATGCTAGTTTGTGTGTCTAATTTTGGGGAAAAAAGTAAGGGGAATATTTCACTAATAAGCTCACCAAAGTGGCCCACTCCAACTTAATTGACGATGCCCCCATGTTAGCTAAATATTTTGTGAATGATTTTTTTTAAGTTGCATTGGGTTCTCGAGAAAATGATATCAGATACAGACACAAGATTCACTTAAAATTTGTGAATAAGCCTACTAATAGCTTTAGGAGCACAACTAAAAAGTTAGTACAACTTGCCATCCTGAAATGGATGGGAAAATAAAAAGAACAAATAAGACAGTGGAATACTTTCTTTGCATGTATTGCATGCACCAACAATTAAAATGGGAAAAATATCTCCCACTAGTTGAGTTTACTTAAAATAACTCTTCTGAGTTTACTTGGAAATGAACCCCTTTGAAGAGTTAAATGACATAAAATGTCAAACACCATTAAGTTGGGACAATCTCAAGGATATTACGATAATTGGCCTTGAAATGTTGAAAGAAATGGAAAATTAGATTGAGGCAATCAAATTAAGATTAAAGGAAGCAACACATAGACAAAAGAGACGAAAACAAAAAAAATTATACAAAGAGAATTTTTAGTAGGTGAGAAAGTCTTCTTGAGAGTCAAGCCCCATAAGAGCTCCATAACGTTTGGAAACAATTGAGTCGTATCCATGATGTTTTCTATAGATCACTTTCTAAGAAATATGTATGTATCACAAGGAGCAATTTTGAACTGGAATGCACTATAGGTCCAAGAGCTAGGGAAAATAATAGTAGTCATACAAGATCTTAGGGAGATGTCAATACCAATTCACAATAGGGTGGTTGATCAATGCAAATTGCAATGAGATCAGCATGACGAGGAAAATGGTAAATGGGAGGACACAAAAGAGATATAACAACTATTTCCTTTTTTATTTTTAAAAATTTATTCAAAACATGAAACTATTCATCTTTTATTGAGACTATGAATAAAGTGCATTGTGATGATGCACAATATAAGAGGAGAGGATGTCATGATCTTCTACTTAATATATTTTACCTTTTTTTGATCTGTAAGAGAAAATTTATTAATAAAAATGAAAAATTAAATATCTGGCCTACCATGGCCTACATGCAAAATTGCATATGCAAACATTTCACACTTCCTACTGGTTTTTGATGCCAACCTCAAAAATATAATCTAATCAAATACTACGGATAGTGGATAATACACACTTTATGTTGCAATCTTAACACCGAATTTGGTGTGAGATAGCAATTGCATTCTTATACAATTTTACTTAATCTTGAGGATTTTCTTTTTCTTGTTCTGCATTTCTTGCCAATCATTCTCCCCATCATTATTTCACAATTTCATGGGACCATTGATTTGAGATACAATTTATGGAGTACTCCCTTCACCCGTATTGGGTGACCCTTGCTGCTCACTGAAGGTTTTGAAGTTGATTTGACTATTGGATCCGATGCTGTTATTTGAGGATCAACTTTTGGCAGATTTAAATTGCCTATGCCTTGAAGCAGCTTTTGGACGAAGTTCACCTCAATGGAATGCCCCTTAACTTGAGTTTCTTTAACTTTCCTACCTTATCATTTGGGGAATCCCAGTGCCCTTTGAAAGAGCTTTTGGCAGTGTAGTGTTCGAGGGAGGCCCCTTTCCACCTAGAAGCATCCTTCTTTTTCCTAAGACATAAATTCTGGGAAATTCTCTGCTATGTGTCTAGTCTTGAAGCATCTTCGGCACTTGGAGGTTAAACTTTCAAAATCCAAAGATTCCTTCCAACCATGCCCGTTGGCATTCAAAACTATTTCTACTGGCAGGTCCTTGGAGGTCTCTAATTCCTACCAAGATTCGTGCAAAGGTTGTGTTTAAAATATGTGGAATCCCAATTTGTGGTGATAAAATTTCCGATGACATTACCAATCGCTTTAAAGTAAACTTTGAACCAATAATGGAGCAGTAGATTTGGTAGTCAAACCCACACTGGCATGACTGAAAAGGATTTAGTATACGGATTAAAATGAGGATGCCATGATTTTAGCATCAACATGCTTTGACCGCAAGTCCAATCATGCTTTAATATTGTGTTTTTGTCCTCCTTGCTGTAAAAAACCACAGTGAAAAAACCTCTAGTGCATGGATAGATTTCTATTTTTTTTCCATTAGAAGCATCCATGAATTTTCTATCCAATTGTACATATCAGGGAGGTTCGAGCAGAGGTGGCTAAACCTACCAATCAACCCATATTCTGTAAAAAAATCTCCATTTCCTTCTTGCATTAATTTTTTTATCAAAATTTAGATTCAAAGGTTTCTCAGAACATTTGACTAACCTCCTGCAATCCAAACCTATGTACCACTTCAGTTTTTGAGGCGAATCATGATAGGGTTGAGACAAACCTTTGACAACATCCAGAAATGATTCCCTAGCAACTGGACCCCTCTCAAAAAGTGAAGCCTTGGATGCAATGGTGGACTGGGAGGCTAAATCCAGGACATGTTCGCTTTCCTCGGAGGCCAAACTGGCTAAGGAATTTTTGTGATCCATCCAGATCGGATCATTGGGAGAGGCAACGAGTGAATCACCAACTACTCCCGTCGATTCATTGCCCCAACTGAAAGCATTTCCACCCACAACATTGGGAGCATCTCCAACAATCCCTTCATATCTTTACCAGATCTTCGGGCAGAACTCCAACAGGAGCCCGCGGATGCATGTTTTTCCCCATCGGAGGAAGCCGGGCGCAAGGGCATGAACACAGGCGCAACAACAAAATAACCTGAAGCCTTAGGTTGGTAAGGCACCTCATCACCAAACCTTGGCACAGAGAATATACCATTTGGAGGAGAGCAGAAGCCACGGGCAATATCTAAAGAGGAACTAAAGTCGAGGAATCTGTAGCCACGGGAGGAAGGCAACAACGCCATTTTTAATTTCCCAATATAACTATTATATATTATTTATTTTACTAGCCTTTCTTCCTCCATTATCAAATACATAGCTAGGCGGTGAACTCCTGGTATGTACAACTGTTCCAACTATTATATTAGATTTGACATGTGTGGTAGAGTAGATCACTACTACATAAGGGGGGTGTTTAAACAATATTTGACTAAATTGTCTTAATTTGAGACCAAAAAAAAGCTTGTTTATTGTCTTAACTAATGTGTTTAAGCGAGTGTCTTAAGTTATTGTCTTAAAAATTGTCTCTCTAAAGACAATATGAAACATAAGTTTTCTTGTCTCTTTAGAGACAATAGTTGTTTAGAGAGAATATGTCTGAGACAATAGTTGTTTAGAGACTGTAATATATCTTTAATCCCAACTATTGTCTCTAAAAAGACAATATGAAAAATGTAGTAAAAAAAATAAACAATTTATTTTAAATTATTTTTTAGTGTGGTTTTCAACATTCAATATTTCTAGATTCCCGTTGTCCTCCTATTTGCTAGAAGGAAAACAGATTCTTCATAATTACATCCACTCAAAACAACTCAACACATCATATGACTTGCATTTAACATGAGATTCCTACTCCAAGATTGCATGAATGAGACATAACAAAGGATTCATAAATGAAATCACAATTTCTACATCCAATCACTCCTTGCAAAAATGAAACAAGAGAACTAAGAAGGAATCCTGCTGCCATTTTATTTATTTTGAAAGGAGTTTTGTTGTTACAATGATTTTCTTTGAAAAGAGTTACAAGACAAGTTTTTTGCTGAGAAAAAATAAGGAAGAAATAAAAAATAAGTCTTAAGAGAAGCCTTTATAAAGAGAAACCCTCAATTCATAAACTTTCATTGAAGAAAGGGCTTCTAATTCTGATAAACTATTGCGTTACCTTGAAATTAGCTTTCAAACTAAAGGAAATAACTAACTTGCTAATCTGGACACTTTCCTCTGCTATTGCAAACAACTGATGTGTTTCTAAATTCGGCCCTTGCCAAAATCAATGCAAAATTCCCCAAAAATCAGGACCCTTGAGCAGTGTTTCAAATCTAAGAAATCTTGCCACTATTAGAAATTCACCTTTGTGCCTTCATATTCTTGGTATCTCAAAGATAATGGAAACCATGCATTTGCACCCTGGAGATAGCATTTGCATGCACTAAAGGCATCATAATGACTGTAATTGCTTTCACTCATCACTGCCCTCTTTTGAAGAATAACACTGCAACCTTTGACTTGCTCAGTCATTCTTCTATGAGACAAAGCTATGAAACTCAGAATTATAAAACTCCAAAGCACTTTCATCAAACACATATACTACCCCTTCCATTACTACAACAATCACTGCAACTAATTATTTCTATCATCCCACTTGCATGATGAGCCTGAGGAATGTTGACTATTTTTCTTTACAATAGGTCTACATTAAGAGAGGCTACCATTGGGGTTGTACTTACATGAAGATATTGGCTATTGAATAATGCATTTATCCCATTCCTTCAATGAGCCTCATAACAATGCCCCTCCATGCAAATTAAGGCTTCAAAACACAGTGACTATGGTAGAAGCTAATCTGCAATATGACTGTGAAGTTGCTCAATAATAGATTCAATGGTGATTAGACTAAAAGGTGCAGCATCAACAACACTGCCACTTGATACAATTATACTTGATAAGGCACATTCAAAATCTATCCAAATTTTTATATAGGAGGAAATGCAAGTGGACTTATGATAAAAACTGGAACAATGCCTTCAACTGTCATTTCTTCATTATACAACTCTGCCCATGTGAAACAAAGAGCTTCTAACAGCCACATTTTATCCTCTATGATCCTCCAAATGATTGAGTTGTCATTCACTGCAAATCTGTTGTCCCTCTCCTTCAATAGACATGCCATTTGATGATCATTCACTGTCTATGCATGTAATATCTTGTTTGTGGAATTGTCCTATCTAGGTTCTCAACTGAACAAAAAGAAAAAAGGTAGTCTTCATGAAAAGACTTATGGTTTGGCACATTCATAAGCTAGACTGCCCCAAACAAAACCATGCTCTTTTATCACAACATTCATCAGGAGCACTATCATCCAGGCATGTGAAAAGGATGGTCCATTTGTACATCATAAGTATAACAATCCACCTTAAAATTCTTCTGTCCTTGGAAAAACTATACAAATAGTGATACATAAGTACAGTAGGCTCAGCTACTCCTATTATTACCAATGGTTGACCCCCAATTAATAAGTGTATAATTCCACAAATTGTTGCAGATGCAAGTGTGTGTGTACAAATCAACAACCCATCTGAGAAAATACAAAATTGTTAGCTTATTCTGTTACACTCTGTTAATAGACAATCTTTTGCATACTTTTATAATGCAATGCATAGATCAACCTATTGAACATATTCACATAGATTACAATAGACAACAGACTCAAATATACAATAAAAATTACATGAAGTTATCTTTACAAGGTGAGGACCTGAATAGAATCCCTTTCTAGATTATTGGAAGGAAAAAAAATTACTATGAACCACTATTCATAGATCAATAAATTTGACTTAAAACTACATGACATGAATAAATAGCAATAAGAATTACTTTAATCTCTTGTCTAGTTAGTTTATTTGCTATTCTCACTTTTCCTTACCAATTTGTTAACTAAGTTGTTCCCCAAATGCAATAACAGGAACAACCAAAGCAAAGAATATATAGGCTGTCAGGTTTAATATTATGCTCACAACATAGCATAATATATGAGATTGAATTGATTATGAATAAGAAATGGAATAACAACAAAGAAAACACTTTTAATTACCTGAATTTTGCACTGAATCCGCTGATCCAATCTTCCTTGTAACATAGTCACAACAATCCACCCTAAAAGGCCTCCAATCAAAAAGGTAATAAGAATATTAACAGACATGTACCACCTACAAATAATCAATATAGAGATGTTAAAATTGGATTAAAAAAAAACTAAGATTATCAACTTCCAATTTTCATAGCAATCTATACTACCAACTCGAAGAACCTTTAACAGTACCATCTGTATCCATGAGAATGAATAAGAAAGTTTCTGGAACTAGCTACTTTTCACCAATTTCATCTCAAGCATTTCATGAACAGGATGCATCATGACAAGAAATGTGAATACAAGGGTTGTACAAAGACCTACCTTGATAGCAATTGTAGACCAATCATTGGGAAGATTGAGCGTTATTATATCTTGAGTTTCACTACCATAGGCAAAATATCCTATCAATCCAAAACCAGTATAAAGAGTAGCTAGGAAGAAAAAAGCATAACCCAATACTGTGCCAATTCTTTGTGGCTCTCCCATTGAAGTTTCCAGTGATAATGTCATACTGAAGCCCTCAAAGCAAAACACTACAACTCCATCAATAAATGGCAAGGCCTTATAGCTGGTGAAGGCATCTGCCTTCTCTAGTTCTTGAAATGAACCCAAATCATCCTTGATGACAATTACTATAACAATGAATTAATTCCAAATCTAGTTCTTGAAATTAACAAAGGTAAGATCTAAGAGAAGATTATAACAACATAGATGAATCACAATACTATAACAATGAATTAATGCTAAAGGAAGAGAGTAGAGATTATAATTTTGAAATCACATTACTCCAGCTTCTTACAAATGCATCATTAATGACTTTTATTTATAAGAAATTGCTAGAGGAGGGCATACACTTCATCAAGTTAGTCAAGCTGACATAATGCATAACTACCTCAGAATTTAAGGTCACAATGAGACACTAACCTAGTGTTCTAGTCAACCACAGGTCAAAATTCCATGACTTCAAATAAAAATTACTCAAAGTAACCAACTCTAACATCAACTATGCCCTACTTGTGGCCCTAGTGGTTCATAAGTTACAAATGAGATTCACTTTTTATAAAGTTACCAGGAAACTACAGTATACGAATGATGACCACATCCCCAACCCTTACTCATTTACTCGTGTATCTTAATTTTAATGGCGCCCCTGTCCTTGTATCAGTGTCCATATCCTGATATCAGGTAACTATGCAAATTTTAAATGGTAGGTTCCATATATGTTTTTTGGACTAATGCAACAAATAACAAATGGAATTTCATCTCTAGAAATCTACCATGAAGTTTGTTAGTCTATTTTCTATAAGTAAGGTTGAAGCCTTACATATATTATAATAACCTGGATTCAAAAAACTGGTGGATATGCCCATGAATCCTAATATTCAAGCTTCAGTAGAAGAAATCTACAATGAAGAAATAAGACTATATTTATTAATTTTCAGCAAGGGTTCAAAAATTGTTTCAATCATGAAGGCCTGATATAAGCTAACAAATAGGTTTTCAATTTTCATCATTTGAGGGAAAAAAATCAATGATAAGTGCATCTGAGTTTCTTTAGATAAATTTTGCAAGAATTACTGAAACCATCAAACAAAGTTTTTCTTTAATGGGTTTTTTCATAAATGACCTTATAAGACTAATTCTAGATGGGGCGAGGATTCTTCACGTAAATTTCAGCAAAGCTTGTAAGAATTACTGCAACCATTAAATGAGGTTTTCTTAAAGACCATCACAGAAGGTATTTCAAAGGCTTATTGATAAATTGGCTTTTCATTCTAAATGGGAATTGGATTTCTTCATAAATATTTGAGAACTTACTTCAATTGATTAAACCATTAAAGAAAGTCTTTCAAGGGTTTATTCAAAGATGATCTTTTAATACTAGTTTTAGATGGGGATGGTGCGGATGGGTTTTTCGAATTCTTCACTAATTCATAAAATGGGAATTTGTCTTTTGCTAAAGATAAGCATTTGCTATCCCTAGCATATTCAATGGATTGTAGCCCAACTATCCCTAGTAAGTCCAATGGATTACAGTGTAATATTAAGTGCACACTAGTGAAAGCCTATTCGAGGTTCATATCTCCTTGACTGCAATAAGCTAGCCAATAATTGATCTAATTATTACGAGTCATACAAAATTGTGATGTAATAATTATGGGTTGCATACCAGCATGATCCAAATTTACAAAACATCTTTAGAATGTTGTTAAGCTTGTATTTCTAGCAACCCATAGCTTGCCCTGAGATTCAACCCAAAAACTAAGAACATAAAAACCAAAACCAAAAATATAAACAAAACAATATGTTAGATAGCCAACCGGGTTTATTTTTAACAGACTCTTGGAGTCACTAGAAATTGCTCCATCCAATAGAAAAAAGAAAACAAAAGTTAAAACAAATAGTTCATTCATTTTATTAACAAAAATCTCAACTTTGTTATGAGAACTTAAACAAGATAGGAACTCTACCAGAAGCATCATACAATAATATGTCAACAGTGCTGAAAGTAATATGGCTGATGCACTGGCTGCCCATCCACTGATTCTAAATGCATAAGGGAGGCTTAGGAAACCTTGTATCTACAATAGACACAATAATATTACCAAAGGCTTGTGCGATTGATGCAGACCCTTCCCTGCTGTATTTCAACAAAGCTAATCTTTCCTCTGCCATTCTAATGCACCGTGAATCCCAGATACCCAATTCAGTAAACACAGCCACCTTCAAGAGATGATGGCATTGGCTAGATAACAATAATGGTACTGTCAGTCTTTTTCAATGAATCTGCAATCATTTAAGTAAGCCAAAAAGATCTTTAAGAATTCTAAAGTGAAAGGAATTTAATATAGAAATGGAATCTAAAAAAGTAAATGTATCATATATGTATGTACAATATTTACTTTATCTCACGCAATGATTTAATGTAATAAGTGTCTTACACTTTAATCATAATACATTAATCTTCCTTAATAGCATACTAGCATTTAAACCAGCCAAGAACATTTTGCATAAATCTGATGCAGAACAGACCATAGTTACCACCTAAACAAGATTCAAAGAGAGATTGTGGGCTTGATTCTTTAGCTTGAAACAAGATTGTTGTAGCCTTTGAGAAAAAATATATCAGTATGGCAAGCGATTTACCTCAAGATTCTACACAAATTGTGTCATGGTGTGAACAATGCCGATGAGGAAAAATGGGTGAAGTTTGCAGGAAAAATCTATGAAAGCCTACCATGGCAAGGTGAGAAGAATCCTATAACCCTTCAGTTGTTGCTTCAATCTATTCTATTCACAGTTGGCAAGATATGTTAGGGAATGAAAATGAACCACAACCTTGACAATCTAAGTACTATTGGAGGCCGTTGTAAACGCCCAGCTAAATTTAGTTAAGAAATGTAAAAGAATGATACAATAAAGAAAATTTACTACTAAATCACCCTTTTTCAGATTAATTAAGTTATGGAATGTGAAAAGAAAGACTAAGGGTAGCTTAAATCATGGTTTCTATTTTCTACAACCATAAACAAAAGCACCAAACTTGGACATTCAAAATACCTCTGTTGTAAGTACTTTGTAACAACTCCAGACCCTGGAGCAAGGTTTGTCTTAATCCATGGCTTTACCTGAAAAATGTAAGTATATGCAGACTTGAAATTCCAATCATAATTAATTGCATGGTGGACCGGAAAAATACTAATTCTAATAATTAGTATTTTTGAGAATTTTTTTGTAAAAAGACATGATTCTAATCTAAGAAAGTATAGCAAAGTAAGCTTGAAACTAATAGTTAGTCAAATATATAAATGCACCATCATGAACTCCTAATTCTGTCATGGGAGTCAATGTAATGAAAGTCAATGTGAAAACATAAATGATATTATCTAGGAAGTGTAGAGCAAGGAAGTACAGAGCAAGATAGTTGACGCTCCTAAGAAACCCAATCACATAAGTTTTCACCAAACAAGTGTTGGGATATGGTGTTGTACACCATTGCATAAAATGTTTTATTCTATTATTGTAATTAAATAATTATGTAACTTTATGGGTTGCATGTGTGAATCATTGTAATTGTTCTTGGTACTTCATGCTTGATTGACTTATCACACCTTGATGTATAGTGTGGATTGGTAGACTTGATATGTTTTGACATTACCTATGCAGTGGGAGTTCCTGGATATGTATGTACTTCATTGACAGGTTTTATACGAAGAGCTTGGTTGCAGTTTATAGGTTGAATATGTTCTTGGCATGAGTTTACTGATGTATTGATACCTTGGAGGTATGGATGGTTGGATGTATTAGCATGTGTTGTGGATGTTATTTCCGATCATGTGGGTTTTTTCTTCATGACAGCAGCTTGGCAAAGCCTTTGTTATCACTTGGATTTGATGCTTGTGTTCATGGATTAGTGCTTCTTCACCTTGGCATGTTCCTTTTCTTCCATAGGTGGCACGTTGGAGGATGAGAGGAGTTCTTGCTTGAGATGGTGGTCACTTTGTTCTTATTGCAGGTATCTTGTTGAAGCACGAGAGCATGTTACAGATTCATGTGGTTTCATGGATGGCTATGATGATGTATATCATGCATTGATCCCTTATGCAATGTATACAACAAGTGGGAGAATGTTGGGATATGGTGTTGTACACCATTGCATAAAATGTTTTATTCTATTATTGTAATTAAATAATTATCTAGTTGTGATGCACCTTGGTGGTGTGGATAATCACACTAGGTAATTATTTGGTCCCACGTAATGATTGTATTGTAACATTGTATTACTATTTGTAGAATACATGTGGCGGTAATTTAATATTGGGGAATTAAATATTGTAACAGCTTAGTACCCAATATTAGAAAAGGGGTCAGTGGTTTTTTATTCACATGGTTTTGTGGTACATGGTTTTACCTTACCACTAGTTGTATTTGTGTGAGCTTGTGTCTATAAAAGCAAATGCAATGTAGTGGTTGTGGGGCATGAATAGGCTGAGCAGGTTGGCTGTGATTATTGAGTGTTCTTGAAGAGTGCATTTGTGAAGCATGGCATGGGATGTGTGGATTCATGCTTGGACACATGAGAGTGCATTGGAGGGCTTGATGTTTCAGAGGTATTCATTGTAACTCTATAAAAGCAAACACAATGTAGTGGTTGTGGGGCGTGAATAGGCTGAGCAGGTTGGCTGTGATTATTGAGTCTTCTTGAAGAGTGCATTTGTGAAGCATGGCATGGGATGTGTGGATTCATGCTTGGACACATGAGAGTGCATTGGAGGGCTTGATGTTTCAGAGGTATTCATTGTAACTCTATAAAAGCAAACACAATGTAGTGGTTGTGGGGCGTGAATAGGCTGAGCAGGTTGGCTGTGATTATTGAGTCTTCTTGAAGAGTGCATTTGTGAAGCATGGCATGGGATGTGTGGATTCATGCTTGGACACATGAAAGTGCATTGGAGGGCTTGATGTTTCAGAGGTATTCATTGTAACTCTTGTATTTGCTTATGGCTGATTAATATGATGGAGTATGGATGCTTTTGGAGGCTGGGTTTTTCCCTCTTAAGGGTTTTCCCAGGGCAAATCTTGTGTTATCTTGTGGCTTGTCTATTTGATCTATGCATTTGGAAAACTTGCATGCATGTTTATCTCTTTTGGGTTATGTGGGAAATAATTTGTGATTATGGGTTTGAATGCAATATTTCCTAACAACAAGTGTTGCCTTACATACGAGATTTCTGTAGATCTACCAAGGTCCAAAATCCACAAATCAAGCATTCAGAATAAAAGTGTAAAGAGCTTACTTTTGTAGTACATATTCTAAAGATTGCAGGGTTAATGATGGATTATTTTGAAATTTAAATGTTAAACAAGAAAGGAACGAACACATGATAAAAGTGCCATTGCTGCCCACAAAATAACAAACTAAAAATTGGAAATTCCCGACTAACCTTCCTTCCTGATGAAAATGTTTCCAGCAAAAGAATCACTAGTTCTTGGAATTTACCAATTCTAACATAGTTCTTGGGTGATTCCCCATTTCCCAGTTTTAGGGCACCAAGATTGAGAATAGCACCCACCCCAAATTATTTTGTGACTCTACAAAACACTTTTCATGTTCAAATTTCTTACTAATTTTATTTTCCACTATAGCAGGTAGTTCTTCAAAATTTTAAATTTAACGGATTTGAATTCCCCTAAAGATGGTCATATCTAATATTTCAATAATCTTCATTCCTTCATTACTTTAGAATGCACTTAACATATAACTACTCCTCTGCTACTCTTCCCTCCATCTATCGTTGCAATCCAAATTTGTTAAGTGTGCGGTCTCTATATGGAATTTTATATTAAAATTTGCTTCCTTTTGTTTTATTGGGTATAAACCGTTATAAAAAAGATAAGAGCAGGAAAGTGGTTTACTGTTGAACAATATAAAACATGTGTATATATGCTCTAAACACCAAAAAACTACCTCATAGGGCAATAATGTGTGCTTTTCCCTTTCTATCCATTCTGGGTCCCAATCCTTCCCTACCCAAAATCTAGCTTCATAAAGCACATATTGAAAGATTTGCAGGTTGCACCACTTTAAAAAGTTGGATTAGAGGCTGGAACCAATAAAAATAACAATGTAAAAATGTAATTAACATATGAAGAGGAAGTTTACACAGCTAATACATACATACAGTGTTATACTTAATCAAGGAACCAAACACTTACCGGTAAAGCACATGGTTGAACAGGATGCACTCCATCAACTGACGCAGAGGAAGTCTGAGTCAAATCTTCAATTGGGGTAACTGGTAGAGATGGTGTCCTCTTTGTATCCATTGGTGCAAGTACTAGAGATAATGTTAAAGCAAACAAAATGAATTCTAAAAATCATGTATTGGAGAACAGTAGTAGAATTCTGACTGTTCGCACATAGGAAACCTTCAAGAACAGCCGATCAGACAAAAACACAATGGTAACAATTGTTGACTCAATTAGAACAGACCTCTGATAGAATGCAAAAAGGCCCGATGGATCCCTACAGAGATATTATAAGAATGCTCTCATTATGGACAACTTCAACAAGCTACCTTCTCTTGGAGAACTACTTCAGTTTTATTACGAAATGCATTGCTTTAGCTACATCTTGTGTAAAAAATGATAGAAAATATGGAAAAGGTAAAAAAGCACCAGATATAACTTCACGGAGTGAAAATTAAGCCAAGAAAAGAAGATTCCTCGATTGATTTGAACAAGTGCAACTGTGACACAGGGAAGCTCTTGATAGGTCTCAGTGTTGGAGACTAGACAAGATTTGAGGAAACTAAGAATGCACCAGGAAGAGTTAAATGTTTAGTACAAAGGATAGGTCATGGTGTTTTTGGTTGTTCTCATCATGTTCACAATGATTCTCTTTGAATGATTCCACTTATTATGGAAAATGATGTCGTAAAGATGAGCATATAACACCTCCCTTGCTCTTCAACATATTGTTGATCCTGTTGTAGTTTTTTGTATTGTTGATGTACTTGGGAGTGGATCTATGGGTGGAGTTCAAAATTTTATAAGCAGATTTATGTGTTTGATTCATGAATACCACTCCCTTCTCCATACAAAAAAAATGCAAAAAACATCTTCTTCAATTCAAATAAAACACAAGATTCATCCATGACATTTATTGGGAAATAAAAACATTTCAAAGTTTCCAACAAACTACAAACCGTTACTTCAAGAAGCTCCTTCATTTACTTTATCCAAAGCCTTTTCTACCTACCTGCAACAATCAAGAGAAGAAAGATTCAACCAAACTACAATCTTCTTGAGAGATGTCAGAAGAAAAATAAAATTCAAGTCCATTGACTATATTATATAGCAATAGAAAACACCCATTCTAGCATGAATCATGGAACTGGACTAAGAGCAGAAATGACATTATTAAATTGTATGATTTTGATAAAACATTAATTGTATTCAACAATATATTTTCATGCCTATGACTGGTGATGTAAACTTCTCGAGCCACGAAAGGCAAATGGTTTTAGCAGTATAACTTTGTAATGATTTAGGATTATTTTCTATGAAACATTGTATAGCACATGTGAGAGTCTTTTGGAGAAACATTATAATTCTTCAGTTCTCTCATAACAACCAAATAGGAAGACTATTTTTAAGAAACATATAAACAAACCTTGAGCAAGGTTACAAAGATAAAGTTGCTGAAAATTGTAACCTTGCTAAAAATTGCTAAACATTTGATTTCATATCACTTCAATGGAAACACAAGCAATTCAACCACCCATGTGAGGAGGAAAGCATTTGTATACAATAAAATGGTAAGTTCAAAATTTCTTGGTATTTTTTTATTTTTCAGGTATAGGAAATGGAAACGCACTAATTGCTTCAAACATAAAAAGGAAAGCTGCATTAGTATTAACATTCCCAATCCTAATAAAAATAAGGCCTATCCCCAAAAAAACAGAAATATTCGATTAAGAATCACATTGTTGTTTGCTTGACAATCAAAAAATTCAGTTGAAAGAAATCATACCTGCATGGCAGCACAACACAAAACATAAATCTTTGAATTGGCATAAATTATGCACCTACTATTTATTAACAAAGGAAAGGAACCGTTTCAAAAGCAAATGGGTTGCCAAAAATAGGGTCCACCTCATTGTACAAATCTCCCTGTATAAAGTCTTGGCATAGAAATATAAAGACATAATTCAGAAGTTCCACTAACATGCAATAAGTGTATACATCATATCTTCCTAGTACCGTAAACTCTGCCTAATATCAATTCCATAATTGGAGTTACAAAAAAAATTGACATTAAGTTTTTTGCTCAAAACAAAAGTTAAACAATGATCTATCTTGTCAAGCCAAAATGCCATCCTGACATATCTTTTGTGTAAAGTGCCAAAATGACGTAGTATCCTGGGAAGTTGGGCTTGTTGGCAGAGGAATAGTGATGATAAAAATGCAAAAAAATCTTATTGGATTCAAATAAAACACAAGATTCATCCACGACATTTATTGGGAAATAAAAAAATTTCAAATCTATGACTGTTGTGTTTCACACCATGGGAGAAACAATATACTGGTATATTTAAATCTTTAGAACTGTGGCTAATAGAATTGGGTATTTGTATTTAAAAATTATTTTCATTTATGGGGAGATTCTGTAAGCTTTGTGGTAATGAATAAGTTACTCTAGATCATATGTAGATTGTTGGCGTTTAAATTCGCACCTCTGGCATGCGTATTTGAAACGGACAGCTATGCACAGATAAACTGCTCTTCAAATTAGGAGGAGAAGCTCCCTCTTGCTGATGGTGTTGAAAGAAAGTAAACTAAGAACTAAGTTGCCTATCTTTTTTGATCAGCCTAGAGCACAAGGTTTATTAAACACAAATGTTGCAGCTGAGATTTTTAGATATAAGAAGTTCAACTACGACTAACTTAAACTAAAGACGTTTCCAATTTCTCAAGTAAAACACAGAGCAAGAGAAACTAGAAATTAACAAGGTTGGATCTCTCACAGAATACTTTAACAAACTCTTTCCCAACAAACATCTACACACTTCAATGTAAGTTGAAATCAAGATCATAAAAGTAGAACATAAATAACGGAAACCTGAGATTTTCAACCAAGGCAAAGGAGGCTCATGATTTTATTACTCAAATTTCTGGAACAAGATTCACTTCTAACATGCCTGGAACAAGAAATTGCAACTAAAGAGGCTTGCAATCTTTCTCTTACACAATAGAAACAATAATCACACTAACTCCTTGTTGGCTAAACAGGCTCAACAATTTGCTTATCACAACACAATTGAACAATACTTGATTAACAAATAGAAGGCACAATAGGCTCAGTGTTTTGTTCTCACTAGCACGGTTAAGAAAAACTAATGAGCAAAGTCTCTTATTTATAGATGAGCAGAGGAGTAGGGAACCCTAAAATCTCCTTGCTTTCACAATCTAGGGCTTGCTCAACAAGCAAGCTTTATTACTAAATCTAGAAAGAAGATAACACCTAACATCTAAGAAAGCAGAAAAAGTAGGGACTACCAACTATTACATTTTATCTTCTTTCTCTTCTCAAAAAAATGGATAATAATTATTCCAATAATAGAAAGAAAGCAGGAAAGAAAGCTTCTAGAAGAAAGCTGCTTTAAAGCTCGATCACATCCGCTAGGAAGTTTGAAATCGTGTCCCGGTTCGGTGCATCTATGCCATCAATAGAAAACACCGCTTTTCAAGAATATCTTCAGCATCTGCAACTGACCTAAGGAAATCTTCAACCTCATTGGCCGCTTTATCGAACTTTGCTGACATCATTGAAACATGACCTATCCTTCCGCCAAGTGGATTACAACTTGCGAACAACACTCTGAAATTGATCTTGTACTTCATCAAGCCTGACGTAGGACCCATCTTCAAGACTGTATTGAGAAGGAATCTCTTGATGAACTCACTGATGAAAAGAAGAACTTCAATCACTCTTTTCCTGTAGATGATGAATTCTTCAAATATCCTCTCATAGGTTTTAACTTTTAAAACATGACGCTCTCTCCAAGCAAGGATTTGTCTTTTGTGTTCTTTTGAAACTGCTGAACCATAGGCTGTGTCTAAATCAACAATGATGATCTCATGCCTTGGTCTTACTTCAGCCAATGTTTGTTCAAATCCTTGGATACCTTGACGTAGCTTATTAGCTTTCTCTCTTAACTAGAACATCTGTGCCAAGATCTCCCTTCCTTTGATAATGAAACTCTCGATCCATTCTTGAGTTTCTTTCCCACATATGACCAGCTATCTTAACTGCTGATGATCAGCTGGTGTCTCTAAAATCTGGGGCAGCAACTGGGTTGCTTGTGAAGATCCATGGACAAGGTTAGAAATGAAAAGCCTGAGCTGTTGATTTTTTAGCCTTGAGGGCTGCCTTGTCTTCTCCATCCTTAAGACTCTTTCTTGAAGGTTTTCGGACACAACTCCGAAAAGACTCAAATCTGCATGTCTGGTATTTCTACCGAGATTAGCCTTGACCATGACGAAGTCATCCATATTCACCTCATCCTTGTTCTTGTCTTCTGGGGGAAATGCAATCTCCATGATTATCTCATTATTAGGATTCCTATCAAAGTGTACTTGTTTCTTTGCTTTCTTCTTAGGAGGTTCCTGATAAATGTTATCAAGATCATCAAAATTTACTTGATACGAAGGCCTTCTTCTTACCCTTCCCAAGGAGTTCTCAAGCCAAGACACGGTAGTATCTTTATTAACTTCCTTAGGAGGTACAATTGTGATCTCTTCATCATCTTCGATATCAAGGTCAATGTGAATCAATGAAGAACCTATCAAAGGTATAGAAATATGTGTTGAAGGCGGCTCCTCTGCTTCTTTCTGAGGTATGGGCTAGTTAGAAAGAGCTTCTGTTTCAGTTGTAGGCTGCTCCTTTATGACTATGCCTGAGAAATCTAACCTTCTTCTTACATTCTTACTTGATCTACTTCCTTTGACGCCTCCTTGAGACTGACTTACACCCTTCCCTTTTGACTGTGCTCTGGAGGACGAGGGCACTGTTCTTGGTGGCTCTGCTGCAGAAATGGAGTTTTTATTCTTTAGGATTAGGAAAACCTTGCTGTGCTCAAGGACTTGTCTTGTCCTGTCTTCTATTGAGAGAGATTCCTTGTTAGCCCAATTGACTTGTGAAAGGGGTTGATCTTCAATTCGCTTCTGAGTATACATCGGGAGAAGCACATCCTCATCCTCATCTGATAACCCTTCTATATCTTCATTTAAGTAGTCTTTCATTTGATGGAGAGTGAGTCTATTGTAACTACGCCTCCGCACTTCAAACTCATCTATACAATTAGCCTAATAGTCTTCGGGAGTAGATATATGATGATAGTTCTTCTCAAGTCGGCCAGCATAGACACCATGAGGATCAAATGATCATCTCTCGCTGTAAGGCTTGAGATTGAGTTTATCTAACTCATCTGCCATTGTCTTAGCATCTGCAACAGTCCTGCATGTATAAATTCCCATCCCTAATGGAAACTAGAGGGAGGGTTTCTTTCTATTCCTCAAGACTGTGTGAACATCGTGGGCCTGCCTTAAGAATTCCATGAAGACAACCTCATCCGATGGGTAGCTCGGTAACATGAGTAGGGCACCCGAATAGCCATAGACTCAGAGATAGGTAAAAGTAGGAAACTATATAAACCAATATGCCCACTCTAACATTGCTGCCCTGGCAACTAAAGATATACGAACATGCAACTCATTGTCCAAATCCCGCATAGTGTACATCAGAAAAGCTTCATTCACTCTCTTTTAGTGATACAGTGACTTCATGAATTCCAACTGGGGATAGTAGTTATATATATGTTGCACACTCAATGATCCCTTGGTGTTCAACCCTCTGAATTGACCTTGATATGCCACTAGGTAGACTAGGTAAGACATCAGATGGAATTTGTGAAACTAGAAGTATTCTGTTATTTGCTGATGTATGCTGTCACTAATCAAGGTAGGCCAATCATAGAATTCGGTCTTCTCCATGATGTGGCATATGGCATAAAACATCCAAGGCTGAAACTTGGTAGCATCCTCCACGCCAGTGACCCTGTTGAGCAAGGTGATAATGATAGCAATTTCATCCTTAAACTCCCCTCGCCCTACATTTTTCAACAAAGTCTTATGATTTTCTTTCATCCATCTCTGTGCAATCTTCTTACTATATTTGTATTTGTGCATCTCCCATATTCTTTCACATTCACCCTTTGAGATAGTAACATTTTTAGGCCATGGGGGAATGGAAAAGCACTTCTCGATCACATTAGGCTTCAAACTGCAAATCAATCTGCCGTCAGCTGACTGGATCTCCCTAGTAGCCAGGTTGTAATGCTTAATGCAAGTGGTTATGAACTCAAGACTCTGAACTAATATAAGAATTGACGCTACTGCGAGGAGTCCAGAGTGTCCCAGGTTCCTAATTGAAGTGTCGTCTACTCTCTCCAAAGCATGTAAATCGAACACTGGCTTGATGTGATGCAAATATGTCTTAGCTGTATTGATGTAATCATGATAGAGAGTTGATTTAGACTTGAAAACATTGGGATTGTACTCCATTTTGGAAAACTTGAAGAACGACTGTAAACTTGCCTAGGTTCTGACAAGTTTTGAGCAATTTCTATTTTTAGAAAGTTGATTTTCTTGCTCCAATGAACAAAATTTCTAAATTTTTTTCTGAGATATGGGTTTTGCTCAGAATTTCATTGCAAGACAACCCATATCATCTGTTTTTGAAAATTTTGACTTTTAACTGAAAAAGCAGCAAACCCTAACTTCTTCAAATTTTCTCGAAAAAAGCTGGCACCTAGGTTTTGTTCAAAACATGGTTAGAAACGAACCTAGTTGATTAGATTTGCAAAACCCTGATGGCTGATTGTAAAAGTAGCCAACCCTAAAATTTGAAACTTTCTTGAAAAAAGCTATGATATGGGTTTTCTTCAGAAGACTGATAGGAAAGGACCCAGATGGTTGAAAACTGAATGCACTGAGGATTTCTCTGACATGCAAAATAAAAGCAGCTACTGCAACTTGATGAAGTCCTTGAAAATTTCTTCAGAAGATTGAAGTGAAAAGACCTAGATGATTGAAAATTTAAAAACCTTGGCCTTCTCCTTGAAAAATTTGATCTTCTAGAATAAAAAGCTTGAAAAAGCAAGGGTTTATGCTTGCTGATCTGAAAAATCTGATGAAAAACCAGCAAATATGAATTCTTGAATCATGAAAATTCTTCAATCTTGCTGCTCCAACTTTCTCCTCTAAATGCCACCTGCAAAAATAATGAAAATTATATGAAAGAAAGATGTTAAATAGACTTTAGGGATTTGTTTTTGCTTTGCTTTCTTTTGCTTTTATTTCCAAAACCCTAAAATCTCAGTTCCTCTAACCTAGACGCCATCTTCCTTCACTTGCAATTTTGAAACTTTTGAAAATCTTGAAATTTTTTCTAAGGCATGAGAAGTTGGGTGCCCTTCTTCACCAGGGGTGCCCACTTCATCCAGTGTTAGTCAAACTTTTGGCATTTTCAAATTTCTATCATTTTGACCCCCTACCTCACCTCTAATTTCATGTTTGCAGATTGATCCGACATGCAAGCTGAAAGATCCATCGCGGAGCCAGATTGATTCTGAGAAGGATGTTCTGGAGGAGTCTCTGGCTAAAAACTTGATCTCGACCTTTGAATTCATGGGAGCCTTTTCCTTCCAGGGGCTCCGAACTTTCACAGTGTTAGCCATTTTTCATGATCTTCAATTTCTTCATTAACTCCTCTTTCATAAATGGTCTCGTTGAATCTGGTGACTTGGGCATCGGATCGACTGATGGTTATTCTCATTGTGGAGCTGGTGAAATATTGAGAGGGGTCTTTTGGGACGATCTTCACTAAAAAGTGAATTTTGGACCCTCAAAAGTTTGGGCGCCCTTCTTGACTGGGGGTGCCCACTTTCACCAGAGTTAGATTTTTCCTTATTTTTTCTGCTTGCTTCTGAATCTTGGTTTTCAGCCTTCGTCGAACCCTACTTTCAGCTCTTCATATCTGGTGACTGCGAACTCTGATCGTCATGTTGGATATCTCATTGGAAAGTTGGATCAACTGCAAAGAGATCACGTTAGACACACTTCTGTGAATTCATTCATTTGACCCCCTAAAAACTTGGGCACCCTTCTTCACCTGGGGCGCCCAAACTCACCAGACTTAGCCATTTTATCTATTTTTCAACTTCAAGTTTGAAATCTTCATTTTGTATGTTTGTTTTTGATCTGAATTTGCTGGAGTTTGGACAGTCGGATGTACTAACGAGGATAGGAATATCGAAGCTAACTTGACACTGAAGAGATCGAGCATATTTTCAAATCCTAAAAGCTGAATTAGGTACCTCAAAAAGTTGGGCGCCCTTCTTCACCTGGGGCGCCCAAAATTCCAACACTTAGTCAATTTTTGATAATGTTCAAATTCTTCACATTGACTTCAGTTCGGAACCTCCCTGTTTAGCCTCAAATTTTGGATGACTAGGTCATCTAATGACTGTACTATTGAATTCGTCGCGGAACTAGTAGAGAACTGAGCAAGTTTGACTGGAGACATAAACCCTAATTTTGACATTTGATGCCCTAAAAAGATGGGCGCCCTTCTTCACCTTGGGTGCCCAAAGTCACCAGTGTTAGAAAATTTTCATCATTTTTACCTTTCTTCCTCATTCTTCGTGCATGTTGATCATTTCACCTTCTGTTGAATGCTCTGAATGTTGAATTTGACACCTGGTAGTCGAATGACCTCCATTGATGACCTCAGAGCTCCAGATATGCTTCTGAAAAAGTAAAATAGACCCACTAGGGAAAAACTGATCTTTTTTAGATTCTGACTCCACCAGCCTGATATGGACGTAATTTGAGCCAATCAAAATCAGTTTGGACCCTATCGGACCAACTTTCTATTTTTAGAAAGTTTTGCCAATATCCATTTCCAAGAAAACCCAAAAAAACCCATAAAATGTTTACTAATTTTAGAAAATTTCTAAAAATAGCAGTTTTCCTAAAATTTAGGGATGAAAAACTGAGATCTAGGTTTTTTTGCTTAAGCCGCTCTTAGCAGACCCAGATCGTCAAATTTGGAAAATTTTGCGTTTTAACCCCTCACACAAGAACTGCACACGCAAATTTTGACCTTTTTGACTAATTTAACAAGACTTTTACTCATTACTTCAAAATGTCTAAGTGTAACATAAATTTTAATTTTGGGGTACAACATAGATGAAATTTTTGAACCATATGTAAAATCTCATGTATAGATCTATATACTTTATTGCAACTCTTGCCATTCTTCTGGCTAGATATATCAGAATATTGATAGTTTAATATGTAGATAGATCTAATGTAATTGCAGCAAAGCTTCTTCTTCCATGGATATAACCTGTAAAGATCACTCTTTGTCATTAATGGCAATTGGCAGAGGTTATCCAGTTTTTTATAACAAAGAAAAATGGATTTTGTAGTGCTAGTTGATTGATTAGAAATAAATTGTAATCAGGTGAACCTTCCCTACAAGAGTGTATTCAATGTGATGACAATAAAATGTGGGTACTGCACTTGCCTCTTATGGGTTAACATGAAAGCCTCTCCTCTCACTTTGGTCCAAACTTCCACTTCCACTTCAAATATTAGACTCCTAAACAAGGTACAAAACATGAAAATGCTTTAAAATTCTGCATCTTTTTTTAACAACTATGAGTTCTACTCATTTCACAATAGAAGCTAATATTTTATTAATTTTCAATATCGCATTGGTTTTGTGTAATTCTCTTCAAAACTGTTTCATTAAGAATGGCTTTATCAACAAATCAAAACTTCAACTACTCCTCAAATGCCACTTATGAGGTGATCTCTTTAGATAGTGATATAAAAAGAGAATCACCTATGAGTACCTACAAAGGTTGGTAAAGTAGTCATTCAAATATATTTAAATAACATAATTTATATGATTTTCATGGTTTTGTTTTTGTTTATTATGTCATTCCAGAGAAAAGGCAATGGGATCCATGTGACTCTAATTTCTTTATCAAGTAAAAAAATATAATGATTTTTAATAAAATCAAATGATACTCAGATAAACAGAAAAACAAAGAATCCCACCTTTTTACAAAAACTACCATCGGACAAGACAAGATCATAATGTTGTTTTTGGCTTAGTATTGACATAACTTTCTAATCTAATTGTAAGCATTTTGGAGAGCTGAGATTCAGAGGATTAAAGATGCCAATCCTGATATAAGTCATAAGAAAGCTTTCAGTACAACACCAAAAATGTGAGCTTAACACACAAATATATAACACCCTGGTAATCTTGATTCAAACAATATTGGTTACTTATTTCTCATATTCTTTCAATTTTTTTGTTTAGTGGGCTCTTGTTCTTTACATGCACTTTGAGTTGTCTCAGGATGACAACCAGCAAGCTTGAATGTAAGGTAATGCTTCTTTAAATATCTTCTGTTGTTTTCTCTAAAGCAGACAACCTGTGACATATCTTAAGATCATTCTAAATACTTTCAATGTATATGAAACTATATTAATCCTACATGATATATGTATGTATGTCATATATATATAAGACCAAACAACAAAACAATTAAAAAATACTTTCACAGACAAATAAACTGACTATTTTTATCGACATTTCTTATATTAAGAATTTATAGTAATAAATTGAAGGCAGGCTATATGATTAAGTGCAAACTAATTTTTAGCTGAATAGTCAAGTGGGCTGTCAGTTTATATATATATTTTATATCTTATGTAGGAAAATATAAAGTGGCAGCCCACTTGTTTGATCAACCACTGATTGTTGTCATGGTGGTAAAAAATAGTCGATTAAGTGAGTCTATCTTTTACTTATTATTACTATAAATCTCTAATATAAAAAGTTTATAATTTGAATGATTATTTACAAAACCCAGACAATGTTGTGCCACTAGACAAGGGCGTGGTGGGAAAGATGATGCCCATCAAACTCAACAAGTTCAGGAATGTAGACAGCCAAGGTGAAGCTAACATGGAAAGTAGTAGTGGTAGTAACATTGATCTTAAGAGATGCTACTCCATAGGATCCAATGAATATGTCTTGGATTCTTCTAATCTGCAAGTATTCATAGTTCCCACACCTTACAGGAAACAATCAAGCACCAGAAACTTGCCACTAACTCCAGAGCATAGGCCTAATTTGTCGCAATGTATTCTTCTAGAGGAGGCAGAAAGATCGATTCAGATGACTCCTCATATGGACTTTGTATGTTAGTAAAATTATCAAGGCCATTCATTCTCTTAGGCCTAAAAAGGATGATGATGTCTATACAAATGTGGTGGATCATTAGTGGATTAGACCCTAGAAGACCTGTCAAAAGACATTTAATAGACATTTCATGTGTGAAATGCCCAAAAGATTGCCTTCTAGATTTTTCATGTACTTGCCTATGAGTGTTGCTATTTTCAGGAGACAACTCATCTTCTATCTCATTGTCTCCCGTTATTACAAACTGTAGCTTGCTTTTACCAAAATTTCTTTTTTCCAATTGTTGCTGTTCATTAAACAATTCCCACTATGAAACAATTGTTTCATCCCCATCTTCAATTGGATGAACCTGCATCAAAGAGTTCTGACTGCGATATACCTTGATATTATTCTGATGTTTTGCAAATCCCATCTGTGTTGAATTCAAAGAACCTCTGCAACACTTTATTATTCAAAAATTCTACCATATGGAACTCAACTTGTCGTTCAGACTCCCCACCTGGTGCACATAAATCAAGCTGAGATCTGTTGATAATATTGACAATTTCAAGGATACAAATATCTAAAAAATGGCAACATTCCCATTGACCTTAGCCCATTTCTATTAGCCAATCAGAGCATTATATCTTCTCTTCCAATATGTCCATCTCCTGGAAAACAAACAATGCGGTGTGTTTGCACATTCCAGAGGGGAAGAATACACTTCATCAAACCTAAGCCCTTGTGAATTCAAAAACACAGTCAGGGCCCTAGCTTGACTCTTCCCATTAGGTGTCAAAATTGCAAATGGGCATCTGCCACCTATCAAATCTGGTTTCTCATCCATGGTGCTCTCTGCATGGTGAATCAGGTACACCTCTACACCCAACTCAGGCCCTCAAAGCCATGAACTGATTAACTTCAAGAGCAGGCAGTTAGAGTTAGGTGCCAGCATAGGAAGCAGCAAGCACCCATGGGTTAGGCCCAAATGAATCCAATCAAGATCCATAGAGATGTCAAGTTCCTCGAGGAGGGTTGTTTCCTTCAGGTTACCTTTACTAGTTGATACTAGATTTAAGTAAAGTACAAGCAGACAGACATTATCAGAGACAAAACTATTAAGCTGGGAGGAAAACGAGTGGTTTCCTAGTCTGAATCTCAAATCTTGGGATTTGGGGCCTAATGTTACGACTTCTAATGATAACAGTAGAACCACAAGAAATGAAGCTGTATAGAATTTGGTGCCTTCATTTGCCAAGAGAACAATTAACTAGTTGTTGGGTAGACATAAACAAATTGTGCATGCATCTTCAGGAAGGAACCCCAAAAGAACTCTAAAATCAATGGGTCGAGCATCGGCCCAGGATTCACATTTAAACACTGATTGCAAATCTTCAATAAGCACAAAGGAAACCCCCAAAAAGATGACTAGTAGCACATATGCCAATCATTTGTAAAGAAGTCGTGAGATAAGCCTTTAAAGTCAAAAATTTTGAACAAGAAATGCTTACAAAGGCAAATTATCTATACAAATCTTTGAGCATCCATAAAAGACTTGATGAAGAATAGAGATTTATATGAAATGGAAGAAAATGAAGGAGATTATGCTTACCAGGAGCAATGCTATCGTGAGTGCCTACGAAGATTGTTCCGGTAGTGGCTTCTTTTCTTCTAGCTTGGAGAACCTTTGAAACGCCAAAATCAGCAACCTTTGCTTCGTAAAAATTGTCCAGCAAAATATTTGTTGACTTCACGTCTTTGTGAACAATCGCAGATGAGCAATCGTGATGAAAGTAACCTAGTCCCTTAGTTGTACCTAATGCAATCCTCTACCTCTCTGGCCAATCCAAAATATGACCTCTTTTGTCGCCACTGTGCAAAGCATCAAGTAAGTTGCCCTTGGGCATATATTCATAAACCAGAAGATTTGAGTCGTTGTTTGATAGGGAAAACGCATGTCATCGAATGAGGAGGGAAAATAAAATGCATGTCGTCAATGAGGAGGGAAAAGAAAATGAATGAGGGAAATAAAAAAATTATTTTCCAAAAAGTAATTTATTTTATTGTCTTAGTTTAAGACAACTAAAAACTTAAAAAATATAATTTCAACATAAAATAAATATATAAGACAAAATCAAAATTTTGTCTTAAATTAATGTCTTAAACCGGGGCTCTATGTAGTAGTGGATGTATCTTAACAGTATACTGAATAAATTCAGTAAATAAATTTTGTTCAAACATTTAAAAATAAGAATGATAAGAAATATTAATGTTTCGCCTATTTAGAGGACAATTTTTTATTTCCAGATGCGACAGTGTTCTTATTCCATATTCTTTAACCTGGATATGGTGTTTACCAGACAATTTCCTCCATAAACTCATTATCGAGTTTTCTCTCTTGAATGATTTCTAATACAATTCTATCTTACTACGTGTTATTCTAAACTTAAATCTGGCACTTCCAAATGTGATTTAATCCTGTATGAATGAACTAAAACTCTATGTAGTAAACATGCTAAGGACTCTTCCTTAAAACTCCACGTTTGGTGCCAGGAGATTTTGTGTGGGAAAGCGTCGACATACAATGGTTTTCATACAAAATATTCATGCAACTTGAGTTTTAACTGAGTTGATAATTTTGATGGTTAATCACTAGGTTTCTCAAAAACCTCTTCAAAACTCTATTTTGTGTATTATTGCAATCATTTAACTTTCGTAGGAGCACGTCCTTGAAACATATTGTTGCACAGGTTCAGCTTATTGTCAAAGGCTTCCATATTCTGTTTGTATGAGATCCATCTTCCTTTGTGAACCTTGTCATTAGTCACTTGCCTTATTAATTCTTGTTTAAGAATTTCCATCAAATACATTATGTGCTTATCCTACACCCATGCGAAGTGCCTGTATCTATAGTACCGAGGGAGGGCCCTATTGTTCATAAGGAAATCCGGTTGAGAATATATCATGTAGAGGATATACATGTCTAATAGAGAATATGGATAACATATTGCATTCCACTCCCTTAGTCAAATTACAAATCACTATCCAAAATAACATAACAAGCATGAAGACCAAATTTAATTCATTGAGTGTGTTAGATAAACATAAGTGTAAGAAACAACATAATCCACTTTCTCCTTGGCTCTGCTCTGCTTTGCTTTCTCGCGCTGGCTATTTTTTGAATCTCTGGTACTATTTTTCGTGGTCTGTTGTTTCATGGATGCTTCGAGGGGGCAGGGGGAGGAAGCATGTGATGGCTACCGATTGCAAGGATGATGTCGTCGCTTCTGTTGTTGTGCCTACGGTGGCAGTTGCTAGTCTGCCTGCTTCTCATAAGACATTTCTCCTCATATTGCTGACCATTCCTTGGGGGAAAAGTCTATTAGAATCTCTAGGAAGTTTCCTTTATCTCCGACGCTGGGTCTTAACTCCTTTTTTTTGGAGGAAGTCCCTGCTTCCTACATGGACAAGTTGGTGGGGTCTGACTCACCAACCCAGAATAAAAAAATTGTTGACTCTGCTTCTTGCTCGGTTACTAGCTGGGAAGTTGATGTTCCTAAGGTCCTTATGCTGAAGGCAATGGATAGCCTCAAAATGGTGTTGGTTGGGAAGTTCCTGGCATTCAAGCCAAATATTGAACATGTGCGTCAGTGGGCTGCTTCCACCTGGAATCTCAAAGGAAGTGTCACAATAAATGCCATGCCTAGAGGTATTTTTTTGTTTTCCTTTGTGGTTTATGAGGATATGTTGAAGGTTTTAACTGGATGTCCTTGGGCCTTTGACCCGGGCTTTAAAATTTTTCTTTCCCTTTGTAAATGGAAACCTGGCTTTGACCTGTCAGCTGACTTGGGGGCATCCATGCCTACCTGGGTTTGTCTTTCGAGGCTACCCTTGGAGTTCTGGGAGAAAGAAAATTTTCAAGGTATTACTAACTCTTTTGGGAGCCTTTTGGCTATTTATAAAGTCACCCAGGAGAGATCCAAATTGGTATTTGCTTGTATCTGTGTAAATGTGGTTGTTAACACGGTTCTTCCTTCTTTTGTGTTGCTTAAGTCAATGTTTGAAAATTGGACCCAACCTTGGAGTATGAAAATGCTTGCCTCTTTTGTCAGTACTGTAAGAGGTTTGGTCACCTTATCGACTCTTGTGCGGCTTTGGGTGAAAGTTCAAAAGCTAATGGTAAGAGGTCTGAAGATGACACCTCGCCTAAAGCTAATGACTCCTCTATGCAGCGTACTCTTGTTTCCCCCCAAAAGGTGTCTCTTCCCCTTCTTAAGGATAACAAGTTTGTGGCCATTCCAAATCTGAAGGATAAGGCCTCTAAGGAGCTACCTCGTCCTTTGGTTGCTGAGTAGGAGGTCAAGTTCTTTGTTGAGGACCCCTCGAAAGATATCAAGGCTTTTAAGTCTTTAAATGGTTTTGTGGAAGTCCTCGAAGAGGGTGAGTATGTTCTTCAAGAGATTTCTCCATCCCTGGAGAAGCTTAATTTTGTTTCCCAACCTGGTAGATCAAACTCTAAATGAGTTGATGGCCTTTCTTGGTTTCCCTCAAGGGTCAGGGATAAGGAGGATGAGGAGGGATGGTCACAAGCCACCTCAAAGAACAAGAAGAAAAAGAAAATAGATGTCGGGGGGAAATAATGTGGGAAGAGCCTCTCAGAAGGAAGCAAGATTGAAAGATACACCAAGGGATGTGGCTGTAGATAAACAAAAAGCATAGGACTTGACCTCTAGTTCGAAGTCTAAGAAAAAGTAATTTGGTTTGCTAGTTGTGTGGGAGGTGGGGTTGTTGTTGTTTTTAATGAAGTATGTTTCCTACAATATTAGGGGCCTTAACAGTCCCTATAAATAGTTTTTGGTTAATTCATGTATCATGGATAACAAAGTTGATGTCCTCCTTTTGCAAGAAACAAATATGAAAGAAAATTTTGAAAAAGCTATCCCTAGTATTTGGCCTAGAGTTGGGTTTTGTGTTTGCGAAGCTGAAGGCACGTTTGGAGGTATTGCTACCATCTGGAATCCTTCTAAATTTAAAGGTTTTTTTTTTTTTTGAAAGTAAGAATCACCTTGAGATTACTCTAGAAGATTAAGGTTCTCAAGAGTCTTGGAATCTAATAAATATCTATGCTCCAAATTCTAGTAGAGACAGAGCTCTGTTGGGGGAACAGCTTAGTGAAACTATTTCTAAAAGAAGTGACAAACACTGGATGTTGGGAGGAGACTTTAATCCCCCCATTCTTCCTTTTGAGAAGTCAGGTGGATTGGACGAGTACTCGGATAGTATGATGGAGCTTATTGAATTCTTTAACTCGGTAGGGCTCATTGATATTCCTCTTCAAGGTTCAAAATTCACCTGGTCAAATAGGAGGATTGGGAATCATTTAATTCAAGTTAAACTCAATAGATTCTTGATTTTTTCTAATTGGAACATTTTCCAATTCCTTTCTCTATCTACTCTCCCAAGGTCTGGATCTGATCATAATGCTTTGGTTTTGAAAAAACATGTGGATCATAATAAGGGCCCATTCCCTTTCAGATTTGAAGCAATGTGGTGCATTCATCCATATTTTCCTACTTTAGTTCAATTGTGGTGGGAGGAACCCATCTTTGGTACTCCTATGTTCTATTTGGATGAGAAACTTTATCAGGTTAAGCAAAGGGTCAAGGGGTGGAATAAGCTAACCTTTGGTAACATTTTTGAGTTAAAAAATGCGTTGGGAAAAAGCTTAAAGGAAATATAGGATAGAATGGAATCTGGTTTGATAGATGAAGAGACTTGTGCAAAGGAAAGAAATTTGAGATCCCAATGGTTTAAATGCAATAAAAAAGAGGAATTTTTTTGGAAACAAAAGTCAAGAGTTCAATGGTTGACAAAAGGGGATAGAAACACAATTTTTTTTCACCAATCTACTCTCAAACATAGAAGCAAGAATAGAATAATATCTTTGGTTAAAGAGGACAACTCTATTATTATTGATGAAAAAGAGATTTCTAGGGAAGCTGCTAATTTTTTCTCCTCCTACCCCTTAAACCTTGTCAATGATACTTAGGGTAATGCTGATTTTCTTAATGTTATTTCTAATGTTGTCTTTGATTTGGATCTTAAGCTAATGACTAATACTGTTTCCATGGAAGAAGTTAAAAGGGCTATTTTTTCCTTTGGAACCCTTAAAGCCCCAGGTCTTGATGATTTCCCTCCTATTTTTTTCCAAGCTTACTAGGAAATTGTTAAAGATGATCTCTTTAATTTGTTGTGAGATATTTTTTTAAGTTGGGTAGGTTGTTAAGCAATCTGAATGCTACTTTTATAGCTCTTATCCCTAAATCTGTTGA
Source organism: Sequoia sempervirens (assembly GCA_007258455.2). Classification (NCBI taxonomy): domain Eukaryota; kingdom Viridiplantae; phylum Streptophyta; class Pinopsida; order Cupressales; family Cupressaceae; genus Sequoia; species Sequoia sempervirens. The sequence goes on along the minus strand of VDFB02193867.1, from coordinate 708,098,470 downwards.
TGCCTCTGCTATAAAATATTTTAGGCCTATCAGTCTTTGTAATACTATTTACAAAATCTTCTCTAAAATTTTGGTGTTTAAACTTAAATTGGCGTTGGGTAAAATATTAGCCCCCAACCAAAAAGGGTTTGTTGAAGGTAGAAACATTCTTGATGCTGTCATCTCGACTCATGAGATAATCCACTCCACGAAGCATTCTAAAAAGCTTGGAATGGCTTTCAAAATCAACATCTCAAAAGCTTATGATAGGGTCTCCTGGCCTTTCCTGTTTGTTGTCCTTAAGAAGTTTGGGATTGATGGTAGGTTCCTAAAGTTGATTTTGACTTGTGTCACTTTTCCTAGGTATTATGTTTTGGTTAATGGTGTTCCCTAGGGATTCTTCTCTTGTGGACATGGTCTCATGCAAGGGGACCCACTTTTTTGTAATTTTTTATTATTGTTGTCGAGGCCCTAAGAAGAAACATTCAAAGGTTGGTTGACGTGTAAGCCCTTAAAGGTATAAAGGTTGCTTCTTCTCTCAGCCCTGAGTGCCATCAACAATTTGTTGATGATACCCTATTATTTGGGGTTCCTTTGGTGGGGGAAGTAGGTGCTTGGAAATAGATTCTCAATGATTATGTTGAAGTTTTTGGTCAGTGCATTAATTACGAAAAGAGAAAAAAATATTTCTTCAACACTGATCAATAGATAAGGGACAGAGTGAAAAGAATCTTGGGGTGTCAAGAAGTTGAGTTTCCCAATACATACCTAGGGCTACCTCTATTTTCTAGGATATTAGAAAAGAATTACTGGAACAAGTTACGAGAAAGGATTCAACATAAATTGGTTGGATGGAAGGGGAAGTTGCTAAGTCTAGCTAGTAAGATCCAACTCCTAAAAGCCTCTCTCTAGAATATTCTAGTGTATTACCTTTCCTTGTTCAAAATTCCTACTCATATAGGAGAGAAGATTGAACAGATTCAGAGGAAATTCCTATGGTCTGGTACAGAGGAAAAAAATACACTTTCTCTTGTTAGCTAGGATAAAGTTTGTAGGCCAAAAAGTTGTGGGGGTTAGGGATGAGAAGAATTCATATGCTAAATAAAGCCTTAACTACTAAAATAGGATGGAACCTTCTTGAAGGCTCAAAAGACTGGGTCAAAATATTCTAGGAAAAGTACTTCAGAAACAAGAACACTAGATGTTTTCTATCTCAATTGGATTTCTCTTTTGGCTCTGCCCTATGGAACCACCTAATCAGATTAAGGAATGTGCTAAAGTTGGGGGCAAAGAAGCGAATAGGGAATGGATTTAACACATATTTTGGAAGGATCCTTGGATTGAGAATGCCACTCTATTTGCTAATGAGGATTTGAATCCTCTAAAGTGCATCCTCCATAGAATTTGTGGCACTAAGGTGAGTGATCATATAAATTGGGAAGGGAAGGAACCTAAATGGAAGGAATTTGAGGCCTTGTTAAGGAGAAATAAACTGAGAAGTCCTAGATAGGTGGACTAGGCTCCTCTTCTCATCAATTTACATAATTTGATTGGGGAAGCGAAATGGTTTGATAGGGGTAGGGAGGATGAATGGCTATGGAAAAGCAGCCCCTCTGGCTGTTTCTCAATAAGAAATACCTATGAAGACTTTTTGAGAGCCCAAGATGTTGTTCCTAGTCCATTTCGGAAAGGGGTGTGGCTTAAAAATATGATCCCAAAAATAAATTGTTTATGGTGGTCGGCAACCCATGGCAATATCCTTACTATTGATAATCTGGTTAGGAGAGGTTTCTACCTTATTAATTGGTGTTCTCTTTGTAAGTAGGAGGAAGAATCGATAACTCATCTATTCTTCCATTGTAATTTTGTGAGGGAAGTGTGGTCTAAGGTGTTGCAGTTGCTGTCTTTGGATTGGGTTTTTCCTAACTCAATAAAACTGTTTTATTGAAGGCTAGTGTAATTGTCCTTTTTCTCATAATTTCATAAAGGATATGTGACACCAAGTTCCCCTCTTTGTGTCTTGGGGGATCTGGAAGGAGAGAAACAACATAATTTTTAGAGAAGTGGAGAGAAGCTATGAGGAAGTGTTTCAGATTGTTAGAACTCAAATTAAGGAAAATTTGGAGGTTAGGAAACTCAGCATCTTCAACTCCTGGCCAAACTATAAGGATATGAGAATAAAAAAAATTTGGGGTATTAGAAGAGACCTAACCAATCTAAACTGGACTAAGATGCTCAAAAGGTTGGGTACGGTCTGGTGCCCTCCTATGAAAGATTGGGTGAAATGCAATTTTGATGGATGTTCCAAAGGAAATTCAGGTCAGGTTGGAGCTGGAGGCCTTGTGAGAAACCGAAATGGTGACTACATTTTGGCTTATGGTGGGAATATTAGGATCTATTCGAACAACAAAGCCGAGGCTTTGGTTGCTTTTGGAGCCTTCAAATTTTTAAAGGAGTTGGGGTTCATAAATGTTATAATTGAAGGGGACTCAAAACTTATTGTGGATATTTTAAATGATGTTGCTACTCCTCATGGGAAATCAAGGATATAATTGACCATTGTAAAGTTATTAAAAATAATTTTACTAATTGATGAGTTCTACATGTGTATAGGGAAGGGAATTGTGCGGCTGACTGTGTGGCCAATGTGGTGCTCCAGTGTAGGGGTTGGACTAGGTGGACCAATGGGAACTTACCACAACCTTTGGGAGATATAATACTTGATGAAAAGTTTGAAAATGCTTACCAAAAAAACTCCTGAGATGCTGGTTGGTGAAAGGATGGAAGAGTATAGTGGGGATCTATCAAGCTTTCCTAATAATGATGGCCTCTCTGGTACATGCGTACATTGGAGGATCCTTGAGGGATATTTTTGCATTAATTTCTCATTAAAGTTTATGAGTAAAAATCACATGTAGATTATGGTTATCTTCAAGGTTGTCTTTTCTACGTGTGCTGATTTTTCCTCTGTCAGTTATTCATGAATTTCTATAGAGGGAAATGGCAAGATTTTAATTACGAGTGTTATTGCTTGCAAAATTCATAATGCCTTTTGTGCTCCAAGAAATGTGTGGTAATTGTCCCTAAGAAGAAACACTCTGTTTAAAATTTCCTCTATGAACTTAGCTTGTTTCATTGGGTTTCAAATGTTGGTTTTGGTTTGGGAAGAAAGCTAGTTGCCAGGGAGAGCATGAATCCTAACCAAGTCTCTGCAAAAAAATATTCAGATTAGCAAGATGGGAGGGCCAAGGAAGAGAACCAAACCACCTAACTACCAGGTGCTGAAGCAAAATGTGGACCTCTGGAGAATGTTTGAAAATGCTGGAATGGCTTCCTTTTTCCATTCCCTGAAAGGCTACAATGAAAATTTAATGACGAAGTTTATAAACTCTTGGAGGAGAGGTTGTGTTTCAATTGGAGCTGTTAGTTTTGAATTCATGACCCACTTCATTGCAGAGGATACGGGGATGAAAAATTCTAGCTTGAAGGTTGCTAAGAAGAGTGGAGTTGACTACTAATGTTTTGTGAATAATTTTCTACACCAGGGAGAAAATCTTAAGTGCTTTCAAAACAGGCATGCTAGACTTGAACTACCTCCTCCATTTGCCCTTTTTAGTTTGTTTTTCATGAGATATTTCACCCTTGAGGGTCACTACATGTCTATCCATGCCTATCATTTTCCATGTTTAAACCATATAAGACACGAGGAACACATCAATCTGCCATTTTACCTTCTCTTTTCTATGCAGTTGAATATTGAAAAAGGTGCTAACCTACCACTTCACTAGGGTTTAATGCTTACATTGTATAAATATTCCCTATCATAGAATCCCCACGGGAATCCTCTAAATGCTAGAGAGGAGAATCCTAACCCTGCTAAAGAGGAAAATGTGGAGCTTAGGAGGGTTGAAAACCCTAAATTTGTTGAACCTATGGTTGTTGAGCATTCTCCCTGCAACCCCTCCTATCATTGTTGCTAGAAGATTGCTTATCCTCGCCAAGAGTTCCTCTTTGGTGGCTAATGTGTTGAACCTTTCCACACCCCGGTCTCAAAAAAGTGAGGACTCAAAAAATGTGGACATGCTGCTTACTAGAGCTACCCCTGTAAAAACATAAAAAACTCTCCCTTGTTGCTTGAATTACCTAAATCCAAGAAAGCTAGAAAAGAGGTCGCTCCTCATGAGGTTATCCATATTTTAGAGGATTTCATTCAAAAGGAAGAGGGAAAGGAGAAATTATAGGGTCAGGGGAGTGGTGGGAGTGGAGAAAGGAGGTTGACAAGGCTAGAAAAGGCAACATCAAAAGAGAAGAAAGGAAAAGAAAGATGTGGAGGATATTATGGGCTACGAGGAATTTGAGGCTCAGGATGATGAGGATTTCGACTTTGAGGAAATGACCTATGATATGGGAGATGATGATAGGAGGAGGAAGATAAAGATGAGGAAGAGGAGGAGCAAGTTGAGTTGTCTAGAGAAAAAATGGAAACAAAGAATGCTGAGGAGGAAGGGCTCTTTGGTCAGGAGAATAATTTTGAAGATTCCAGTATTGATTTTCTTAAAAGTGGAGTAACTTTCTTGTAGGTTCAATTTGAGGACATGGAGAAGGCTCTATTGACCCTGATGAGATTCTCCAATAGGCTGATGAGACACGTAATGTTGGGTGCTTCCTCGGGTGAAGCAAAGATAAGCAAAAAACTTAAGAAGCAAGTAAAGGTGGACTCCCTCAAGCTGTTGGATGATACTAAGGGACTTGATTGGAACGAGTATGTGACTCTCTTAGGAGAGTATGGGGACCTGTTTAGAAAGGATAGCTAATGGCTTGGGCTATGTTTTCCTTGTTTTTGATGCATTTTTTGTTTTATTTAAATATCTGGGACTGTTTGTTTACTATCTTTTAGATCTAGTGGAATACCACCTAGGACACTGTGGATTCAATCAATGGTTTGTGTAGATTAAACTTTGTTGGTAGTAATTTTGTGTTTTTGATAATTATGGGCTGGATTATAGCTATGATGTTTAATCTAGGCCTGCATGCCAGTTTCTTGTTTTTTTTTTGGTATGGCTGGTGGTGTTGTTTCCCACCTTTATTTCCTTTTTTGATCTACTATGTTCCACGAGATTAGGGCCCTTCTCTGCTTATATTATCAAAAACATAAGTGTACATTGGCTTTGATCATGTTTTGTTGAATATAGAATTAAAGAATTTACTTAACTAAATATGAATATTTGTTTACAATTTGTAATTGTATAAAACCATCAACCGTTACAATGAAAATTAATCTGTATTAATGATTTTAGGGATTGCAATTGCAATTATTTGTAATGGAATGACTACTTAGTTTAGTCTCATTAATCCAATAATGATTCCTCTTAAAACTAAATCTATTTTGGAACTGACCTTAATTCCTCCCTCAGGTTTATTATTTCAATTATAATATGGAGTGCTATTAATTGGTTGTGAGTTATTAATTTTTGATCAGGGGAGTGATACAATTTAGAATTATTTTCTTTTATGATAAAATGAGGGTTGTTGAAAGAGATAATTTGTTTGAGTTTCTTTAAGACATTGTTAGGAGGCATGATAACAAAGGTTCATGAGGGAGGAAATATTGACTAATAATGTCTAAGCATATAAAAAAATCTCTTTCTAAGTCTAAGAATGTTATTTATGGGCCTTTGATCTACAATAAATGGATATTTTCAATAAAAAATTATGATTTTTTTTATTAAGAGGGGTAAACTTTGATCTGGAGCTATGAATCCGTGAGGTCACAAGCGGGGGACCTCATCCCTAATATAAATTCTCAACAATTATACCCCAATGAAGTTTGAACCTTGCTAAAAAATTTAGAATAGAAAGATTGTTATTGGAAATGTCATAATGCCATTACTAATCCTTTTAATATAGGTGGATTCCTATGATAATTTTTAAAAAGATATATAAGTTAATAATTAAGATAAAAATTTACTACTCAAATCCTTAACCTTAGCTTTGAAGAGTAATAACTTGATAGGTTGTGAAGAATATACTTCATTCATGAATTATACTTTTTCCTTATATAATGAAATTTCAATTCAATATTAGTACATTTATTTCTTTTGACTTAAATTGTACGTCCTTATGAGATACATTTAGATTAGATAGATTGGCTTAAAATTTACTTCCACTAATCATGTAGATTACCACCCTAATCTATTTTTTTTGGTTCAATAATTTTAACTTAAAACCTGTAATGTTCTATGCTACATTATTCAAAAAAATATTTTGTAAAGATAATGTGTAACTTTTATGAGTTTATAAGTTTTTCAATGTTAATACTGAAATGGGTTTACATTCCAAATGCAAATTATAACAATTTAATTAAGGATATTAGTTGTTGTCACTTAGCTCTTGAAATGAAATTTATAACAATTTACTTGATAAGGATGTTTAGTTGCTAGTATACAATTTTATACCAATTAATAGTTTCAATATTTTGTTTTCAATTATTACAAATTGTCTTAAGAGAATATTTATAAGTTTCATTGAGATTATGTATTTTTCTAATTTAGATAGACAACCTAAATAATATTTGAAACAAAACTGGCAATGTTTGGTATCAATGGTGCCTCTGGCTATCATGCCCCCTCACCATAAAAAGAACCGCACCCTTATGAAAATAGGTGATTGCAGTTATATAAAATCATCAACCTCTTATTAATGGTCAATCAAGTAAATGAAGGCTATTTAGTCTCAAAAGGTATGAAATAAAAATAAAATGAGAGGTTAAAAGGCAACACTCTATCTGTGAAAGAAGACAATAAATAAATAAGGAAAAATAATTTAATAATTATTCAAGAAAGGCAACACTCCATCTTGGAAGGGGTATGACTTTTGGCAAGGCTATGGTTGATGAAAAGGTGTACTTTCCCCCTCAAGTAGAAGATATAAAAGAGAGGACACTTTATTAGGGGAAGGGCATCAAGTGGATTAGATTGGAAAAAGGAAAACTAAGAAATTGAAATATAAGATATCTATTAAAAATAAATATTGTTTTTAGCAAGAATATTTTTTGGAAGTAAGTTTGTGAATATAAATTAGGAAAAACTATATATATGTGTATATATGTATGCATGCATGCATGCATGTATGTATGTATGTATATGTATGTATGTATATGTATGCATATATAAATATAACATACTTTCATTATGATATTTTATTGCCAATTAATATAATATATTCCTTTAGCAATCTATTTTGAATTTATAGAAGTGTTTTGTAAATAGGGAGGCTAATCAACCTTTCAAGTTCATGAGAGGTGACATACTATCCTTTTCTTCATTAAGCACACCATCCCAAGATATAATGCTCATGTGTCGAGAGGTGTATGAGTTATCATGGCTTGTTAAGGAAGGAAATCTTCATGCATTTTATCAAGCACCCCACCTCGAGATGGATGGAATGGAGTGTCATGTTAGGCTCGTGGGCTGGGAGGTGAATGAGTGCTCCTAAACTTGATCAAGGAGGACATGAAGCACCTCCAAGGTGGATTGATGGATGAAGTGGACCTAGGATCCCACCATTTTTGTGGGCTAGGAGGCAGATGAGTTCTCTTATGCTTGAGGGTCTTCTCAAGTATGCCACCTTGAGATGGATGGATGAGGATCCACCCATGCTCTCACAATATACAAGGAAAACCATATTTGAGATTGTAGTTTGCAAAAAAATTAAGTGAATTCCTAATATGATTGGCTATAAGAATATGTCTTGGAATAATCATTAATGATGTTAAGATGCCTTTGAATTCAAATTTATCTATATATTTTTAAGTAAAAGACATTGAGCCAACTATATATTGTATAATAGAAAAGATTGCATCATAGGATAACAGTAGTGTTATATAGGCTTGGAAAAGGATTCCACCTAGATTTCCTTCCTATCTAGATAACACTATAGTAATATCAAAATCTTAATATGCGCTCCAAGAACATATTATCAAAATGTCAACACCATATATGAATTATCAGTTGACATTACTATTGGGACAAGAATACTTTGGCATATACTAATAATTTTACAAACACATGCTTGTGTTATCAAAAATACAAAATACTTCACCAAACTTATAAACACTCTTTCAAGAATTTCCAATTGAATAGCTTTCCCCATTCCATTCTTCTTGGACAATTTGATTATATGGAGTTGCTTGCAAAGGTGTTGTTACATTCATATCTAGTAGAAGTGGTTGAGGAAGAGGCCTCTCTAGCTGCTCATTCTGATACACTGAAACTGCTTGTGCCTCCTCTATTGCAATCATAACCTATTGGATTTGTTAATTTTGAGACTCATTTGATGGTGCAAGTGGGGGCTTGATTTGAAAATTTTGATGGAAAATGGTGTGTTATAAGAAAAGACATTGCATGATATTTTTTTTGAATTTTCTCTCCATGTCAGTACCCAACTCAAAATGATGATGAATTAACTCTCTATACATATAGCTAGAGGAATTGAATTCAAATGACATTTTCATGACATTATATATATTAGTGTAATAAATATTGTGATGTAAATAATTCCTAGGAAATATTCCTCCAACATATGATTCTCCTTGCCAAAGATCATACTTTTGGATGATTTTGAGTAAAACATTATTCTGTAAAAAGACATCTTGAATTACTGCATTCCCAATTTGTTGCATATCCTGCAGATTTGGATTTATATCTATGATGTTAGAGACAAAAATAGACACCAATTTTGATGGGAAAATTATCCGTTGGGTTGTAGGGTGCAATAGCTCCTCCCCTATTATGGTTTCATGCATTTTAGCATTGGTGAACATTCTACTTTGAAAACATGTGACAATTGTTCTTTCTTTAGACCTCTAGAAAATGACAATTCCCATGAAAACATTGGAAATGGTGCCTATTATTTTATGGGTGTATATTCTATGAGGATCAATTAGAAATGAAAGGGTGTTGGTATTTCCACAAAAGAGACTTACAAAGACAACTTAAAACAAACTAGCACACTACTCTTCACAAAGACATTTCCTAGCAGAAGACTAGTTCAAAGAGACCCTTACCCAATAACACCCTCTTTGTGTTTACCCAAAATGATATGAAGACAAGTAAAAATTATTGAAGATAGAGATTAGATAACATTTAACAATTACCCCTGAAGAAACAAAAACCAGAAATTGAGTAGGGCTTTCTCATGGGTTGTGGAAATGCAACATTTGAAGCTCTTAATGAAATGTAGTCTTCAAAACCTCTAGACACAAAATCCTTCAACTTGAAGTCTATAAAGAAAAACAAGTAATACCACTATAACCACCTCTACCTATACCTTGAAAGATTTTCATACAATATCACCTTTTCAAAACACTAATTGTAGAATTAAAACCAATTTCACCCATCACCTTAATATATAGATGTGGATTCCACAGATTTTTCTCCAATTAACAGTTCTTCCTCGAAGTGTGCCGCATGTTTAATTGTTTAGCTTGAAATGTGCCTTTTACACACCTGAAAGTGTTAATTTTTCCCTTAAATTTTTCAAAATAATGATGATTTATACAACTTGTATTTTCATACATATTTTCCCTACAAAACATGACACTTGTTAGCTAAAAATAAGATGCACCTTTACGACATATCACTTGAATTCTGCATGATAATAGTTATGACGTTATTCGCCCATGTAGCCGCTCATGTGTGAACGATTTCCTCTCCAACATAGTACTGATAAAAACACTCACACATCTCTCTTTTGTGCGTTGAAATGGATTTGAAAACATTTGTTGACATTTGAAGCATGTTTAAACTATACCCTTATTTATTGAAAAGATATGTGTTTTGATTCAACGTACCCTTTGAGAACTTCAACATAAGGTGTGTATAAAATATGATTAGACTATGACCAATAGCAATGATGCAACTGTAGTAATGATGCATTTGTAGTAATGATACATTTTGTTGCTGGCATATTACAACCTGGCTACCTCATTGCTCTTACCTTGTGCCACATTATCACACATGACATTGTTGTTCGTGAATCCTTACACTCCAAATAGCCATGTGACCCTCCCTTTTCATTTGCACATCAATGATATAGAGAATTAAACTTTCTTCATACCTCTGGATTCTTTGAAAAGTAACAACCTTACCATAGCAACAATTAATAATTTCCCCCATTTCATTTTGACAAAACTAATCGACTCTTTCTTTATTCACAATATCTTTTAGTTTTTGCATGATATTATTTGAATTATTGCCATATATTATGGCATCTTGAATTGATCACAACCAATGTTAGCTAACTTATCTGCCAACTGATTCCCTTCCCTATAGGTATGTTTTATTTGTAAAAAACTTAACTTATCAATTATCTTCCATACTTGTTCCAACACATATCTGATCTTCCAAGAAAACACCTTTCTCTCTTTGCATGCATTAATAATGATTAGATAACCTCCTTCAATTTCTAAATTGTTGATCTCCAGATCCCTTACCAAATGCAATCCATGTAATAAGGCTTGCGATTTTGCAATTTTATTGGTTCCTTTTGGGAGATTTATTGATTTGGCTGAAATGATGGACCCTTTATGATCCCTTATGACCACCCCTGCCCCTGATTTTTTTTGGATTTTCATGCAATGCACCATCAAAATTTAACTTGTAATAGTCTTTTGGAGGCTGAATCTAGGCTATTTTTCTCCTATGTAACTTATGCTTTGGATTTTGAAGCAAAATTCCTTTGAAAGGGAGCACAATATTAGTCCATTTCTGCATTAATCTTGAGTCCCAATCTGTGAATAATGAGCTAATATTTTTTACCCTATAAACATATGCATTTGTTATTTCTATTATTGAAGATTCCATCTTGTCCAATACTTGATCCATCTTCATTTTTTCTTTCCTGAAAATCCTTTTGTTCCTCTCCCACCAAATGGTCCACAACACTACTGAAGGGACCACTCTCCAAATGCATGCAAACAATGATGATTTATTCAATATTGGCCACCTTGAAAATAAATCCCAAAAGTTATTTGGCAAGGGTGAATACCAATTTAATATGTTTTTGATGAATGACCAATAATAATACACAAAAGGATAATGAATGAACAAGTGATTTACCTCCTCCATCTCATCTTCACACAATATGCATTTGAATTGGGCTACTATCCCAAGTTTAGCAAGCCTATCACTTGTCAAAATTTTCCTTTTAGTATCCAACCATGAAAAACACCCAACCTTTGGTAGCACTGTTGAATCCCAACAAAGGGATAAGGCTCTTTTTGGCTTAATGTTTTCCCCTTTACTCATCATTTCCTTGTAACCCATTTTGACTATGTAGAAACTTGATTTGGAAGAAACTCACAACATTTTATCCTCTTCATCTAATGCATAGACATTCCTTTCACTTAATATGCATTATAACTCTTCTTTTTGATCACTTGGACAAGGAATGGATGACACATCTTTCCAAATAACTTTCCCTGTGCATTCATCTATGTTTTCAAAATAATCTTTAACATTTTCACCCTAATTTGTATTGAGAAACTATTTTATATTTTGTAGGCTTTGAACTGTGTTTAAAGGTACATTTCCACCCCATGAATCTTTCCAAAAAAATTCTTGCTGACCATTATTAATTTCCCAAGTAAGATACAACGTGTTTACCTTCTAAAATGTAATAAAAAAATTCCACATTGTAGAACCTTGCGATGCATTTGAAATTGTAAAAATTATTTTTAGATCTACACTATCTAAGTACTTTGCTTGCATGACCTTACACCATTTCACTTGAGGCTTAGAATACATATGCCACACTATCTTGGCCCCTAGAGCTTAATTTCTAGCCGACAAATTATGTATACCAACTCCCCCTTTTAATTTATCTTCACAGATATCTTCCAATGATATTTAAGTGGAATATTTTTCCTGTTATCTATATTCCCCTTCCATAAAAAAATCCTAATTAGCTTTACAATTACCACAAGCACTAATTTAGGAGCTTTCAATACAACCATATAATAATTAGGAATGACAAAAAGAATTGATTTAACCATTAATATTCACCCTAACAATAATAACCACCTTCCCTTCCAATTTTCTATCTTCAACTGAATGCTTTGAGTAATTGTATCCCAATGAGAGATTCTATTTTCTCTTGTAAAGAAAGGAATTCCAAGGTACTTATAAGGAAGTTCTATTGTTTAATAGCCGAGAATCTTGACAATATGCTTTTTCTAACCCTAACTTGATATTGAAAGTGTAAATATTTCATTTTTTTGCATTTATTTTTTGACCTAAGGCAAGTGAGTATTTATCCAAAATGGATTTGATATGCTTGGCCTCTTGAAGCAAAGCCTTTCCAAAGAAAATTGTGTCACCACAAATAAAGAATGTGTTACAGATATATCGATTGATGGAATTGAAATTCCTTTCCACAACCCTTGAATGTGTGACCTTTTGATTGATCTACTGAGAGCTTCTGCTAATATTATGAACAAAAAAAGTGAAAGTGGATCACCTTTCCTTACACCTTGTGTAGAACTAAAAAACCTTGATGATGCTCCATTAATTAAGACTAAAATTTTTACTCCTTTTAAACAAGAAAAGATCCACTTACACCATTTACTATGAAATCCAAATTTATTTAACACTTACATTAGGAAAGGCCAGCCCACTTTATCATAATCTTTCATTGTGTCCAACTTAATGCTAAAAGATGAAATATTGTGTGAAGAAATAAAATGTAGAAATTCATGCGCAACCAAAGCCCCTTATGTTGTTTCCCTACCAGGCACAAACCCACCTTGTTCTTCTAAAATTAATTTAGGAATGAGTGGTAGAAAATAGACATAAATAGCTTTAGTAAAAATCTTGTAAACAGTGTTACAAAGGGAAATAGGATGAAATTCTGAAAAAGACTTTGGATCCTTGACTTTTGGAATTAAAGCAATATGTGTGACATTGAATCACTTCAGCATGTAGCAAGAAGATCTAAATTTCTCCAAGGCCTTATGAAGATCATTACCAATGAATTCCCAACACCTTTGGAAAAAAAATGTTGTGAATCCATTTGGCCCTGGGGCCTTATTCGGTTTAAGTGAAAAAACAACCGTTTTCACTTCTTCCAAAGTAAAAGGATTATTGAGCTCTACATTTTCTTGTTCAGTAACTAAAGTAGGGATTAATTGTGACATATCCTATATTTCTTGTTCATTCTGATCTAATTGTCATATTGGTGTTGTTAATAGATTTGAAAAGAATTTGACTCCTTCATTTTGTATCTCAACTTTATTGTTTAACCACTTAATAGTAGCAGTTTCCTGAATTCTAAACACTACATTTTTTGCTTTCTTTATCTAAGCTGATATATGAAAAAACTTAGTATTCTTATCCCCTTCTTTAAGCCATAGTTCATGTGATTTTTGATGCCAATACATTTCTCCTTGCAACGCTAATTCTTCCCATTCTATTTGTAACTTTCTCTACTGCTCATATGATTTTAGCGTTAATCCTTGAGATATAATTTTCTCATTGATAGCTTCCAACTCTTTTGAAGTGAACTCCTTTTGTTGAATTTTTTTTTTGAATACATATACATTCCAATGCTTAATTTTTCCTTTCACATACATCAATTTTTTACAAAATATGTACATGACACGACCCATCTCATGCAATGCTTCTAGCTACCATGTTTTCGGTAATGGGAGAAATTCATTATGTTTGAATCACATAGATTCAAACTTAAATGATGACCTACCCTTTGGAGGGGAATTTGTGGTTTCAATGCTCAAACATGTAGGAAAATGATCAAATCTTGTCCATGGCATAATTTTTGAAACTTGCACATATTTACCTAGAACCCAATTTGATGATATAAAAAATCTATCCAACCTTATAGCTATTTGCAAAAAATATCGTCTCTTATTTTTCCATGTATAAGTTCCTTTAGATGGATGAACATCTATAAGTGCATTGTTCTAAACAAAATTATTAAAATCCTCCATCATCTTTTGTGGTGGTATAATTCCACTCTTCTTTTCATTGAGAGATAAAATTACATTAAAATCTCCTATCGGAACTACTTTCTCAACTCTTGATTGTTCAAAAATTAAATCCAATTCCTCCCATAATTGATGTTTACCTGTTGTTGAATTTGGAGCATACACATTTATGAGCAAAAATTTTAGATCAAAATGAGAAACTCAAAGCAATTGGTAGTGTGAAGTGTTGAAAAAAATTCAATCTGAATAGATTTTGGATTCCACAATGTTAGCAATCCTCCTAAAGCTCCTTGAGCTTTTGTTTGACATGATTTCCACAAAGTCCACTTACTAATTATGTGCTCATAATTATACTTAGTTAACTTAGTCTCTTGTAATAAAACCATATCGGCCCCAAAAGAATTTATCTGTTGTTTGATCTGGGCCCTCTTGTTAGGGGCATTAATGCCCCTAACATTCCAATAGACTATCTTCATGGTGATTGAAGAGAGGAGCCTGATCTCTTGAATATTTTCTTTATGTTTCCATCTAAAGTTAACTGAATTCTTGCCACAATTTTATCCTGCATCTTTTTTGCATTGGATTTCCTACCTCTCTTTCTTGGTGATTTCTTTGCAACAAAAATTGCACTACGTGTTTGACTTATAGTTAACATTTGTGAAAATTCATAATGAACATCACTCTCTTCAATTACATCCTTATCATCCTTTTATTTTAGTATATCTATTTGATTCTCTACTTCTTGCGTATCATACTTTTTTGGCAATAACTCCCCATCTTCCTTATCGACTTCCTCTGCAATTTTATCAATTAAACTTGAACCTTCCATAGTGGCAATATGATTTTCTAGGCTCTCTAAGTTTTCATTAACACCCAAATCTTGTATTTGATGTAAATCTAACATATCCTCTTCCTAATCTATGTAAGGAAAATTAGGTTCAACCATATTATGAGATCCTAGTAACAAAAGTGGTGAACATGATTCCAATGATTCACTTTGACACACAGATTTAGACAAGGTAGAACTCCCCCATATCAGCATTGAGATGATTCCTTCTAACTATTGGTTATTAAATAGGGAAATTGTAGGTGAATACATATTCAAATATTTTTCTATTCCCATATTTGAAGTGTCCACTTTAGTTTTCCAACCTTTTGGAAAAGTAACTGTATACCGTTTGGGTCTTCCTATCTTTGGAATTATGTCATTAGTTTTGAGCATAAAACTATGATTTTGATAACTAGTGCAAGTGCTTGCCAAATCTTGTGCAATCACTTCAAGGCTTGATGTTTTAGATGTGGGTGGAATTTCCCTTATTTCCAAAAAAGGTTGACCATCATCTTTAGATAATACAAGGGTAAGTGCAAAAAGATGGGGGGCCAAAAAGGT
Organism: Sequoia sempervirens; assembly: GCA_007258455.2. Lineage (NCBI taxonomy): Eukaryota > Viridiplantae > Streptophyta > Pinopsida > Cupressales > Cupressaceae > Sequoia > Sequoia sempervirens. The sequence goes on along the minus strand of VDFB02193867.1, from coordinate 708,083,102 downwards.
GGCTTAAGTGGCCACTTTTTTTCTGAAATCAAGAAATACTAACCTTGGACATGAAATTGGGGATAGTTACACTCAAAATTTTGAGATGCAACAAAAACAAGGATCATAGTGCTCCGAGTCTACTTTCTAAACTACTAATTTATTTTGAAAATGGTTGAGATTAAGGGGTTCAAAAGAGGGGCCCACAAAAATTGGTTTTTTTTTTGTCAAAAAAATATAACATAGCAACTTTTGTGGGAATGTAGCATGGTGAAATTTTTTTAGTATTTTTAAAATCACTTTAGTGATAAATTAGCTAACAGTATGTAGTTGATGCACAATTTTTCTAATAATCTTTTAATGAATATTTGAATTTTTACTAATTTTCAAAGTGGATACTTCTTGAAAAATAGAATTTTGGTCATGCTACCCCTACAAATTTTGGAACCTAATTGATTTTTTTTAATATTTGTAGAATGGAGTCTAGTTTCTAGTTTCTAAAAGTGTAATTTATTTGAAATTTTGATGAACAATTAATTTAAACAAAAAAAACACCAAACACTGCTTTTTGCTATAAAAAGTGACATACAAACAAAATAAATTATAGATCAAGGCTTAACATTGTCAAAAAGTAAAAAAAGTACATCATTGGATAGCTAAGAGAGAGCCTAACATTACCCAGGTATTTGATTTGTTTGACATTGAAACAAGTGCAATCCTGATGGTCAGCACGGACCCGATTATGTGAAATATTGTAGAATTTACAAAAACACATCTTTGGTCATTGGGAAGGCCCTCCAAGCCTTTGGATTAGTATTCCAAGGAAAATACCTAGCCCAAGTCTTGGGGATTCCCAAAGAAATATATAACATGAGCTTGTTATAACACACTTGCATTATATCTTAGTTTTGACATAGTTTTTGTGTTTGTGCAGGACATGTCTAGTAAGACATAATGTGAGCACGTTATAACACGCTCGCATTATGTCTTGCTTTATGTTCAATGCTTCTCTATTGAATGTATGTTTATATATTTTTATGTTTGTATGTACATGTATGCTTGTATGGGCTCTAGGAAAATTCATTGGCAACAATTCACCAAAGGAAAATTCATTGTCAACAATTCATCGTCATGGAAAGTTCACCGACGAAAAAATTCACCCCCAAGTAAAATTCACTGCCAACAATTCACCAATATTTTTAAATATATATTTAAAAAACTTTATGAATTTTTGGCAGTGAATTTTACTTGGCAATGAATTTTCCATCAGTGAGTTTTCCATGGTGGTGAATTGTTGGTGGTGAATTTTCCTTTGATGAATTGTTGGTGATGAATTTTCCAGATGTCACTTATATGTCATGTATGTATGTATGTATGTAAGATTGTATGTACATATGTACATGAATGCTTGTATGTATGTAGGATTGTATGTACATATGTATTATGCTTGTATGCATGTAAGTATGTATGTATTTATGTGTCTTTAGAGGGAGGGAGAATTTTAAGAGAGAGAGAGTTGTCTAGGTAGGGTGGGAGGGAGAGAGGGAGCGAGAGACCTAAGATAGAGAGAGAGAGAGAGAGGTAGAGAGGTAGTGAGAGTGAGTCTTGAGAGAGGGAGATGGGATGGAAGGGAGAGACTAAGAGAGAGGGAGTGAGAGAGAAGGGTTTGGAGTGAGAGGGACTTAGCTAGGTAGGGTGGGAGAGAGAGAGAGACAAGGGGGAGAGAGAGAAAGAGAGAGAGAGAGAGAGGGGGGAGAGAGAGAGGGAGGGAGAGAAAGAGAGAGAGTTATGTAGGTAGGGTTCCAGAGGGAGAGACTTGAGAGTGTGAGGGGGAGTGAGAGGGAGAGACTTGAGAGATAGGTAGTGAGAGGGAGTGCGAGAGATAGGGAGTGAGAGAGAGGGAGTGTGAGAGTGAGAGACCTAAGAGAGGGAAAGGGTGTGGGAGCGAGTGACCTGAGAGAGAGGGAGAGAGAGAGGGGGTGGAGTGAGAGGCACTTCTCTAGGTAGGGTGGGAGGGGATAGATAGAGAGAGGGGGGAGAGAGAGAGACATTTACCTAGGTAGGGCACCAGAGGGAGAGACCTGAGAGAGAGGGGGTGGGAGGGAGATACCTGAGCTTGATAGGGAGAGAGAGGGAGTGATGGAGAGGCAGTGGGAGGGAGGTACAAAGAGATAGATAAAGGGAGTGGAAGAGAGTGGTAAGGATTGATTGAGTGAGAGGTATGTAGAAAGAGAGACAGGGTAGATAGAGAAAATTTGAGAGGGTAGGAGAGGAGGGAGAAAGAGGTGAGATATATAGATAGAGATAAAGGGATAGGGGTTGATGGTATAGGGTTGAGGGATTAGGGTGGAGGACCTATAGGATTGATGGTTTAGGGTATTGGGTTTAGGGTATAGGTTTGAGGGTTAGGGGTTGAGGGTAGAGGGTATTAGGTTTAGGGTATAGGTTTGTGGGTTGAGGGTTGAGGGTAGAGGGTATTAGGTTGAGGGTAGAGGGTAGAAGGTTTAAGGGTTTAGGGTTGAGAGTAGAGGGTTTAGGGTATAGGTTTTAGGGTATATGGTTGAAGGATTAGGTTGATGGTCCAATGTATAGGGTGGAGGGTATATGGGTTGATGGTTTAAGGTTTAAGGTTTGAGGGTTGAGGGTTGAGAATTGAGGGTTGAGGGAAAAATGTATAGGGTAGAGGGTTTAAGGGTTGAGGGTTGAAGGTTTAAGGTTTAAGGTTGAGGGTAGAGGATTGAGGGTATATGGTTGAGGGATTAGGGTTGAGGGTTTAAAGGTTGAGGGATTAAGGGTTGAGGGTTGAGGGATTAGGGTAGAGAGTTTACTTGGGTTTAAGGGTTTATAAAGGATTGAGGAATTAGGGTTGATGGTAGAGGGTAGAGGGTTTAAGCATTTAGGGTTTAAGGGTTGAGGGTTTAGGGTTTAGGGTTAAGTGTTTAAGGGTTTAAGGTTTAATGGTATAGGGTTTAAGGATTAGGGTAGAGATGGAGGGATGGATGGAGGGAGATATGGAGGGAGGAGTGAGATAGAGAGAATTCGAGAAGAGGAGGGATGGAAAAAGATATATGAGGGTTGAGGATAGAATGTATAGGGTGGAGGGTTGAGAATTGAGGGTATAGGTTTGAGGACCTATAGGGTTGATGGTTTAGTGTATTGGGTTGAGGGTATAGGGTTTATGGATTATGGTTGAGGGTACATATGGTTGAAGGATTAGGGTTGAGTCCAATATATAGGGTATAGGTTATAGGTGTTCAAGGTTTAGGGTTTAAGGTTTTAGGGTTAAGGGATTAAGGATTAAGGATTGAGAATTGAGGGTTGAGGGTTTAATGTATAGGGTAGAGGGTTTAAGGGTAGAGGGTAGAGGATTGGGGGAATAGGGTTGGAGGATTACGGTTGAGGGTCCAATGTATAGGGTAGAGGGTATATGGGTTGAGGGATTAGGGTTTAACAGTTGGGGGTTGAGGGTAGATAGATTAAGGGGTTAGGGTTGAGGGATTAGGGTAGATATTTTACTTGGGTTTAAGGGTCTAAGGGTTGAGGGATTAGGATTGAGGGTAGAGGGTAGAGGGTAGAGGGTTTAACGGTTTAGGGTTTAAGGGTTTAGGGTTGAGTGTTGAGGATTTAGGGTTGAGTGTTTAAGGGTATTAGGGTTGAGGGTATATGGTTGAGGGATTAGGGTAGAGAGGTGGGGATGTATGGAGGGAGATATTGAGGGAGGAGTGTGATAGAGAGGAGAGAAGAGGAGGGAGGGACAAATATATATGAGGGTTGAGGATAGAATGTATAGGGTAGAGGGTTGAGAATTGATGGTATAGGGTTGATGGTTTAGGGTATTGGGTTGAGGGTATAGGGTTGAGAGATTAGGGTTGAGGGTAGAGGGTAGAAGGTTTAAGGGTTTAGGGTTGAGGTTTTAGTGTTGAGGGTAGAGGGTTTAGGGTTTAGGGTATAGGTTTTAGGTTATATGGTTGAATAATTAGGTTTGAGAGTCCAATGTATAGGGTAGAGGGTATAGGGGTTGAGGGTTTAGGGTTTAAGGGTTGAGGGTTGAGGGATTAAGGGTTGAGGGTTGAGAATTGATGGTTGAGGGTTTAATGTATAGGGAAAATGGTAGAGGGTAGATGGTTTAAGGGCTGAGGGTTGAGGGTTTAAGGTTGAGGGTAGAGGGTAGAGGGTATATGGTTGATGGATTAGGGTTGAGGTTCCAATGTATAGGATAGAGGGTATAGGGGTTGAGGGATTAAGGTTTAAGGGTTGAGGATTTAATGTATAGGGTAGAGGGTTTAAGGGTTGAGGTTCCAATGTATAGGGTAGAGGATATAACGGTTGAAGGATTAGGGTTTAAGGGTTGAGGGTATTGGGTTGAGGGTAGAGGGTAGAGGGTAGAAGGTTTAAGCTTTAGGGTAGAGGGTAGAGGGTTTAGGGTATAGGTTCGAGGGATTAGGGTTCAGGGTCTAATGTATAGGGTAGAGGGTATAGGGTTGAGTGATTAGGGTAGAGGGTAAAGGATATTGGGTTTAGGGTAGAGGGTTGAGAGTTTAAGGTTGAGGGTATAAGGTTTAGGGTTTAGGGTTGAGGGTTAAGGGTAGAGGGTAGAGGGTTTAAGGGTTAATGGTAGAGAGAGAGAATTAAGAGTAGAGGGTAGAGGGTTTAAGGGCTTCAAGTTTAAGGGTTTAGGGTTTAAGCGTTAAGGTTTAGGGTTAAGGGTAGAGGGAAGAGAGAGATAGAGGGAGTGAGAGAGAGAGAGACTTGAGAGAGGGAGAGGGGGTCAGAGGGTCAGACTTGAGAGAGAGAGAGAGAGACAAATATAGAGAGAGAGGGAGTGAGTGGTAGAGAGATAGAGGGTAGAAGATTAAGAGTAGAGGGTAGAGGGTTTAAGGGTTTTGAGTTTAAGGGTTTAGGTTTTAAGGGTTAAGGGTTAAGGGTAGAGGGGAGAGAGATAGAGGAAGTGAGTGAGAGAGAGACCTGAGAGAGGGAGAGGGGGTGGGACAGAGAGAATTGAGAGAAGAGGGTTTAGGGTTAAAGGTAGGGGGAGAGATAGAGGAGTGAGCGAGAGAGAGAGGGAGGGAGTGGGGAGAGAGATATAGGGTAGAGGGTTAAGGGTTTAGGTTTTAGGGCTTAGGGTAGAGGGGAAAGAGAGAGAGAGAGAGATACCCCACTAGCTTTCCAATTTGGTGAAATTGGAAACCTAATTTGGCCTATTTGAAAAAATGGGTCCAAGAAATGGGGTCTTAGAGCATCGGGAAACCCCATTACTTGGACCCATTTTTCCAAAGAGACCACTACATTGCCAATTTCACTAAATTGGCAAGCTAGGGTAGAGGGTTTAAGGGTTTCCAGTTTAAGGGTTAAGGGTTTAATGTATACGGTTAATGGTAGAGGGGAGAGAGATAGATAGATTGAGAGAGAGAGTGAGAGAGATAGAGGGTAGAGGATTGGGAGAGAGATAGAGGGTAGAGAGATAGAGTGTAGAGGGTTAAGGGTAGAGGGGAGAGAGATACGAGTGAGTGAGTGAGAGAGAGACTTGAGAGAGGGAGAGGGGGTAGGAGGGAGAGACTTGAGAGAGAGAGAGGGAGGGAGTGAGAGAGAGATAAAGGGTAGAGGGTGGGTTTAAGGGTTAATGGTAGGGGGTGAGGGTTAAGGAGAGGGGGGATAGATAGGAGTTGAGTGAGTAAAGAGAGAGCTTGAGAGAGGGAGAGGGGGTAGGAGGGAGATACTTGAGAGAGAGAGGGAGGGAGGGAGGAGGGAGAGAGATAGAGGGTAGAGAGTTTAAGGGTTTAAGGGTTAAGGGTAGAGGGTAGAGGGGAAAGAGATAAAAGGAGTGAGTGAGTGAGAGAGAGACTTGAGAGAGGGAGAGAGAGTAGGAGAGAGACTTGAGAGAGAGAGAGAGAGAGGGTGGAGGGTTTAAGGGTTAAGGTTAGAGGGTAGAGGAGATAGAGATAAAAGGAGTGAAAAAGTGAGAGAGAGAGACTTGAGAGAGCAAGAGGGGTAAGGAGGAAGAGACTTGAGAGAGAGAGAGAGGGAGGGAGTGGGAGAGAGATAGAGGGAAGAGGGTAGAGGGTTTAAGGGCTTAAGGGTAGAGGGTAGAGGATAGAGAGAAAGAGAGAAAATAAACCTATAAAAAATCAAATTTCTTATAACATGAGTTTGTTTTAAAGTAGTAGAGATATGGCCATTATTTTAGCAAGACATAACGTGCTTGTGTTATAACGTGATCACATTATAACATGAGAAAATTTTGTCTTGCTCTAAAAATAGTAAAAAACTCAATATACCCATGATCTCAAGGCCCACATTCTACATATTCTCCTAGTTATGCACATGTTTCGACAAAACAAGCTTTTTGATGATTTTGTGAAGTGTGCATGCAAGTTTTTCACATTCTACCACCTTTTTCATGATCTTTCCACTACCTTTGCATGAAATAGCAGAGTTTTCATGTTGAAAGACATATAATATCAATTCAAGTCTGAATTCCATTCAAGAGTGATATACTATTGAAGTTTGTAGGGGAAAATGCTTTTGAAAAAGTCAAATTGTTAAGGAGTTTGAAGAAAGAAGAAGAAAAGGCTACATAATTGGGTATAACTCCTTCATTTAAAACTCCAATTTTTTAGGTATGTGAAGTCTTTACACACTTTCTTTCATTCTATTTTGGTTTTCTTTGATTTTTTTATTTTTCATATTCCATGTTGATCATTATTTGTTTTTAATTATAACCTTAGCTTGTCAATGCACATTTTAAATTACACAAGTCTCTACACTTGCCAATTACATTTTTAAACTACATCTCTTTGAGGAATTTTGTTAAAAAATTGACTTACATTGTGTATGCTTCCACATTTTGTATACACATATATATGACATAAGTTATAAGTAAAATAATACATCATTTCTCAATCCTTTACTATGGATGTGCATACCACTCTCCAAATATTTCATTTTGATATAGGCATGGGGGATGTTAGAAAATGTAGATGAATTTGGTTTTACACCTACAAATTGCATATGCTTGAAATTTTATAAAGCCTTTTCAATAAATCTATTTTGTGCAGATTCTGCAATCATTCTAGTCCACACAGACATATCTCATTGAGGTATTTTGTTAAACAATTATACTACGCAGTTGATTGCCTTGTCTATGCTACCAAATTTTCCATACATGCCTACCAAAGCATTTTATCAAATAGCTTAGACAAGGAAATAAACTATTTGAAGAAATGCCTCAAAGAAATGAGGTCACATGGTGATGTGCATTTTATCAAACATATGATTGTTTTTCCTATGCTACCAAATTTTCCATACATGTCTCTACAAAATTGGAATATGATCCTCCCACATTGATAGATCTTTGAATCTATTTTGGTTTTCATCTCTATTTCTAAATTTACCTCATCACTAAACTTACCTCATCACTGATGTTGTGATATATTTTAAATGTTTCCTTGATTACTCTACCTACAAGGGATTCTAACCCTTCTCTCCACTGCTTCAAGACTCTTTATTCAAGGCTAAGTTAGCAACATGTGGAAAGGTGCATCCTATCTTACAATCATGGCATGCCACAAGAAAATGTGGTAGGGTTGACAAGGTAGGGGAAGCATAAAAAAATTCCTCATAGAAATGGGGACTCACGATGATTTACATCACTGTGAGACCCCATTTATATGAGCCATTTTTTCACACCTCCCCTACCTTTTCAACCTTACCAAATTGGCAAGCTAGTGAGCTCACTAGCTTGCTAATGCTCACATTATTTTTGGGATGGAATGCCTTAAAGAAATGTAGTAATGTGGCATGCCATGATTGCAATATAGGCTCAAAATGGAAGCATGGACAAGGTATGTGAATTGTTTGACAATAATGTTTTCATAGACATGTATACAAAATGTAGTAGAAATCACCATGAGTCCCCATTTCTATGAGGCATTTTTTCACATTTCCCCTACCTCGTCAACCCTAATGCATTGAAAAGCTAGTGATCTCACTAGCTTTCCAATGCTCACATGATTTTTTGGATATAATTCCTTAAAGAAATGTGGTAATGTAGCATGCCATGATTGCAAGATAGGCTCAAAATGGAAGAATGGACAAGTTATGCCAATTGTTTGAAAATAATGCTTTAGTAGACATGTATGAAAAATGTGGTAGCATTGACAAGCTAGTGAGCTAACTAGCTTACCAATGCGGTAGGGGCAGCATGAAAAAATGCCTCATAGAAATGGGGTCTCATAGTGATCTCACTAGCTTGTCAATGTAGTAGGGTTGACAAGGTAGGGGTAGCATGAAAAAATGCCTCATAGAAATGGGGTCTCACGGTGATTTAAATGTAGTCTCATGGTGATTTAATGAGACCCCATTTCTATGAGGCATTTTTTTATGCTGCCCCTACCTTGTCAACCCTAACGCATTGGCAAGCTAGTCAGCTCACTAGCTTGTCAATGTTCACATGATTTTTTGCATGGAATTCCTTAAAGAAATGTGGTGATGTGGCATGCCATGATTGCAAGATAGGCTCAAAATGGAAGCATGGACAAGGCATGTGAATTGTTTTACAATAATTTTTTCATAGACATGTATGCAAAATGTGGTAGCATTGACAAGCTAGTGAGCTCACTAGCTTGTCAATGTGGTAGGGTTGACAAGGTAGGGGAAGCATGAAAAAATGCCTCTTAAAAATGAGACCCCATTTGTATGAGGCATTTTTTCACACTTCCCCTACCTTGTCAACCCTACCACATTCACAAGCTAGTGAGCTCACTAGCTTGCCCATGCTCACATGTTTTTTTTGATGAAATGCCTTAAATAAATGTGGTAATTAATGTGGCATGCCATGATTGCAAGATAGGCTAAAAATGGAAGCATGGAAACAGTTGGTGAATTGTTTGACAATAATGTTTTCGTAGACATGCATACAAAATGTGTGAGCTTGTCAATGCTACCACATTTTGCATACATGTCTATGAAAACATTATTTTCAAACAATTCACATGCCTTGTCCATGCTTCCATTTTGAGCCTATATTGAAATCATGGCATGCAACATTACCATGCTTATTTAAGGCATTCTATCCAAAAGATTCATGTGACCTTTGTCTATGCTAGAATTACTCTTTTGTAGGATGATTGTAAGTATTTTGTATGAAGCCTTGAATGACATATATTTCATTTATTTGTATGGATTCAATTTTTAGGAACTAATATTTGTCTTATTACCATGCTATAGGTAAAAAAAATTCCATGCCGAGGAAATGAAGAAGGAATAAACCAACAGATGAAGAGTATGAAACTAATAAAGAAAAAAATAAAGAATGGATGAGGGAATATCGTTAGAAGAAGAAATTGGATACGATTGATGAAAAAAATTCCAATTGAAGAGGAACCTCAACCATCAAAAATAGAAAATACATTGGTGGCACAAAGGGAATGAATGTGAAAGAATCATGCTAAGACAAATTCAAATACTGTAGTTTGAGACACACCTTCTACCGCAAGTGAATACAAAGGGACAACATTAACCACAAGTGAATATGGAGGGATACCATCTACCACAAGTGAATATGGACGGACTCCATCTACCACAAGTGAATATGAAGGGACACCATCCACCACATCTCAAGTTGAGAGTACATCATCACTCATATTTGACGAAGAAGGTATGCCATCATCCCCATGTTAACCTCAAGGTATGTCATCTATTCCACCCTCAATCAAAGGTATGCGATCTAGCCCACCTCACTTAAATATTGATGAAATTCCTAATGTTGAGATGTATGTATCTAGGAGAACACCACCTAGAATTTTGCATAGAAAGCCAAAGTATTTGATTAATATTGATAATGATATTTAATAGCACATGAAAGGTAAGATTCTAGCACACACTTGTAGAAGATATACTGATAATATTTGGAAATTGTTCTTTGAAAGGATAAATGAGACCGCAAGATGTCAATTATTTGTTGAAATGATGTGAGGTATAAAGTATAGAAACATCATGAAGATTCTTGGGTTGATAACATCGAATGCTTCAAGTGAAAACATTATTGTGAAGAATCTAATGGATGCTTATGAGAGTGTGGGTAAGACCTCATGCTCAAAGGATAGTAATGTCACTCAATGTGTCACTACATCAAATTTGGTAAGTAGTCAAACAAGGAGATCTTGTCTCATTAGAAATATGAGTGAATAATTGAGAATTAATAGAAAAAAATTATCAAGAGCCGTTCAAAGGAAGCAAAGAATTGAGGGCACCGATTCAAAAGAATTATGGGCATTCTCAAGGAGACTCCCACAAAAAGATAAACTAGTTGTTGAAGCATTGAGAAAACTAATTTAATACTATTGGAAGAATAACACAAGGCCATCTCTAAATCAAAGAGATGTGGTAAGAAGAAGAATCAGTAGTCAGAATTGTGAGCCACATCCAAAGCATTTTTTTGATACGACTCAAACCCAGTTTTTTCGTAAATTTCAACAAGATTATCCTCAAATTAAAAAAATTCAAAGATATTTTGAAATGATTAAACATTTTTATGTCAAGATAAATCATTCATGCACTACTTGTTTTTGTAGACTACATATTGAATTCTCTAAGCATTATGATTATTGTTCTATATTTTTAGATTTGCACACTAATGAAGCTTTGCAAGATTGTGGCATACATGCCCCACCAACATATTCAAGAGAGTTCTTATCAAAAAAATTATGTGAAATAGAGGATGGCCAAATATTCTACAAAAAATGATGCTTGGATGGTTCATGTCAATATTGTGGTGGCTTGCAACATATGCCAATATGCCAACATATGGAAAGCACACATGAGGTGGGAAAACAACTTGTAGAGTTTGAGAAGTATAAAACAGTGGAATACACTACAAAAGATGGTAATCAAGCAAAAATGTGTGATTTAGTTATTCAAAAGATTCCAATGAATCAACTTATGTCTATGTTTCATGAGAATATAGTGTATGAGTATGCAAGGCATACCCATAGAGCTCGGTGGTTGGACACATAATTCAAGTTATGCAAGGACAACTTTCCAGTTGGTAGCATAGTTTCAGTGGTTGACTTCGCAGAGAACTACACTCTATAGACACAACCTAAAGTGCAATCACAATATTACAACTCCACATAGGGGTAAGTGCACAAAGTTGAGTCCATGAAACGTGGAATTTTTTTCCTTAGAAAAAAAATTGAAATCTTTGACAAAACGGGATCCTGATTTTAATAAACGGGATCCCAAGCCTGGCACGAAATGGGATCCCACTTTTTAAAAATCAGGATCTCGTTTCCCATAGGATCCTGAACCAATGGAAAAGGAACGAGATCCCAATTGTAATGAAACGGGATCCCGATTACCACAAAATGGGATCCCGATTTGTACAAATTGGGATCTCATTTTGTAGAAATCAGGATCTCATTTTGTATTGCTATTTTTTTTTTAAATAAATAGAGTTCACTACGTAGTGGACGAGACCCCAAGTATTGGCAACATCAACCCCCACAAACAGCCATAGGTACCCACCTACATCCCATTTTTTTGCATTTTTTAATTTTTAATTGAAATTATGAAGAAAATAAGTGAATTTAGCATTTTTTCTAATTTATTTAATGTTTTAAGCATTTTTTTAACTGTTATAGTAGAAATGAATAATTGTAAAAATAGATGAAAAAATGCAATGAAAATTGAAGGTTTTTTAATAAAAATGAAAAAATCAACCTTGAATTGTGTTTTACAAACAAAATTTAACTTTTAAACCTAAATTGTTTGATTAAACCAAAAAAAATTGAATTTGAAAACCCTAATTGAAACAAAACAAAAAATTGCATTTCACAACCCTAGAAATCGAAATGAAATAAAACAATTGCATTTAGAAACCCTAATCAAGCTTTTTGAAATTTGAAAACCCTAGTTTGAATTGAAACAAAAAAATTGCATTAAAAACCCTAATTGCTTAGAAATTGAAACCCTAAAATGAAATCGAACAAATCATTTTGATTTTGAAAACTAGGTAATTTCGAGCTCAAAAAAATCATTTGCATTACTTAAATGTTTTAAATTTTATTTGCATTGTATGGAAAAAATGATATGTTAAACTTTAGTTACAATGTTAAATTATAATTAGATTAGAAAACAATATGTTAAAGAATAGTTAAAATTCATAAAGTTTATCTTGATGTTTGTTTGCAAATTTAGTTCACAAATTCATAAATCTAAGCACGTACAATCAATTCCAATTGGCACTAACTTGCAAGTCTAAATTATGCCAAGGGCCACCCAAACTTCACCCTAAGTTTGCTAAACCGTAGACCCTAAACTGTAAAATCTAAACCCTCAACACTAAAGCATTTGAATTTTGTCATAGGACCTTAAAATGAAATTCGGTTGCCTTAAAAAACCCTCTGTTGTCACCATTTAGCAGAGCTTTTTGTAATGTTTGAATCACTTATTTGAACACATAATATTAAACCTTTTGGTTTCTACAAGTTTATGAAGAGTGGATGATCACTCTCTATGACACTTAGACATGATCATTAGAGATCTAAATCATTGGAAGAAAACTTTATTCTATTATATCCACAAGATAGGAGAGCGTGAGTGAGAGTGCTATGGGTAAAGTTTCTTTCAAATTGGACATACCTAAGATTATGTAGGTTCAATGTCAAGAATGGGTCTAATTGGTAGATTTATGAAAACTATTATGAATATCTAGAATGCCATAAAAGTATAATTATAGCAATTCCAATTGGAAACACTTGGGTACATATATATCATATGAAATTTAAATCTAGTAAGGTGTCTATTATATAGGAGAGTTGATAATACATGGAAAGAGGTTTGTATGGGAATATATGTATTAAGAAACACATACCACATGACCTCTATAGGATTTTTAAGATGTGATCCTAGATAATAATCAACCCATCTTCAATCATAATGGATTCTTTAGCAATTAAGAAAGATTCAATAACCATAAAATTACCTATATTTTGATACTATATAGATTTATGTGGAAGGATAGAAATGCATCAATAAGGAGACCAAGATGGAACCATTTAACATCTAGAAGGTACACCTATTACATGGTAAAGGGAGGTACATGTGATGATAGGTTGGAGGAACTACATGCTATTATTACAATTTAGAGATAGGAGGATGATTCAAATAAAAGAAGTATAATTAAATATTTATATTATTTAATATATTATATTTAATAAATATTAATATAATATAATATATTAAATAATATAAATATTTAATATCATAAAATATAATATAAGATTACAATCAAGGATAGGTAATGTTACAATTTACTTGGGGTTTTAATGAGGATTAGGCTTAAAATATTCAATTAGGTTTGTAGTAAATAGTTAGGTTACAATTAGGAATATATAATAAATATTAATATAATTATAATACAAATATAAATTAATCTAAATATAATATAATATAATATAGGAATATATTTAAGATTAGGTAAAGGTTATAATTTAATTAAGTTTCAATTAGGTTTACAATTCAATTAGGATATGGTTAGGGGTGGGGATCATTGAGCATTCTATTATGGTTAGAGTATGGGCTACATTTAATATTATTGTTATTTTTGTGATATGTATAGATTTCAATTCAATTTTAACATGATACTTTTTTTTATTAGAGGGGTAAACACTTTTGACCCAAAGCTAGATGGAACCAATGAGGCTATAGTATGACTAAATTTGGACCTCACTAGACATCTATATCCCCTTAAGCCATCCTATCACCCTAAATCATAAATCGATTTCTTAAGGGGTCCCAATATGACAAATTTCTTAAGGGGATCAAATAATTTCTTAAAATTTGGTGAAGTTGCCCAAGGCAACCAAATTTAACAATAATAAGATCGTTCAAGATTATAATATGAATGAGATTTCATGATCTAGGTTGGTCAGTTGAAACAAGAGTAGATCCCAATCAACTATTCCACAAGAAAATGTTCTTCACTAACTTGCAAGTTCATTAAATATTCCAAGGGGCACCAAAACTTTACCCTAAGTTTTGTAAACCCTAAACCCTGAACTCTAAAATCTAAACACTAAACACTAAACCATTCATTTTGTCCTACCTAGCACCTTAAAGTGAAATTTGGTTGTCTTAGGAAAATCCACCATATTTCATTCCCTTATGCCATGTGATTTTATCCTAGGATCTTACTACATGTACATCCCCTTAAGTTATCCTATTACCCTAAACCCTGAACTCTAAAGTCTAAACCCTAAACCCTAAAGCCATCATTTTTTCTTTAAAGGCTCTTAATGAAATTTGGTTGCCTTAGGAAACTTCACCAAATTTTATTCACTTGAGCCATGTCATTTTCTCCTAGGACCTCACTAGACGTAGATCCCCTTAAGCCATCATGTCACCCTAAATCATAATTCGATTTCTTAAGGGGATCAAAGAAGTTATTAAAATTTGGTGATCAAGGTTGCCCAAGGCAACCAAATTTAACAATAATAAGATCCTGCAAGATTATAATATGAATGAGATATCATGATCTAGTTTGGTTAGTTGAAACAAGAGTAATCTCAATCAACTATTCCACAAGAAAATGTTCTTCACTAACTTGCAAGTTCATTAAATATTCCAAGGGGCACCAAAATTTTACCCTAAGTTTTGTAAACCCTAAACCCTGAACTCTAAATTCTAAACCCTAAACACTAAACCATTCATTTTGTCCTACCTAGAATCTTAAAGTGAAATTTGCTTGTCTTAGCAAAATCCACCAAATTTCATTCCTTTATGCCATGTAATTTTGTCCTAGGATCTTACTACACATATCCCCTTAAGTTATCCTATTACCCTAAACCCTAAAGCCATCATTTTTTCTTAGGCTCTTAATGAAATTTGGTTGCCTTAGGCAAATCCACCAAATTTCATTCCCTTATGCCATGTAATTTTGTCCTAGGATCTTACTACACATATCCCCGTGAGTTATCCTATTAACCTAAACCCTAAAGTCTAAAGTCTAAACCCTAAACCCTAAAGCCATCATTTTTTCTTAGGCTCTTAATGAAATCTAGTTGCCTTAGGCAACTCCACCAAATTTCATTCCCTTATGCCATGTAATTTTGTCCTAGGATCTTACTAAATGTAGATCCCCTTAAGCTATCCTATTACCCTAAACCATAAACTCTAAAGCCTAAAGCCTAAACCCTAAAGCCATCATTTTTTCTTTAAAGGCTCTTAATGAAATTTGGTTGCCTTGGGAAACTTCACCAAATTTTATTCACTTGAGCCATGCCATTTTCTCCTAGGACCTCACTAGACGTAGATCCCCTTAAGCCATCCTATCACCCTAAATCGTAATTCAATTTCTTAAGGGGATCAAAGAAGTTCTTAAAATTTGGTGATCAAAGTTGCCCAAGGCAACCAAATTTAACAATAATAAGATCTTGCAAGATTATACAATATTAATAGTTAATTGTATTTTCCTTCAAGTAACATGTGCCTTGGACATATATAAATGAGGCTTACATATAATTTTATCATTTGTATTCAATTATTTAAGGCCATTTATATTGAATGGTTTAAAGGTATATTTCCTAAACATGTATCTTACATCTTGAAATTACAAATCCAATGCAGGTTCACTCATATCTTAAAGATCGCATGGATCCATTCAATAATATTCACAATCCACCTCCATGCCATCCATCTCCAACACCTTCACCTCCACCTCCATCCACTCCACCTCGTAACCCCCCACCTCCACCACCTGAGATCAATGAACATGCTCGTTTGCAAGCACAAATCAATGCTAATATTAGAACCATCCAAGACCAAATCAACATTATTCAAAATGAAGAATGTGTCGCACCTCCTCTAAGGATGTTTGCATCTAGGATGCAAACCCTTGTTGATGTTGTCAGGGCTATGGATTGGATCGTAGATGAGCATCGATAATGGCTATAGGAGAGGAGAACTCCTGATTCTGAAAAGGAAGACACAAAGAAATGAAGATCTATGCAATAGAGAGCCACAATAGTTTATAAAATAAAACAATGATCTTAAATAGTTATGAATTTATAAATTTGGTGAACAATGGATAAATTTTGTATGATGAATTTATAAATTTGGTTCCAAATGGATATTTTTAGTGACATGAATTTATGATTTTGGTTCTAGATGGATATTTTTAGTGACATGTATTTATGAATTTGGTGGAATTTATGAACTTATAATGAATAATATATAATAGTATATATTTTATATGATCATATATTTCAAGTTTATTATTTAGTATGTATGCGCATGTATTAAAAATTTGCATATATATAGTTCTTAAATTTTGAAATTTGTATGTATGTACATAGTTTAGTTTAATGATTTGTACGCATGCAAATTATGTATCATATTTTTTATTTTAAATGTACATGTACATACATTTAATTTTGAATTTTGTATGGACATGCTCTTGAGTTGAACAATCAATGTATATATATGTGCATTTCAATTAAATATATGATCTTAATATATATGTTGCTCATCCTCTTTCAATTAAATATATGATCTTAATATATGTATGCACATGGACTATTTTGTATGATTTAATGCAGGTGCACATTTATATCGAGCATATCATGGATGATTTTAACATTGATGATATCATCAATCCACCACCTCAGCCACATCCACATCCACCTCCCCCTCCCTCTCCATCCCCCCTCCACCTAATATGCCACATCCAACACCTATTGCATCTGATGAGGCTCACTTGAGAGTAGGAATAAATGATCAAGTTGCATCCTTACAAAATCAAATCAATGCTATGTAGAGTCAAGCATTGATTCCTCCACATGTGATACATTTTGCATTTGCGATGCAAAATGTTGTTGATGCCATCAGGATGATCAATTCTGATCTTGATAGGCACCGACGAGACAGAGAATAAATGAGACAATTTTATTCCAATGGTCTCTTACAAACAAATATTAGACCTTAAAATAACGAAAGCCCATCTAGCCCCCTACTTTCTTGACCCCTTTACTCAACAACCCATTCCACCCAACAAATCTAGAATATCCATGAGGTGGTGCATACATCTGCAGATGAGTGCACATTTTTGATATCAATGGTATATGGTTTTTGATAGTCCCCCACATACTAATTGGGAATGCCCATTGTATTTTTTGAGAAAATTGTATGTAGACTTTGTTTTGGGGAAAAAGCCCAATTATTTTGATTTTAGATCATTTTAGGGTGTTGGTGGTGGCATGCCACAACAGAGATTAGGGGCAAGGGTTGATCCCCAATGCCCTGTGCATGCACAACCCCTTGTTGTTGCTCCTGGTCCTCCCAGTCTTGCACTTGTACATCATCAAGCTCTGGTCTCAACATTAGGTTCCCTTAGTACACTCGCAGGAGACCTTGAATAACATGCTTCTGTGATAGCGAGTGGGGAGCATAGTGACGATGATGATGGAGGAGTCTTTTATGGAACTAGTCCAAGTACAACTCCAGGACTATCGAGGCCCATCCCCCATATATGTACTAGTTGTCATCAAGTATGTTATGGACCTGATCAGGCCACACCTACTTCAGGTGGACGGGGAGATTCTAGTGGTTCATCTGGTCGTATCAGTTCATTTGTAGAGTTCCTCACAGCAGGCCATCACCCTGAGGACACTGTGACACAGGTATAAATATGCATCTAGATGTACGTTCATTTTATAATAATTTTGATGGTTGTATATATCAAAGAAAAGTTTGCAATAGATTTTAACAATCAAATTGTTTGGTGTACAGATGACACTAACGATGCAAGGAAAATCATCTGTTCCATGAGTACATACATCAACACTGGTCATACTCGGCAACCCTTATGGGGTATTTTGATTTCAATTTTTAAAATTATATATGAAATCATAAATTATTTAACTTGAGTTTTAAATTTATAATTGAATCACATATATGTTTGAAATATTTATGTTGGTTTAGGCGAGTCAATCGACATCCATGTTGATTTCTCCTGAGGGATTGTCAAGCACTCGTCCACTATCGGGCATCATAGACAAGGGCAGGTACATTAATATTGTAAATTTGTTTAAAATTTACATTAGTATAGTTAAATATTTATGAGTTTTGAATTCACTAGATATATGAAATGCATGCATGTACACTTGTAAATATTATTTAATCGTTAAATGTCTATGTACATGTATGTCTAGGTTGATACCACAATAAGAATGGGCATTGGGAAAACATTTGATGTTGCAGTTACTCATGAGGCCACTGATTTCCAGGTTTTTTACAAAACTTTCTACACAAAATGTGCAAACATGAATATATATATATATATATATATATATATATATATATATATATATATATATATATATATATAAACCCAATTCAATTGTACATGCTTTAATTTTGATCTTCTAGGACTTTGTTAGTGCAACTTTCAACCTTGATCCAGACATAGTTACACCACCAGGAGGACATGTAGAGCATGTTCCAGATCAAATGGTAATGTAATTAAATTTTATTATATTTAAAGTCAATTATAAATTTTAAATTGAATATATACATAATATGAGATTTTTACATATTCTTTTTCTTTTATAGCATGAGACACATCTTGTAGTTGAGCATGTACAAACAAGTCCTGGAGAAAAGCCTAGTGTACAACCTTAGAATATGGTACAATTAAAATATGATAATTTATTTAAATTAAATTGAATTAAAAAAAATTAGTTGTATAGTTGTACATCTAATTTCAAATTTCTTTGTCTTGTTTATGTAGATTGATTTAGAGAATTTAGAGGTTGCTTCAGGTGCACCAGAGCATCTAGACATAGATATGATGGTAATTTAATTTTATGATGGATTATAAATTAAATTGTCATTAAATCATTTTTTATTGTCTTACATCTGATTTCATCTTTCTCTTACACAGAGTGTTTCAGGTCATCCACATAGTCCGCATGGTGTGAAGAGGTCTCTTGATTATAGAGACAGTACATGACCTAGAGACATGTG
Organism: Sequoia sempervirens; assembly: GCA_007258455.2. Classification (NCBI taxonomy): domain Eukaryota; kingdom Viridiplantae; phylum Streptophyta; class Pinopsida; order Cupressales; family Cupressaceae; genus Sequoia; species Sequoia sempervirens. The sequence goes on along the minus strand of VDFB02193867.1, from coordinate 708,064,103 downwards.
ATTTATGTTTTATATTTTTTTATTTCATGGACTATATTTCTTGTTTCTCATGTACTTTGTTGGACTTTATTTCATGGACTTAATATATTGGTTTCATGCACTTAATATGTTACATAAATTATGGACTTTATTATTGTTTGAAATTTTAATTTAACATGTACATTTATGCATTTTATGTTCATAGTGAAGACATTAATATAGGACATTAATGTGAAATTTAGTGATCCCATACATGGATTAATATAGGACATTTTAATATTTATACTTTGCAAATTTATTGATTTCATACATGATATGTACATTCAATAAATAGCAATAATTACTCAGTGAACTTATTCAATTCACGCCAATCAATAATCAGTCAATAAATCATAATTTACAAACAAAAGCAATCTATTTACATACCAAAAAGGATAAAATTTTAAGAAATAAACAATACCATAGAAGATTAAAGAATAAAAGAATTAATAAATGCTATAAATAATAACATCTAACACTAATTTATAAGTTGTCAAAACAAATAATGACGTCTTAAGGGGGTGTCTAAAGGGGTCATAATAGAACGTCTTAAGGGGATGTCTTAAGGGGTTATAATACATCTTAAGGGGATGACTTAAGGGGTCTTAAGAGGATGTCTAAAGGGGTCATAATAGAACGTGTTAATTAAGGGGATGTCTCAAGGGGTCTTAAGGGGATGTCTAAAGGGGTCATAATAGAACGTGTTAATTAAGGGGATGTCTTAAGGGGTTTTAAGAGGATGTCTAAAGGGGTCATAATAGAATGTCGTAAGGGGATGTTTTAAGGGGTCTTAAGGGGTCATAATAGAATGTCTTAAGGGGATGTCTTAAGGGGTCATAATACATCTAAAGGGGATGTCTTAAGGGGTTTTAAGGGGGTGTCTTAAGGGGTCATAATAGAATTTTTTAAGGGGATGTATTAAGGGGTCATAATACGTCTTAAGGATATAATTGATTTAACAATAAGAATGCATGATATTTAGTGATTATACACTTAGACATAAAATTTCAAAGTACGAAAACATGCACATTTAAGAAACAAAATATATAGAATATTGATTTGATGCATAGAAGTACATAGAGTATGTTTAATTATGTAAGTATGTATGTACATATATGTCATCTCAAAACAATGTTTACAAAATTTGGATATGTTCATCTCATGAACATCTCAAACTCATGGCTAGAATGTAGTAGGTCTTCACACCACCTGATATCAAAAAGGTACAAGCAATATGAATGAAATCATCAAAACATACATATTTTAATTTATACAAAACTATCTATATGTACATAACTCAAGTACCTGCATTTAAAAGAATTCCACACATGTTTGTAGGTTGAATCTAGGCATCCTCTCCTTTTTGTTTCAAAGTGTGAGATCAATGCAATGATGACTTTAGGATACAAAAAATGACAATAAATCAATTTTAACTATTAATGTCCAAGTAATATCAATATGTAATCAAAACATGTATTTAAATATAATTTAACTAATAATTACTTGTTTTTACCAAGTATTCCATGTTGTCTAGGTTGAATTTGTATGGACTAGATCCTTTTTGTGATTATGCCTTAAGGATGTATAAAAGGACAATTTAAATCAATTTCAACTAATAACACACTTGACCAATGTCAAAACATGTATTTAATGTATTTAAAAGGACAAAATAAAACTAAAACTATATTTACCTGTATTTACTTATTCCATTGTACCATCTGCACCTCTCTTTTTTGCAATGCATCTATGATTTCCTCATGCTCTTCCATAGAAATTGACCATAGCACTTTTTTTGAAGGTCTTCCATGATATCGCTCTAGTTTTATATTTTTTACCACCACCAAATGTGAATAATGCATAATCTTTTTATGTGTTTCATAGTCTTCAAATGTAGGTAGACCATTCTTTCTTCTCAAATATTTTTGTAGCCAAGTCCCAACAACCACCATCAATCCTATTGGAAAACATGTTCAAAAACCATAATCAAATAAGTTCTCAAAATTTTCTTAAGGGGATCAAAGACTTGTTCTAAAAAATTGCTTAAGGGGATCTAAAATTTGTTATCAAAATTTGCTTAAGGAGGCGTCTTAAGGGGATCACTGTACCTATTGGATAATGAAAGCCATCATCATCTTCTCAAGGTGTTATCAACTTATGTTTAGTTTCCACACAATGAGCCAACCAATATTCTATTTGCTCTTCATTCCCCTCAGGTGCAATAACAACATACACATGTCCTGCCAACAAAATTCGATTTAATAACTTGTGCATATCCATATAAATAATTTAGTATTACAAAATAACTTAATAAAGTGAAATAAATTGAATTAAAATTACCTTCTTGTACAAGGTTTGAAACATGGTCATAATATTCAGATGCAAACAATTGATCATTTTCTTCAATAGTTCTTTCATATTGATTATGTGCTTCTACAGGTGTCAACGATCTTTGCTCCCACTGTTCAACCCATTCTGCATTTTCACAAGCTTCCCAATGTCCTAAGATACAAAACTAGTAAAAACATGCAAGCTCCCTTGTCCAAATAGTCCATGTGCTTGTTGTCGCACTCCTAAATGAATGCCATTTAGTAGATCCACTGATTGTCTCACAATCAACTCTAGATACGATGTCTTCTTCTTCCACCAACCAAAAGAATCGATGAACTGTAGAGTAATCACTTGCTCCAAGTGCAGATAATATTCTATTACACCAATCCACAATCTCGCATGCATCTTTAAATTTTATTGAATCCTCAAATTTTAATTGTTCTCTAGCAATAATTCTTTTGACACACGCACCAGCTCCATCATGTTCTCCTTTACCATGCCCAACTTAAAAAAAAACTCCATATATGCTGGACATTAAGTTCCTTGTGAACCCTACTTAACCAATAGAACATTATAGCAGTTTTTGAACTACCCCGTACAATTATCTGACCATATGAGGTGTTCTTTCATATGGATTCCTGTTTCTCTTAAATTTCTATAAAATATACTAAAACAATATTGAACAAACTCTGATGAGTGTAACCGATTGTCACTCAAATAAAAATGATTCTCCCTCAAAACTTTTCTATCATCCTCAGTGCTATGATTTGCATGTCTATAAACAATATGGACAAACATAGCTATTTGCATTGAATTATAATATTGAGATTGAATTTTCTCTTGCGGAGCAAGAGTATAATTCTCCGCAAAATCAACCACTGAAAGTATAGTACCAATTGGAAATGTGTTTCTACATGCGCGAAATTGGCCATCAATCCATCGAGCATGTTCAGAGTGCATGACATATTTTGGTACAATTTTATTCTTGAATTCACTCATAAATGCATGCACACTAACTTTTTTTGTAACTAAATCACAACACTTTCCTATTTTTCCATCTTTTAAAGAATAGTGAACATTCCTAAATCTTTTGACATCTACTAATTGTTGTCCAAAATCATGATCAACACTTTCATGCAAACATATTCTTAAAAATGAAAGATTTCCACAGTTAATGCATTGTCCAGAAATACAAGAACTTAAATAAAATAATTTATCATTAGATTTTTCACAAAACAAACCTGAAATAAACTCTCTTATTGCTTCAGGTGGCATATCAATACCACAATCTTGTATAATCATGTTAGTATGCAAGGTACAATGTATATATCGAAAAACATCATAAAAATAACGAAATTGAACATGTATTTTACAACAACAAGATATTCATTGCTTATTAATTTTTGCATACCAGGGTTTACATTTTTCAAAAGACCTTTGACTTATTTTAATATTACCAGGTAACACTGAATTGCTACAAAATTTTCTATAAAATTTAGTTTGTGTTGTATCTAATAGGTGTTTTGGGTGAGGATCACAAACTTTGGACCCCACCCTTAATTTTAAAACATCTCTAGCATTAGATGAAACCCTAGTATTATCATGCCAATATTTTTTCGATCAAAGATTTAATTTCAACATTCAATTTTATATTAGACCTTGGTAGTCGTCCACTGAAACTCCAACATTGATTGATAGGATCATTTTCTATACTTTCTCTTCTTTTTGCCACTCTCAGTAATGTTTTAGGATGCATTTTTAAAACTTCACTAATATTGCTTACCATTCTTTTATTCAAAGTTGCTTTATTAACTATAGCAGCAGTTATAGCTCTTCTTGCTGCGTTTTTATCTTTAGATCGACTATTTTTCCCAATAGATTGAATGGCACTAGCAATAGTAGACATAACATGTTTTAATGATTGATCTTTTCTTTTTGGTTTAAAATAAAAGCCTAACTTTTTCATTACTTTCCTAATTTTTTGCATTCTTATCAATTGCATCATTAGTTGACATTCAAATGCAAATTTTTTATGATAAAAGAACTTGGTTTATATTATATTCGCATGTGTTCTTATTTTCCTCCAAGAAATTTGACCAAGAAGATTATCGAAAACACCACTTCCAATTTTTAAAAAAGTATTTTCATTAAATTCAACATCACATTCTAGATTTTCATCTTCATTTTCATCTACATCTTCATTTTCATCATTTTCACAATTTAATGGTTTTCATTTTCATTTTCATTTTCATTTTCATCAACAAAACGGTTTTCATTTTCATTTTCATCAAAAACACAGGTTTTGTTTTCATTTTCAAAAAAATGATCATTTTGATTTTCATTTGCAACAAAATATTTTTCTCTTTTGTTTTCAACAAATTCTATAAAAGTTTCATCTCTCTGAATATAGTCAATGTCAACATCATTAAGTCCAGCATCTTGTAAAACTTCTACATACAAATTTACCATTTCACTAACATGTGGATTTGAAGACACCTGGATTTGTGCATATTGAAACATTCTCCATAGCATTCAAAGAGGGATTTGAAGACATAGTAGGGCTTTTTTGTATAATCATATTCTTCTCCAAATTGACTCCTTAAATATTAGCTTCATCGACAACCATGGTATCCTCAATGTTTTCATCTTCAATAGTTGTTGAATTGGTTGCTCCACCATCATTCATTGATTTCATTCTCATTCTTCTTTCTCTTTGTCTTTGTCTCTCTTTTCCTCTATTTGCTTCAACTTCTTGAGGAGTCAATGTCTTCCTTCTCTTATTACGAGCTTTATCTCCCATAATTATAAAATTCTCAAGCACAAATGAATGTTAATAGTGAAATACTTCAAAATATTCAATCCAAATTGGAAGTTGAATACCTATTAGGACAAAGTTATTCCTCTTGTGTTCCTCAAAACAAGTAGAAAACTACCACAATTCCACTTTAAAAATTGTTTTCTTCATGCCTCCATTGAAAAATTCAATCCATATTGCAAATTGAAAACCTTTTGTTCCTCCAAACAAGCACAAAAATAACACAATTCCACTTCAAAAATGGTGTAGATGATGCCTCGTTTGATAAAATCAAGTTCACCACCTGTAAATAGAATAGCTTATGAAAAATAATTTACTTTTACTGCTCTCGACTGTACATGTGAAGTTGCAGACTTCACAGTAAATTTTTGGAGAATATTTAAATAAAATAAATGGGATCCCGCTTATAAAAAACTGGATCCTGTCTATAAGAAGCGGGATCTCGTTCTATAATCGGGATCTCGTTCCACAATATTGAATGTGGGGTCTGTTGTAAAGGAAATGGGATCCCGTTTCTTTTACAACGGTTTGAATATTATAGTGTGGGGAACGAGATCCTGATTATAAGACGAGATCCCAATTATTAATAAATGGGATCCCGTTTTATAATCAGGATCTCGTTTTTAAATTTTTTATTTTTTTTGCTTTGTGGCTGGGCTTTTTCCTAGGTTTTTGGTTCAAGAAAAGCATTGGAAGTCTGAACCTAGGCCTTCAACCTGGTTTGACCTGCAAATTGAAGGTCCTAACAATGTCAAAGAAAAATATTGACTTTGGACATATGGTTGACGACCTTTTTTGCAAAATTTTATGAAAAAATTAAAAACCATTTTAGATGAAACAATGCAGATTCTAAATATGTAATTTGTTTTGTAATTGAATTATTTTTTCTATTTTTCAATTAATTTCTAATAAAATTGGTCCATAAACTTTAAATATCAGGGTTTTTTACTCTTTTAATAACTTTTGATCAACATAACATTTTGACAAACGGATTGCATGAGAACAAACTTCAGAAAATTCTTTTCAATTTAAAAAAAATTAAAAAAATGATAAGTTTAGGTCATCTTATGCATGTCGTACACAACAATTTTTCAAAACGACAAATCTGCCTAATAAAAAATTAACAAAAAAAAAAATTCAATAAAAAATTACAAAAAAAATTAAGAACAAGCTTTAGTGAGTCACAAAAATTTTCCCAAAAGGATTTAGAAAAATACGATAATTTAAGTCAAAATATGGATGTCGTACATGTGCATGGTATGGTAAAAAAAAATGACTTTTAAATAGTGGTTTTTAGAAATGCCTATTAAAACTCAATTTGTACAATCTGGGTATTGAAATAAATTACATATTTGGAAACTAGACTCCGAGAACTACATTTTATGATGAATAAATTTTTTAAAGATTTAATGTCTAAGTGCTTGAAATTTTAAGGTCAAATGTGTCAAATTCTGAAAATCAAGAAAAACACTTCCACTTTTGGCCAAAAAGTGGACTCAACTTCTTGCACACACCCATATGTTTCGATATTTGTGCACATAACATTCATTTTTTCAGCTAATAGTACAGAGGACCAAAGGAAGGTATTAAGGGAGTATCAATTTTATATTAGTGATGATCACACACATTGTCCATAGTTTGTGCAAGGTTGCTTCTAGTTGTTCTACAGTGATTTGGCTCAGAGGGGCATAACATATGATCGATATATAATATAGTTGGATAACTGTGCAACACAATTCAAGAACTCATGCATGTTCTACTAGTTGAGTAGGATGCATTTCATTATAGGTGTTCAACACATGTGGAACTTTTGTGAGGTTGGACATGGAAAGGGGGAGCATGATGGTGTAGGAGCATGCGTCCAAAGAGCATTAGCATGGAAAGAGTTAAAGTATAAAGATAATGCAAAGTTGATAGATGCAAAATCAATCATTGAGTGGTGTAATGTTTTTATGGGTCCAGATAATGAAGGTACATCTTCAATTCATAGATTTTTTTGGTTGATGGATGATACTAACATTGCACCATATGAGGATTGTTGTATACTGATGGGATCGAGTGAGATACACTCTTTCCTTAACTCAAATGGAGGTTCATGGAGTATCCATACGTGAAAGATGGCATGCTCTTCTATTCGTGTACAATGCAACCCTGAGATGATTGCAAGTTAAAGGAGTGGGTTGAGAAATGGTCATTAAGTTGTCTTAGCCCACTTCACACATATCACCCTCCAATGACATTGGAACTAATACAAATGGAATCATTGGTTGAATTTTACCACATATCAAATATAGTTCAACCAGGTAATATATCTATTTACATAGGTTTTGAAATTCCTATTGTTATCTTACTTTGTAGTATACTTGTAATGTTGACTAATTTCATCTAATTTGCTACACATATTAATGTAGGGCATGTTTAAGCAGTTATTGTAGATGAAGAAAATGAAGAGGGAACAAATTATTACTTGTGTCATTGTATTTAGGCCAAAAAGAAATTGGAGGCCCCAGTTATAGATGGAGAAAACATTGAATATCCTACAAGCTTAGTTATTATTACTGGAATGTGGCTTAGAACGTACCCACATAAGAGTGTTAAATTTTGGTTGTTTTAGGACTTTGACACACATTGGAAGATTTTTCATTACTCGAACCTTGTTGTAGCATCTAATTTTTGTTTGAACAAATATGGGGGTAGACAGATTTGAACAAGACCTTATGGAAGGTGTGTGAGTTTGACCATGAGGCAATGCTTGACACAATAAAAAGTAGAGCAATCCCAGATGGTTTGTTGGATTAATATGTAAGTATGTATATTGGTTCTTATTAATCTATAAGTATGCACGTTAATTTGTATTATACCAATGCTACGATGCCAATGCTTTCATCTAATGTTTATATCATGTATGTAGGTGATTGATGAAGTTATCAGACTTGCAAATGTAACACACTTTATGTTTAGAACTATGGCAAAGGATACAAAGTTCAATGGTATTTTATTTTTTCTCATAAATATGTAAAAAAATGATGTAGGATATTCTCTATAGATTAGTAAACTAAGTGGAAGACTAAATTGTGTTGTTTTTATAATAGGTTACAAGTTTCCAAAAGGTTGGAAAGTAATAGTTTGGTTACGTTCTATTTATGTTCTATTCATGAGAGGTTTTTGTGTGCAATAGGTATCTTGGAACTCCCAATGAAGATGTATGTCCAAGAGTGACTAAGTAGAGAGATTAACATGTCTATCCTCAATGGAAACATCAAGATTCAAGCCTTGTTGTTCCTGATTTGGAACTGAATGGTGTGGATTTGCTATTTATAAGCATCTTCCATCTATTTTCATTTCATTTCCATTTTGGATGCTCTTTCTTTTTCTTCTTTTACTTTTCCTATTTGTAAGTAAACTACTCAAAATTGATTGGTGTCTCCTTGCATAAAATGTTGATTTATGAGCCTTCAAAGAGAATCTTAGCCAAAAAAACAATGCAACATCCTTATTTTGATGATCTTGAAAAATCTCAATTATGATTTTAAGCCATTATAAAATGCGTTTGAAGCTTAGCAAGGGAATTTCAAGTTATTCTTTTGAACTTAACCTCATCATGATCACTTATGATGTAGACATTATAAGAGCATCTCAAATTTCAAGTTATTCTATTCATGAGAGGTTGTTGTGTGCAATAGGTATCTTGAAACTCCCAATGAAGATATATGACTAGGGGTGACTAAGTTGAGAGGCTGACATGCCTATCCTTAATGGAAGCATCAAGATTTAAGCCTTGTTGTTCCTGACTAGAAACAAAATGGTGTGGATTTGTTGTCTATAAGTTCCTTCCATCTATTTTCATTTCACTTCAATTTTGGATGCTCTTCCATCTATTTTCATTTCACTTCCATTTTGGATTTCTTCTTTTACTTTGCCTATTTCTAAGTAAACTACTCAAAATTGATTGGTGTTTTCTTGTAGAAAATGCTGATTTATGAGCCATCCAAGAGAATCTCAGCATAAAAAACCAATGCAACATCCTTATTTTGATGATCTTGACAAATCTCAATTTTGATTTTAAGCCATTATAAAGTGTGTGTGAAGTTTAGCCAGGGAATTTCAAGTTATTCATTTGAAGTTAACCTAATCATGAGCGCCTATGATGTGGACATTCTAAGAGCATCTCGAATGTATGAGTGACATTGTAAAAGATTTGTGAGAAGAAAGTACCTAAGGCATCCTTGAATCATAATTTTGGTTATTATGAGAGAATCTTATAAGCTAAGTTTTTGTGCATGAAAATGGGGCACATTACCACTTGATTTAAGTGGGGTGTTGGAATTCATATAAATTTTTTTTTTCTCGTGATTTTCTATTACCACTTGATAGTTTTGAGAAAGCATTGTCCCTACAAGTACAAGCACTTGGGTTTCAGAATGGTGTATGAAGCATATTAGACAATTATAGCACAAACATAAGAATTAGGACTGCCAAATAAATCTCATTTTATTGCAAACATCATATTATTAATATAGTGAGTGTAATAATTTTTTATGGTTACCAATCATTCTTTTTCTTCTTTTATTCTCTCCATATTATAACTAGCACCAATTAACTAACTTATTATAAAAACTTCATTTAGTAAAAAAAATCAAGCTAATGATTATATATCAATATCAATATAGCATAACATCTATTCACATAAACATTTGTAATAATATTTACTCAAAGTTTCAAATTTATTGTTGCCCTCACACATTTGTAATTCATGCAACATAATCCCCCAACAGTCTAAATTACAAAAGGGCAGTAATCTTTGACAGCTTGTTACCTAGAGACTGTGTCGGTTACGACCATTTTTTCTGAGGCATCGAGATCACATAGGGCACCTCTACAATAACCTCTCTTGGTTTTTTTTTATCTTAGAGTCATTTTTTTGTGGTATCTTATTTTCACTTGATGGAAAAAAGTGTCAATTACAAGTAGTGTAAAGTTGCAAAGTGGTGCAACTTTTATTCAGCAACTTGTCTAATTAAATAGACTATTCCAACATATTTAGATGGGTATGTTTACACTAGGAATTGTCCTCTTTTGCACCTTAAAACATAGAATCACTCTGAGCTATGTTCAACTGGCTCGATCCCTTGGGTTTAAAGTGCAAGATGGTTGCTATCTTTGATAGGCTATTACTCAAAAATTGTGACACTTACGAACTCTCCGTCTGAGCCTACAAGTTTATGTTGGGCCCCTCTACAATAACCTCTCTCTATTTTTGTTATCTCAAATTCATTTTCCTGTGGTTTCCAATTTTCACTTGATGGAAAAAGTATCAATTACAAGCAATGTAAAGTTGCAAAGTGGTGAAGCTTTCATTATGTAACTTGTGTGACAAAACAAACTATTCCAAAGCATTCAAATGGGTATATTTATGCTATTCATGGTCCTCTTTCGCACTCAAACATGTAGAATCACTCTGAGCTAAATTCAATCGACTCGATCCCTTAAGGGTCCAAAGTGCAAAATGGTTGCAATATTTGATGGGTTATTACTTAAAAAACCATTACACTTATGAACTATCTGTTTGAGCCTAAAGGATCATGTCGGGCCCCTGTATAATAAACTCTCTTAGTTTTTGTTATCTCAGATTCATTTTCCCGTAGTGTCCAGTTTTCACTTGATGGAAAAGTGTCAAATGCAAGCAGTGTAAAGTTGCAAAGTGGTGCAACTTTCATTTTGTAACTTGTGTGACCAAACAAACTATTTTAACACATCTGGATGGGTATTTTTATGCTAGGAATGGTCCTCTTTCACACCCAAACATGCCAAATTAGTTGGAGCTACATTCAACTGGCTCAATCCCCTAAAGGTCTAAAGTGCAAAAGGACTACAATTTTTGACAGGTTATTAATCGTAAATCGTGATGCTTACAAACTCTCTGTTTGAGCCTATGAGATCAAATTGGGCCCCTCTACAATAACCTCTCTCATTTTTTGTTATCTTACAGTCATTTTCCTGTGGTGTCCAGTTTTCACTTGATGGAAAAATTGTCAAATGCAAGCAATGTAAAGTTGCAAAGTTGTGCAAATTTTGTTCTGCAACTTGTGTGACCAAAAAAACTATTCCAATGCATCTAGATGGGTACATTTACACTAGAAATGGTCCTATTTTGCACCCAAATGCTTTGAATCACTTCAAGCTACGTTCAACTAGCTCAATCCCTTAAGGGTCCAAAGTGCAAAATGACTGCAATCTTTGACAGGCTATTACTCAGAAATCATGATGCTGACGAATTCTCCATCTGAGCATATGACATCGTGTTGGGCCCCTCTACAATAATTTCTCTCATTTTTTTTTATCTTGAAGTTCTTTTCCTATGGTGTCCAGTTTTCACTCGATGGAAAAAGTGTCAAATGCAAGCAATGTAAAGTTGCAAAGTGGTGCAACGTTCGTTCTGCAAATCATGTAACCAAATGAACTATTCCAACACATATGGATGAGTACGTTTATGATAGGAATGGTCCTATTTCACACTCAAACATGCTGAATCACTCTGAGCTACGTTCAATCAGCTTGATCCCTTAAGGGTCCAAAGTGGAAAATGGCTACAATATTTGATGGGCTATTAATTGAAAATCGTGACGCTTATGAAATCTTTGTCTATGCCTACAAGATTGCATTGGCCCCCTCTAAAATAACATCTCTCAGTTTTTGTTATCTTGGAGTTCCCGTGGTCTCAAGTTTTCAGTTGATGGAAAAGAGTGTCAAATGCAAGCAGTGTAAAGTTGCAAAGTTGTGCAACTTTTATTTTGCAACTTGTGTGACCAAAAAAACTATTATAATGCATCTATATGGACATGTTTACATTAGGTATGGTCCTCTTCCATACCCAAACACACTAAATCACTTTGAGCTACATTCAACCAACTCGATCCCTTAAGGGTCCAAAGTGAAAAATGACTACAATCTTTGACAAGCTATTACTTGAAAATCGTAATGCTTACGAAATCTTCATTTGAGCCTATGGGATCGCATTGGGATCTTCTACAATAACCTCTCTTATATTTTGTTATCTTGGAGTCATTTTCCCATGGTTTCTAGTTTTCACTTGATGAAAAAAGTGTCAAATGCAAGCAGTGTAAAGTTGCAAAGTGGTGCAACTTTCTTTCTACAACTCATGTGACCAAACAAACTATTCCAATGCATTTCGATAGGTATTTTGATGCTAGGTATGGTCCTCTTTCACACCCAAACACACCAAATCACTCTGAGCTATGTTCAGCTAGCTTGATCTCTTATGATGGCATGCAAAACAATGAAAAAAAGAAGCATTCACATGACAATTGAGAAGTCCAAGTTTTCCACACAAAAAGCATATGATCATCCCCAAGTCTAGCAAGGGAAAGATGTTATTTAATTGTCCTCCTTTACCTTACAACAATATATAACCAATTGTAAATGCGTACAATGGTGGAACTTGGAAACATTTTATTTTTTCCTCAATTAACAACTTTGTTTGTGAAGCATTTTGTCATTTTCATTTAAAATGATTTGTTATGCTTGAAAATTCAAAACTAAGAGAAACAAGTGATGCTCTCATGTACATTCAATATTTGGTCTGATAAATAAAGTTTTTGCCCAAGTCCATTTCTTATTTGTATTATAAATTATAAAGCTTTCTCCCAAGTCCATTTCCTATATAAGAAATAATATTACAAAAAGTCGACATATACATCTTTCGATGTGTTTATATGGTGATGGATCAAGAACATAACAATTCATTTTGTACTGTGAGGATTATGCTATGAAAATGTTTAAAGACTATTTAAGATCTAAATGTTTGTATGATAATGTGTTAGGAAGTTAACTACTCATCATCTACTATGAATATTATGTTTTATAAGTGTTGTGAAGATTATGTATCATTTACTTAATTGAGTTGTTCTAATCAAAAAATTAAATATACTGGAATCTTTTAATGAAACATCTCATGGAATACCAATTGAAAATGTGTTTTTTTCTTTTAGATAAAACATTTTATGGAACTCTTTGAATTAAACTTAATTGAGATATGTAAGAACAAAGGAGCATTAGGAAATGCATTGCTTAAGGATCTTAAATAAGCCTTCTTACCAAATTTGAAAAAGCATGATAAGCCCATGGTTTAAAATTTTGTAGTCATCAAAGTGGGTACTAATTTTATATTATATAGATCACAATTCTTCTTTATCTTTAAGATCTTCTAAGTTTGGAAATGGTTTCACTAGGCTGTGAAGGGTGAACTGTTCTTTACTTGGTTATTCCTATGTGCATTCATTTGCCTTATCTCTCGTTACAATTTTGGGTGGATTACTGCTTTCAAAGTATTGGGAATGCTTTGGGGAGATTTATATCCATTGATCTGATGGACATAGAAATATATCAAAGGGGTTTCTTGGAAATTTTTGGTTGATAGTTGGGGAGAAAGCATGGAAACAATCCATTGATTATGAAAACATTAGTGTATAATATTTTGCCTAAAATATTCTTTTAGATAAGTTTACTAGTTGTTAGATTTTTATGATAATGATTGTTTAGCTATGCAATCTTGCATGGAGTTGCATTCCTATTTTCTAGTTGGCAGTTGCCATTATAGAAGGCTCATATCTTGATATATATATTATACTCATTCTTAATCAATTATCAAGTTAATAATAAATGCATTTATTTACAGTTAATCTTTTCTTTTCAATTTGTGTAATTTTGTAATTTGTAACTCTACTAGTATTCCTAGAAATATTTAATTTTTTTAGCATTAACTAATAAATTTTTTAGCATCAATCAATAAATATTCAATACAAACCATGAAGGACAACAATGATCAATGTTAGGTCTAACCAGTTAATAAGTATACACATGAATAAGTCAAGCATACATGTGAATAAGGGAAGCACAAGTACTCAAATGCATGTAAGCCTTGAAGTATACACACAAATACATAGTATACACAAATTAATACAAAGTATATGCATGAATACAAGGTATACACATGAAAAAACGTAAGTCACAAAGTATACATTGGAATACACGTAAGTCACAAAGTATACATGCAATTTGTAAAGCATAGACTTGAATACACATAACTCATATCTATTGAACTATGGATTCATAATGCAAATATGGACACCATAGATAAAAAATATTTATATTAACCAAATATCCATGTAGGCATACATCAATATATGTCAATATAAGTATAAATATATACAAAATAGCCATATTGGTTTACGAGAATTCCATATAAGCATACAACAAAGGGATCTAGAATCAAAAGTCATTGCTCTCCATGCTCTCAAAATAAATTCCCCCTTTACTTGTTAGACAGATGGTGATAAGTTTGTCACTTTTTTGTTCTGAGGTTGAGGAGTGCTCTGGGTGGTCCTCCTAGGGTTTAGTTCCTGGTCAAGTTGTATCTATTACAATATCAAGTAAATAAATTAATATATAGAAATTACATTATAAAAAAATATATATTTAACAAAATAATCATTTAGACAATCTCTCTTGAGGGAAATATTTGCATTCCCATGTTGTGGCATGTTGAAGCCCTGTAGAAACATCCAAAGAGAAATTAAACTAAAAATCAATAATGGTTTGATTTTCACTAACTAACTACTATAACAATGAATATAAATTGAAATTTATAATTTGCTTCATACCTCCATGAGAGGAATCGAGGAGTCTATAGAAAAAGAAACACCGAGCTCCATTTCCCTATGAACATGTGGAGATGTATCCACTTCCAACATCTAAAAATAAAACAATAAATTATTCAATCATGAAAAATTACCATAGTGATGCATGCCATGGATTATAATGTATCTCTCTCCTCAAGGTAAATATTTGCATGCCCATTCTGTGGTGTGCTGAAGCCTTGTAGAAACCATCCAAAGATAAATTAAACTATAAATCATTAATGGTTTGATTTTTCACTAAATAGCTACTATGACAATGAATGTTAATTGAAATTTATAATCTGCCTCATACCTCTGTGAGAGGCATTGAGGAGTCTATAGCAGAAGAAACATTGAGCTTCGTTTCCCTATGAACATGTCGAGGTGTATCTGCTTCCAACATCTAAAAATAAAACAATAAATTATTCAATCACGAAAATTACAATAGTGATGCATGTCATGGATTATAATGTATGAGAATGATTTTTTTTTTGAGTACTTATTAAACTATATATTTATGAATATCATGATTACTATTTTCCCTATCCATAGCTTGTTCGAAAGCACCTATTTTTAGGCTTTTATCCATAGCAGCAAAGCAGTGAACCATTTGATAAAATTATTTGGTAGACATGTACAATATAAATATGGTAGCATAGAGAAGGCAGTGAACTATTTGAGAAAATTCCTCAAAGAAATGTGGTCTTATTGTGATGGAATGCCATTACAAACAAATGTGTCATGGCATTCCATCACCATGAGGTTGCATTTCTTTGAGGCATTTTTTCAAATAGTTCCTTGTCTTCTCTATGGTATTATGTTGGGATGGGATGGATGGTATAGTGTGGTCTTGGTTATGAGATGGAGGGCGATCATGACATGAAGAGGGAGGGGTGGGAACATGAACAAGTGGAACAAAAGGTGGAAGGTTCCATTGATTGGTAAATTGAGGATGGGGATGAGGACCTTGAAAATAATTTGGAGGGGAATTTTGGCTAAAGTGTTGGTTTCTATTCTTTGGGAAGTGAGCTATTTGAAAAAATGCCTCAAAGAAATGTGGTCTCATGGTGATGGAATGGCATTCTATCACCATGAAACCACATTTCTTCAAGGAATTTTTTCAAACTACTCATTTCCTTGACTATGATATTGCTTACTATTATGCTTTGTTAGATTTTTTTCAAGCATCCATAGTTTGTTGGAAAGCACCTATTTTAGGCTTTTAGCCATAGCAGCAAGGAAGTGAGTAGTTTGATAAAATGCTTTGGTAGACATGTATGGTAAATGTGGTAGCATACAAAAGGTAGTGAGCTATTTGAAAAAATGCCTCAAAGAAATGTGGTCTCATGGTGATTCAATCACATTCCATCACCATGAGACCACATTTCTTCAAGGCAATTTTCAAACTACTCATCGCCTTGTCTATGCTATTGCTTACTATTATGCTTTGATAGTTTTTTTCCAAGCATCCATAGTTTGTTGGAAAGCACCTTTTTTAGGCTTTTAGCCATGGCAACAAGGAAGTTCAAGTAGCTTGATAAAATACTTTGGTAGACATGTATGGAAAATGTGGTAGCATAGAAAAGGTGGCGATTTGTTTGAAAAAATACCTCAAAGAAATGTGGTCTCATGGTGATGGAATGGCATTCCATCACCATGAGACCACATTTCTTCAAGGATTTTTTTCAAACTACTCACTGCCTTGTCTATGTTATCTCTTACTATTATGATTTGATAGATTTTTTCCAAGCATCCATAGTTTGTTGGAAAGCACCTAGTTTAGGCTTTTAGCCATAGCAACAAGGAAGTAAGTAGATTGATTAAATTATGCATTGGTAGATGTGTATGGAAAATGTGGTATCATAGAAAAGGCGGTGAGTTGTTTGAAAAAATGTCTAAAGGAAATGTGATCTCGTGGTGATGGAATGGCATTCCATCACCATGAGACCACATTTCTTGGAGACATTTTTTCAAACTACTCACTGCCTTGTCTATGCTATTGCTTAATATTATGATTTGATAGATTTTTTCCAAGCATCAATATTTTGTTGGAAAGCACCTTTTTTAGGCTTTTAGCCATAGCAGCAAGGAAATGAACTATTTGATAAAATGTTTTGGTAGAAATGTATGGAAAATGTGGTAGCATAGGAAAGGCGGCGAGATGTTTGAAAAAATGCCATTAAGAAATGTGGTCTCATGGTGATGAATGGCATTCCATCACCATGAGACCACATTTCTTCAAGGCATTTTTTCAAACTACTCACTACCTTTTCTATGCTATTGCTTACTATTATTCTTTGATAGATTTTTTTCCAAGAATCCATAGTTTGTTGGAAAGCACCTTTTTTTAGGCTTTTAGCCATAGCAGCAAGGAAGCAAACTATTTGTTAAAATTATTTGGTATGTATGGAAAATGTGGTAGGATAGAAAAGGTAGTGAGTTGTTTAAAAAAATACCTCAAATAAATTGGGTCTCAAAATTGGGTCTCATGGTGATGGAAATCACCATAAGACCACATTTCTTTGAGGAATTTTTTCAAACAACACATTGCCTTGTCTATGTTATTGCTTACTATTATTATTTCATATATTTCTTCCAAGCATCCATAGCATAGATAGGGCAGTAAATTTTTTGAAAATATGCCTTAGTAAAAAGTGGTCTCATGGAATGCCATGACAAGCAAATGCAATTGGTAGATGCTCCTAGTTATTACTTACACTATGTGAAGTAATTGCATCACTGCTTATGTTGAATTTCTAAACAACTATATTGTAGTTGAAATTTTTTCATAGATATCAACATCTATTTATTAGTTATGAAATGTGAAGTAATGCTTTAAGTTTGAATGATGTGCAATGCAATGTAATCAATGATATGAATATAAACTACACAAATCTATTAAGTACAATTCATTAGTTAAACTCTTTATTCTATTACCTGTGTGTAGGTTTTTCTAACTCCACTGGCACTAGGAGGTGTTCCCATGAAACCTCCAATATTAGCCTATTCAACATCCAAAATTAGATATTAGAATACCATTCATATAACAATGCTATTCACATGTAATAAATTTATAATTGTTTACTAGTTACATACCTTAGTGGTAGATGTAGTGGAGTAATAAACAAGTGTAGGGTTGGTGTATCTAGTATCAACACTGTGACCTTGAAATTTTATTACGATCATAAAACTAAATTAGTTAATCTTGCATTTAAAAAAATCAAATTTAATAAATTAAATTCAATGAACTTGCTAACATTTACTCGAGTATTGATGCCATAATCCTCATTCAAAATTTTATCTACCCTCGTCATCTTTGTAGCCGCACACGTATCTTGTATAGCAACCTCCTCAATGTTGGTGGGGTGGAAGCCTACCACTCAAAGACTCCCCTCAATGGTGATGTACTCTAGGACTGGCATGTTGGATGACACTCTAGGTCAAAGAGCTGATATACTACAAAGTGTCTACCTTGGCACTCTCCTTCACGATGGAACGAATAACGACGTGCTCATGAGCTAGCCTAGTGAGAGCTTGTCTTGCTTGTTGCCTAGGATCTTGTCATGCATTGGTTCTATCTTGTGCCGACCCCCCACCTCTCCTCTAGAAGTCCCTCATATCAAAATAATTAGGGATTTTGTTTAGGATGGACTCATAGTAGAGTTTCCTCAAAAAATATTGTGGGGCTTTGCAATTGTTGCATGGTGGGTAGTCAAAAATCATGTACCACCTATCCCAAAAAAAGTTCTTGATCCCTTGATGGTGGAACCAATGGATAGGAAACCTCTTGGAATTAAGGTCAATAATTGTGTTTGTGCGTGGGTTGGTGAATAATGAGCACAACTGACATTTTGTAATTTTTTCATCTTTACTTCTTTATTTGATAATCTATATGCAGAAAAATTCTTTATCGTCTGCCTCCTATCTGCCCAACCACTTAACTGTTTGTCAATTGCATCTACATCTTTTAACATTTCTTTAAGTGAACTGGAAAGTGTTCTTCTTTCCATGGTTGGACTTACTAGATCATTCAACCTCTTGATTAACTCCTTAATCCTTTTTTTTATTGTTTTCAATTACCCCCATTAAATTTTGTTGAGTGTCAGGAGGATGTTGAGGAATTGGTGGAGGAGATTGTTGTTGTGGTTATTGAGGATTTTGTTCATGTTCTTGTTGCTTTGGTTGTTGAGGATTTTCAGGAGGCTTTCAGGTTCATTAACATTTCCTACAAACTATAAAAATGAATATCATAAACAACCTAAAACTACCAATTTAATAACAAAATTTCACAAAAAAAAAAAAACAATCCTTACTTGTTCGACCTCTCCATCAATGTGGTGGAATCGTGGCAATGAAATAGCAACAAATTGATGAAAAAAATGAAAGATCATCTCCTTCCAGAATGTGAGTATGTAAGAGAAGGGTTTTTGGCTGCAAGCTACATAAAAAAGTCACAATAAAAATAAATTCTATTTTCTCTTTTTTAGTTTTAATAACCTATAACACACTTGCGTTATAATGTGAGGGCATTATAGGCTTTATGTGGTCAAGCCTTAGGCTTGGTCACACCAAGCCACAATGCAAGCACATTGTAACACACTTGTGTTATAGCCTATAAATTTTGTTTTAAAATTTTGGCCACAATTTGGCCCCCATCTTTTTGCACCCACGCCATAGATTGCATGCCTATAGTAGAACTATCCTATTTGACCAAAACATAGCTTGAGGCCTAATATGTAAATGGCATTTCCCTTGTAAATTTTTTTGAGCTATAATCTTTGGATATCACAGATTGCACACCTTCAGTAAGAATGGTTTGATAGGGTTCCATCACTTAAAATTTTCCTTTTCTCAACCTATCAAAAAAATACCCTACACTAGTGAAATGAAAATTTATTCTAGCATTTGAACTTACTAGTGAAGAGGAATTAGTAGCATCTACTTTCAAAAAATTTCCCCTCCATGTTGGACATAGGCTCTAGTGCAAACTTTGTTTGGTTTTTTAGGAAATACCATTTCCCCTATATCATGAGTGCCCTATGCTTCTACACATGATTGGATAGAGTGGCCCAATAAGTGACAACAAATACTAAAATTCTTACAATTTTCTATTAGTATTTCCCTCATCCAATCTCCAAACTTTGATGGAATCCTAATTTTAGAAGGAAAGGTCTTTTGTATATTAAGAAACACACATACCCTAACCGGTTTACCTAGATTCTTAAAGAAATCCATATCATTCCTTAGGAAAATCCCCAAATTATTTGCAATAGTTCCACTATTCCCATCTCCCTATATTCTAAAGGAAGAGTAGGCAGTTGAATCTAGAATGAGACAAATTTGATCTCAATAGAGGTAGGGTCAAAATTTAGGATCCATGGTTGAGTGAATAAACCAGATCCCTCAAAGACCCATGATTTAACCTTAGAAACCACATCCTTTACTGATTTGTGGAAAAGAGAACAATGAAATAGTCATTTACCTAATTTATATAAAAGATCTGGTTCACCCCATCCTATTCTAAATAAAGTAAATATTTTAAAATAACAACAAAAGGAAAAAGGTTCCAAAACTTACATATTAAGGCATGATCTCTGAGCTCTTGGATCTCAGTACCCAATGCTTCTTCTGGCAAGGTGAGCTGAACAAAATCCTTACTCATAGATCTTTCCCCATAATCCCTCAATATAGTATCTTTTCGAACCCACTACAATATTCCTTTGTGCATTTTTCTCTTGTATTTTTCAAATACGTTGATACTTTGCATGCTTTAAATAAATATTATTTGGAAAGGAAACCCTGAATGAGCACTCTGTAAGATATAACTTTGATGAATACTTCAATCTACTCCATTACACATTCCTTGAGTTGTAGATGAAGGATTCAATAACAATCTTCATGTTCCTGAATAATGTTGTTTGGAAAAGAAGCCTTGATCAGGATATCATTCATGTAAGAAAGTGGTGGCTTAAACTCTCATTTTCAAAGTCTGATGACCCACAAATGTCAAAAATTTCTTGTTTGGCATGTGACAAAGTCCACCTAAGATGTAAAAGTGCCCAATGATGTTGAGAATGTGTAGCCTTGAATCCATCCCGACCCCCAATGAATTGTTGTTGCAATGCCCATCTATGTTGGCATCCCTGATCTCGAGGAAAATGATGGTGACCTTCAAAATTTGAAAAATTTCGATTGTCCCTCCTCAATAACTTTATCGGAGCACTCATCCTTCTATGTATTTGAATTAAAATATTGATAATGTTATGAAATATGAATTTAAATATTATATTATTTTATCTATGATATATTTCTCTAAATATTATAATATTTGATGTATTAATCTAAATGTAACCATAAACTTGATACTTGCTATTACTAATATTAGTTTTAATGATTATTATTGTTTTATAGGCCTAAGATTAGGAATTTATCAAAAGGGGACATTTCATGGGCTCTCATTTATGGATAATGTTGTTGTTCTTTGAATTACTACATTTATAGCCTAATTCAACTACACCAATGATATTTGTGGCATCATCCCTATAAATCACTAGTGAGAAATAAGGGACACCATGTTTAAAACCCAAGGAATGAATAATCTTCCTTATATCACAAATTTAAAAGATATTTAAATGAACCAAAATGAAGTTAGATTAAACTAAGAAAACCATCATGTAATTTATAAGATTTCACATAGTTTTTTATAGGGATTGAATTTGAACCTTTGGGTTAAAAATGAATTCATATTATAAACCATAAGAACATAACCATCCTTATATTTTTCAAGGACTGTTATTATTTTAGTTGACTAGGAATAGCAATTAGATGAAATTAGTAAATAAGTATTTTTCATAATGATCAATTAATTTGAATTTAAATTCTCCCATTTTGAGTAGTAGTTACACAAGAACTTTATGGGAAAATGGGCCCTAGAAAGAGTTGCATACTTGTAACATTGTAAATTATCATCACTTACAATTTCACAATAGGTTTGGAACTTGATTTGGCATGTATGTTTAATTATGTTTTTAATATGCTTGTTTCATAATCTTTTTGGAAAACTTGGTTAAATCATTTATTATCAGGCCTTTGAAGAGAAAATTATGCTCAAATACTAGTTTGCCATGCTAGTGTCCTATCCATATGTTCCAAAATATTTGAATTCAAATTGTGACCATGTGGAATTAATGGACACGAACTTGCCTATTTTCCTCACCCAAAATAATTAGTCAAGGATGTGATTAGTTTCCTATATACATAACCCCCTCTCTCTTTCTATCTAGATCTCTCTCTCTCTAACTCTAACTCTCTAATAACTTCCAAGTCTTCTAAGTGCTACTCAAATACAAACTTTGATTTAGTATTGTGGATATTCATTCTTCTATCACAAAAAATGTTGTCCAATCATTGTTGGAGGTTATTTATTCATGATTAATTTTGTTATCATTGCCATGTGTACTAACACTTGTAGGATCCTAAGTAAGCATCTTCCTTCTCCTTATCTACAATTTATGTGGCTACATTAGTCCAACAAGGGTTTTAAATATGAATCGTAAAATATATCATTGTACTTTTTATCATTACAATTGTTATTTGTTTAACCTCTTCTCATTGGGATTACACACTCTTTATCATCATCACCATTGTTGTTGTGGAGGTGGGAACAACAACACGAGGTTTGACTAAGGTAAGCCCCTATACATCATACCCCTTTTCCTCTTTCCATTTTTTAGGTGTCAAGTTTTCTAATGTGAAATGAAAAATTGATATCTCATCACATTTGGAGATCCCTAAAACCTGATATCTTGTCCTTGCTAGTTCATCATTAAAAAAATAGGGTATCTTAAATAGTCGAGCATATTCACACACTAATTTATGATTTTCTCTATCATAGACCTATGCAGACTATATTAGATTTGTAGAGGAAAGAAACCCTAATTTTTGACACCTTTTAGACTACAACATGATGCACTAGCATCCATGATAGTTTATCTCAATCTATTGTGACAAGTTCCTTTGTGTGTTTTCCCTCTAGATTTTTTTTTGTTTTTATCTATTTATCTTGTAGCATTTGAATTTAGTCAATTTATTCAATTTTATCATTACTAGCCTACTTCATTACATCACCCATCAATCATTGCACTTATAGCAAAAGAACTTATTCCCACAAAATAGCTTGACTCTTCCTTTGTTACAACAATAAAGCACAACCACTTGGTTAGGTTTATGTTCCAATTTTTGGGTGGAAAGATTGTCTTCTAGGTTAATTCATTAGTCTAAAGAATCCTTCTCTTTTCACTCTGATCAATACCCACATATATAGTTCACATCAAACATAGCTTATAAAATATAACTAATTATATATCAAACCTTAATCTTGTTTGGAAGTTGTGTATATAGGTAGTTTGGTGAATGAAGGAGGTTCCTAGTATGTAGGTGTTTAGATAGGAGGTTGGGAAATACTGAAGAATGGTCATATGAATTTAACATTAAGTTAATCATTCAAGAAAATGATCCAATTACAACTAAGGGTGAAATATCCAAGATGAATTATAAGATAATATGTATTCATGGTATACTTAGAACAATTTCAGATGGATTTGATTCATCAAGGCCTTAGGCCAAATTTTGAGGTGGTATTCTGTGAGGCCCACTGTGAGGTCTACTATATAACACCTAGCTTGACTATATTTTGATTCAATCATTTTGATACTCTATGTGTTTAGATCATTTCAAGGATGATTACAAACATTCAATACTATGCTTGCTTTCTTGATTATGATATTTCATGATGATTATAGATATATACTATGCTCTCTCTATTTACTATGCTCTTGTTAATCTTGTTTCCATGAAAATAATGGATAAATGTTCTTATGATATTGAAGTAATGAGACACACAATTGATTTGAATGATTATGCGACTTGCTTTATAACATTACAATTCAATATAGTTGTGAATTGATATAATATGCTAATTAATAGAGAAAAGGATAAATCGTTGATGTTAATATTTCATTTAATGGATTTTAGAGGTTATGTTGAATATATATGTATATATGAGATTATTGATTTAGTTTCTTCGGTTGTGTAATGACAAAAATTGACCCCTTTCTTGGAGATAGGGAAATTTCTCATTTAATATGGACCTATTTAGTACCCTTGCATTAATTACCCTTTAATTCATCATTAATAGGCCCCTAAGACCCATTATTTTGGATCTCAAGGCTTATTTTAGCTAAAAGCCCAACAAAATAATCTAAAACATCAAAAATTCTGAAATCCCACCACGAAAAATCTAGGGTGGGACTCATTCGCCACCTTGGGCGAATGAGTCCCCCTAGGTCGGACCCATATGCCAGGGCTAGCATATGAGTCCCATTTCGGGATTTTTTAAGGTTTGAGTGGGAAAATTACCTTTTTAATTCAAACTTTTGGTTGATGTCGACTTTTGAGATCTGAATAATGGTAAATTAGGTGTTAATGTTAATGCCTATATAAGCAAGCTCCTAAGTCATTTTTTCATCTAAGAAAGCATTTTTCAAGAGCGATTTCAAGATCCAAGCATCAAGAATCTTCAAGCATTCTTTTACAAGAGCATTCAAGTTTCAAAAGCAAGCAAAGTTGAATTCTTGGAGCAACATTAAAGTGTTTTTGTAGGTCCTCAAGCTCACTTTCATTCAAGATCTAGAATTGTCAAGGGTTGATCATGGTTGTCTATGGTGAATCATGATGGATTCTAGTTTGGAGAGATGTAATTAGCCATCAAGCCATTCTAATGACTTGTTTCCTAAGTGATTCCATCCTCCATTATCACTCCACATTCAACCTAAGGAAGGTACAAGCATTATTGAGGCTCATTTGGGTGATTGGAGATCTCTCAAAGTGAGTCATTCATTGTCATATTTCATTCATTCATCTCATTCTTGCACATTAGAATAGGGTTGCATTGCATTTCAAATTTCCTAATATTAGACACACTTAAGGTTAGGGTTTACATTCTTTTTTACACATATTTCATTATTTCTATCAAGTTTTAATTACCAAACTATGGGTTTGATCGAGGCAAACCCCCCATAAGAAAATCAAGTTTATATTCTCTTTTGTAGGTAATTTTATAGATTCAGATTTGGAAATCAATTTGGGAGAAAAGAGCAGGTGTTGAAGTGTAGATTTGAACTTTGAATTGTTGAAAATTTTGAACAAGACTGCTTCACTAGAAGTGGTGAATGAGTCCCACTACAGGTATTTTTTAGGTTTTTTGCAGATTTAGATACCCTTTTTCCATAAACTTGTTCCTATGTAGAAACCCTGATCTAGGATTGATTTGCCCAGACTGGTGTATGAGTCCTAGTAGTCAAAAATTCAAGTTTTCAATGTTTTAGAGCTCATTCAAGTCTATTTTAGATTCACAGGTGTACACATTTCATCTTGCAACTTGTTATTCTATTTTACATTTATTTCTAGGTCATTTAGTTAAAGTTTGCATTAAATTAGGGTTTAGTATTACATCTTACATTGTATTTATCTTTCCAAGCCCTATCTTGGTGGTGAACCCCTTATTAGTTTACAATCAATCCTTAGGACAACCCTATTGCAAGATCTCTTTTTCCTTTGCATTGAGATCTCTAGGGTTATCCTTGAATGAAATTGGAAAATGGGTGTGCTCTATGTCCTAAACCATACAAAATCATCCTAACCCATTTTATTTCATTTCATTTTGGTGAGCCTACATTTATAACATCATAATTCTGATTTGGAGTGCATCATCATCCTAGATCTTTCTTGTATTAACATTGCATTAAGGTTTGTACTAGTTAATTGCAATTCTAGGGTTTCTAATTTTGCATTAGTGAAAGTTCATATAGCTTGCATTTTTACATCTTAAATCATTGAAAATCATACAAAATCTACATTTACACTTAAGATATAGATCATACAACATAAAAAGCATAAAAATCTATTGAATTTTTTTGAAATTTTTTAAAAAAATCTGCACTAGGACTCATATGCCCCTTTGGGGGAATCAATCCCAATGCAGATTTTACACTGCATTTTAAAGAGTTAAATTCACTATTTCCAGGCTTATGTTTTCTGCTGAAACGTTTCTATTTTAGTTTGCATAATTTCTATTACATTCAAATCATTAGATGTAGCATAATTTACATTTATTGCAATTGTGGACATAATTAGATTCTAGTATTTTGTTGGAAAATGTGCCTCAAACTTACTAACATGAAAATCCTAAAAGAGAAAAATTGGTGAGACCCTTGGAATGTTTTGCGAAAAGCAGCTATGTTCTAAAGTATTGAAGGGATTAGATTAGTGTGACCTAGGACCTGTCTTGCTGACGAAATTCATCGGTATGACTTAAATTATTAGAATGAAATTACAAACTCATTCCAATAGTAGAAGTCTAGTAGATGTCAGTGTAATCTATGAATGTTTTGCTGATAAGAATTGCCGGTGTGACCATAACTATCAGAGTGAGATTTCTAACTCGTTCCGATGGTAGAAGTCTGGCTGAAGAGATCGTTAGGGAGAATCTTTCCGATGGACGCATTGGGGTGACTTGAACTGTCGATGTGACTTCCTGATATGATGTCAATAGTATTACTCTTGTCGATGGGTCTTCTCCTAATGAACATTAGTGTGACTCTTGCATATGTACGTGGTCTTGGTGTTCTTTGGGACATCGAGGAGACTTGAACTATCAATATAACATCCTAGTTTGTTGCCATTAGTGTTGGTCATGCCAATGGTCTTGTGATCGGACAAACTTCATCAAGTATGAGTGATAAGCCAGTAGAAGACTATGCAATGTACTCTGGTCAATGAGCAGTTTGGCATTGGTGAGACATGGTCTAGTGTCTCATCAATATTCAATGTAGTTGAAGAATTTTTTCCAAATGACTGTTCTACATGGTTTGTTTTGAACCAATGAGAGAAGTAGAATGTAAACCGTTTTACAGATGAACTATCGTGACCATTCTCTTGTGGGATATTAATAGACCGTTTGTAAAATGTGAACAAAAAATGGAACTCTCTATAATGGTTGAAGGATGAACAATTCAAATGGTGGTAGAGTTGTTCAAATTGAACAAGGATTGATCAGTGTGTGAATTTAATTGTATTCTTTTGGAGAGAATTGTAACAATGATGTTCTGTACAAGGTTGATTAGGGAAATTTCGCTGCTATAAAATTGACATATGAAAAGAGAGTTTGTAACTTGTATGTAATTTCAATTACTGTAATATAATAGATCTTTCTTTGGTGTGGTGGCTTTTTCTCTTGTAAGGGTTTTCCCACATAAATCTTGGTGTCCAATTGTTTGTGTGATTATTTCTCTATTTTTTTTAATCTTTCATGTGCATCATAATGAACTAAAATTGCAAAATTTTAAGACATATCTGCATTCTTCTCTGAGGTTTAACATTAGGAGAGTTGTTTCCATGCCTTTAGCTTTCCTTACAAGTGGTATCAGAGCTTGGCCAGTTGTGTTATCCTTGTGGGTAGGTTGGGTTTTTTCTATCAATTTTGTTTAGTGGGAGTCTTGTAGAAGTCTGGTAATTTAAATTATAGATTGTGATGCCATTGGCAAGTACATCAAGAAAGATTGAAATTGAGAAATTTAATGGAAACAATTTTGAGTTGTGGAAACTCAAAATGGAAGATATGTTGGTTGATCGTGATCTTTGGCTTGTTGTGTCTGGAACGAAACTTTTTGGCATGAAGCAAGAAGATTGGGATTTGGAAGATTGAAAATCAAAGGGACCAATAAGGCTTTGTTTGGCAGACTCTTTTCTTCTAAATGTCCATGAAGAGAAGATTGCATCTTCTTTATGGAAAATACTGGGAGCTATTTATTAGGGAAAGTCCTTGGTGAATAAGTTGTTCTTAAGAAAGAAGTTATATTTTTTGAAAATGTAGGAAGGAGCGTTTTTTGTTGATCATTTGAATGATTTTAACATGTTGATTGCTTAGTTAGAATATGTGGGTGTGAAGATTGATGAAGAATATTGTTGTATGCTATTGTTATATTCTTTGCTAGATTCTTGGGATCACATGGTGATGGCTATTGGGAGTACAACATCCACTTTTAAGATGGAAGACATTGTTGCTTCTTTGTTATCAGAAGAGATGAGAAGGGAATTTTCTGAGATGAAAAAGGAGGTTGTTGTTCAAGGCAGTTCAAAAGAAAAAGGAAAAAAGAAGGACAAGAAATCCAAAACAAAATCAGAAGGGAAATCAAAGTCTACTGGAAAGAAGTCCAAGGTGAAGTGCTAGAATTGTGCGTAGCCTAGTCATGTCCGAAAGGATTGCAAAGAGGAGAAAAATAAGAAGAAGAAGAATTCTTCTAACAATGATTCTTCTCAAAGTGATGTAGATTCCTTCATTGCAGCCTTGGCAACTTGGGCATTAGAAGATGTCTGGCTGATTGATTTTGGATCATATTTCCATATGACATCTCATAGAGATTGGTTCACAAAGTATAGACAATATGATGGTGGAAAGGTGTACTTGGCAAGTGATTCATCTTTGGAAATAGTTGGCTGTGGAAGAGTCAAAATTCAGTTCCCTAATGGAAGAGTGAAGGGAATCAATGATGTAATGCATATACTGGGTCTAGCTCAAAATTTACTTTTTGTTAGTAAGTTGAATGATGTTGGAGTGCAAGTCACATTCTTTGGCAACGACTGCAAAATTACTAGAGGATCATTGGTGCTGGCAAAGGGTACTCGAGTCAGCACTTTGTATAAATTGGACAAACTTGTTCAATGCAACAGTGTCTTTGTAAAGTCACAAAAGGTTGCTCATGGAGAGGAGGAAAGACTTCCTGATAGTGCAAACTCTATGGAAGTTAAACTTCTAGTAGAAAAGACTATGCTATGGCATCATAGGCTTGGCCACATTAGAGAAAAAGGTTTAAAAAATTTGAAAAATAAAAACCTAGTTGAAGGGCTTGATGACTGTAACCTTGAATTTGAATTTTGTGAGCATTGTATATATGGAAAGCAACACCATGTTTCATTTTATTTCAGTCCTCATAAGTATTTTGGTATACTTGATTACATTCATTATGATGTGTGTGGTCCAGTAAATGTTCCTTCGTTGTCAAATTCAAAATATTATGTTTCTTTTATTGATGACTATTCGAGAAGGGCATATGTGTATTTTTTAAAAAGTAAATCATAAGTTCTCAATCATTTTAAGGAATTTAAAAACCTTGTGGAAAATTAGATTGGAAGAAAAATAAAGTGTTTAAGGACTGACAATGGTGGTGAGTTATGTTATGATGAATTCTAAAGGTACTGTAAAGATCATGGAGTTAAAAGACATAAAACTACGCCCTATACTCCACAACAAAACATAGTTGCTAAAAGGTTCAACAAGACAGTGATGGAAAGAGCATGAAGTATGCTGAGCAGTGCTGGAATGGAGGATAAGTTTTGGGCTGAGGCAGTTGCAACATGTTACTTAATCAATTGTTCCCCTAACTCTGCCCTTGTTGAGAAAACACCTTTGGAAGCATGGTCTAGAAAGAAGCCCCCTCTGAGACACATTTGAGTCTTTGGTTGTGAGGCATATGCTTATGTGCTAAATGAAAAAAGATCTAAGTAGGAGAAAAAAACTATTAAATTTATTTTTATTGGCTATAGTGTTGGCATAAAAGGATTTACGCTTTGGAATCCTGATACTGAGAAGGTTTTATATAGCAGAAGTGTTATTTTTCATGAGATGAAGCCTTCTACTTTGGATCTACAGTTAGAGACAAAATAAAAAAATAAAAAGGATGCAATTGAAATTCTTCTGACACCAGATAAAGAGGAATTGAAAATTCAAAATGTACCTGAAACTGAGGAGAGCTCAAGTAGTTATGAGAGTTCTAAAGAAGAAGAACAACCTCAGCCTCAACCCATGAGGAGGTCAACACGTGAGAAGAAACAACCTGATAGGTATGGGTTCTCTATGTTAGATTCTACTTGTGCCTATGGTTTGATTGCTAAAACTGATGAGCCTAGGATTGTTAAAGAGGCAATTAATATGCTTGTTGCAAATTCTTGGTTGGAAGCCATGAATAAAGAAATGGCATCATCAGAAAAGAATGACACTTAGAATTTGGTTCCCTTGCTTGAAAGCAAAAAATTTGTTGGCTACAAATGGGTATTTAAAAAGAAAATAGGTTTGGATGGCAGTGTTGAAAATTTTAAGGCAAGGTTGGTTGTAAAGGGATATTCCCAAGTAGAGGGAATTTATTATGGAGAAATTTTTTCTCCTGTAGTAAAGTTGGCATCTATCATATTTATTTTGTCACTTGCAGCTACATATGTTTAAGAGATTGAATAGATGGATGTGAAGATGACATTTCTTCATGGTGATCTTGAAGAAGAAATTTACATGTCCCACCCTAAGCACTTTGTGAAGAAAGGTAAATAAAATATGGTTTGCAGGTTAAAGAAATTTCTATATGGATTAAAACAATCTCCTAGAATTTGGTACCAAAAGTTTGACACATTGTTCTTGTCATTGGGATTTGTAAGAAGGAAATCTGATCATTATGTGTATTACAAAGATGAGAATGATTGTATTTTAATTATTGCCCTATATGTGGATATGTTATTCATTGGGAATAGTAAGTTAATGATTTCTAATCTAAAATCTCAACTGTCTACAAAGTTTGAAATGAAAGATCTTGGTGCAACAAGGTATATTCTAGGAATGGAGATAACTAGGGATAGAAAGAGTAGAAAACTTTGGCTCAACCAGAGTAAGTATATTAATATTATTCTGGAGAGGTTTGGTATGACTAATTGCAAGTAGCTAGTTGTTCCAGTTTTGTAGGGAATGAAGTTATCTATTGAAGATTGTCCAAAATATCCTTCTAAGGTGGAGCACATGACTAGGATGCTTTATGCAAGTGTAGTTGGCAGTGTAATGTATGCAATGGTCTGTACAAGGCTAGACATTGCCCAAGCGGTGGGAGTACTTAGCTGGTTTATGGAAAATCTAGGAAGGCCACATTGGGATGTTGTAAAAAGAGTTTTTAAATATTTAAAAGGTACATCATAGTACACTTTTTTCTATCATGGTAAATCAGTTGAGTCATAGAGGACTCTCAACATTCATGGGTATGTGGATTCTGATTGGGAAGGGGACATTGATAGTTGAAGATCCACCAGTGGATATATTTTCATGTTAAATGGTGGTGCAGTTAGTTGGATGAGTAAGCGACAGGTTGTAGTCTCTTTATCCACTATGGAGGTAGAATACATGGCAACAACACATGCTTGAAAAGAAGCAATCTGGTTAAAAAATTTGTGTTCTAACATTGGGTTTAGTGTAGGGAAAATTACAATTTGTTGTGATAGTCAGAGTGTTATTTGTTTGGAAAAAAATCCTACTTTTCATGCCAGGATGAAACATATTGATGTGTAGTATCATTTTGTATGAGATATGGTGGAGGATGGAAAGGTTTTTTTAGAAAAAGTAGATACTCTGAAAATGTTGCAAATGCATTGACGAAACCAGTAAGCACAAACAACTACAAGTGGTGTGCAAGTTTGATGGGCCTTGATTCCCATGAATCTCACTAATTTTGAGATGATCTGGAGGTGTCAGTAAGATCTTCGTCAAGTGGGAGATTGTTGGAAAATGTGCCTCAAACTTACTAATATGAAACTCCTAAAAGAGAAAAATCAGTGAGACCCTTGGAATGTCTTACTAACAAGTAGTTGTGTTCTAAAGTATTGAAGGGATCAGATCAATGTGACCTAGGACTTGTCTTGCCAACAAAAGTCATTGGTATGAATTGAAATATCATAATGAAATTCCAAACTCATTTTGATAGCAAAATTCTGGCAGATGTTGGTATGAACTGTGAATGTCTTATCGATAAGAACCATCGATGTGACCAGAACTGTCGAAGTGAGATTTTTAACTCATTCCGATGGTAGAAGTCTGGCCGAAGAGATTATTGGGGAGAATCTTGCCAATGGACACGTCGAGGTGACTTGAACTATCAATGTGACTTCCCAATTTGATGTTGATAGTATTACTCTTGCTGATGGATCTGCTCCTAATGAACATCAGTGTGACTCTTGTAGATGTGTGTGGTCTTGGTGTTGTTTGGGACATTAAGGAGACTTGAACTATTGATATGACATCCCAGCTTAACACCAATAGTGTTGGTCATGCCGATGGTCTTGTGATTGGAAAAATTTCACCAAGTCTGAGTGATGGACTAGTAGAAGACTGTGCAGTGTGCGATGGTCAATGGGTAGTTTGGAATTGGTGAGACACGGTCTGGCATCTCACCAATATGCAATGCAATTGAAGAATTTTTTCTGAATGACTATCCTATGTGAATTATTTTGAACCAATGAGAGAAGCAAAATGTAAATCATTTTGTAGTTGGGCTGTTGTGACCATTCTCTTGTGGGAGATCAATAGACTATTTGTAAACTATGAACAAAAAATGGAACTCTTTGTAATGGTCAAAGGATGAATAGTTCAAATGGTGGTAGAGTTGTTTGAATTGAACAAGGATTGATCAGTGTATGAATTTTATTGTATGCTTTTGGAGAGAATTGTAACAATGATGTTTTGTACAAGGTTGATCAGGGAAATGTTGTTGTAAAATTGACATCTGAAAAGAGAGTTTGTAACTTGTATGTAATTACAATTATTGTAATATAATATATCTTTCTTTGGTGTGGTGGGTTTTTCTCCCTTAAGGGTTTTTCCACGTAAATCCTGGTGTCCAATTGTTTGTGTGATTATTTCTTTGTTTTTGTTAATCTTTCATGTACATCATAATGAACTGAAATTAAAAATTTTTAAGACATATCTGCATTCTTCTCTGAGGTTTGACATTAGGATATTTTTTTCCGCACCTTTATCTTTCCTTACATATTTTTCATTTTCAGCAATAGCTCATAGTTCAATTAGATTAGATTACATTTTTCATACATTAGAAAACAAAACCAAAAACAAGATCAAATAGCTAAACCACTTGGAGAAAGTATAGTTATTTGACTATATTAAATCTCTTTTTCCAAGTTAACCTAACCCTCAAGCCTTTTAGTAGTGATGACTTTGACATGTTAGATGAAGCCCCTAAGGATTTTATCTCACAAAGTTCATCCACTAAGGCTTGTTATGACAAACCAAAACCAAGAGATGTTAATGTGATTCAACCTCAACTTATCCTCTACCCACCTTCACACAAACCTCAAACTCAAAACAAACCTATTTACACTCTTGAACCACCTAATTTTTTTTTTTGTAGCAATCAAGTCATAATACAATTATTATTTTCTTGTGAAAGTGGCAAGCCACTATAATATATATTATATATATAAATAAAATATTACAAAATCTAGTTCAAAAGAACATACTGGCAGGAAAGAACCAGAAAGAAAACCTCCAGTTGTAGCTCAAATAAATACAAAATATTCTTAGTATGACTGTCTTTACCTATAATTTTTTGTTTACAAAGCCCTTTGGTCCTTTGACAGGCTCCTTTTATAGTGCCAGAACTTGTAAATCTAACCTTTAAAATAACTACATTGAATTTGAATTATGCCCATACAAAATAACTTACTACCCATATCTGCTATTACATTCCCAAATGATCACCCTATATTGACTTTATACATATTCTACCTTTACAAAAAATTGACTAAAGCATTACATGGAGTCAAATATGACAATATTTGAAGACTACTAACAAAAAACTCCCCTCACTGCCAAACTCTAGAAAGAACCAGACTTAATTACACCTCTTCTTGGAAAAAAATTAAGTTCTCATCCTGCACACCTTGAGAAAGAAAATGCATTTGACTTGTTGTTGCTAGTTGTGTATGAACTGTGACATTAATATCCAACACTTGAGGAACCACTCTATTTCTTCTACGAACTAGTGGACTACTTGAAACTTGCAACCCTCGAATAAACTCATGCAATTTAAGGAAAGAGAGAGAATGAAACTTCCTCTTAAACTTATTTTCTTCCTCCCAATGAAATTTAGAATGATATTTGTTGAGTGCTTGATTTAGAAAAGAAGATGAGTCATGCATGTTTGATAGAATGAACCCTTGTAAAGCCTCCGGATGCCTTTTCTTATTATGAATAAAATGCCAAGTAAACAAACCTCCCACGGAGCCATCTCTTGAATTGAAGTCATATTGTTGCACTCCTCTCAGCAAAGCATCATCCTCCAAGTATTGGCTAACAATGACCTTGCTTGCTATATCCTTTAAGGTGTTATAATTCTACACTAGATCAAGAATGTTTGAAAACAAGATAGAGAGGATATTACTTGGAAAGATGATATGATGGGAATTTGTGTGGAGAATTTCTTCACCAACAACTATTTTAATGCAGTTCAAAATCGACAAGCAATTAACTTTAAAAACTGATTGCAATTGATCTCTTTCAATATAGTGGAAAGGAGTATGATCTTGTTCAACAACTTAAGTGTACTTCCATGGAAATATCCCTATGGGATTTGATTCAAAATTCACCTAATTATCACACTATGCTTCAAACATCTTTACAAAAAGTTGGGACCCCTCCTAATACAAATGCAAACAATGTGGTATCTCTAATACAAGGAATGAATGCAATTAATGTACACATTACCTTTCACCAACATGAGCTCCCTCCCTTGGAGATGAGAAAGAAATATGATGCCTTCATGATAATAGCCAAATTCAATAGAACAGGAATAAAAAGAACCCTCATTGATAATGGCTCAACCCTTAATGTATGCAGTGTGAACCTTTTAGATAGATTGGGCATGGAGAAATCAAAGATTAAACCTAACTCCTTATCGATTCAAGGATTTGAAAATGTAGGAAAGCAACCACTTGGTGTGATTACTTTATCTATTATAGTTGGAAAGGCTACCTTACAAACTCCTATTCATGTTATGCCTCATGACCTTTCATACAATCTTATTTTAGGAAGACCTTGGATTCATGAGATGCATGTGATGCCTTTGACTCTTCATCGTATCATGAAATATGTCTATAAAAAGAAGGTATACCAAGTTAAAGTAGACCCCAAGCTTGAAAGTTGCTTACAAGTTGAAAAAGGAATGAAAATTTCTCTAAGCACCTTAATTCCAACATCAAACATAGAACCTATGAAAGAGGAAAAACATGAAATTGAAAAAGTGTCAAAATTATTGGATGATGATTGTGATTCTTTAGAATTCACACCCTCATTTATGGGAGAGTATGTACAATAAGAAATAAAGAAGATGAAAAGAAAAAAAAACCAAAGGTGATGTCAACGCAAAATTTAGAAAAAACAACCACAAGCATCTACCACATCTACTTTAGAAGAAGAAACAAGTTATACAACAAACTTTGATGAGATAGATTATCAACAACCACCAAACCCACAAGAAATGGAAATACTTTATGGAAAAGGCTATGAGTTCATGAAACAACTCGGTTATAGTGGAAAATGATGTGGCAAGAAAGAACGAGGTATTTATATTCCTATAGAACCTAATATGCAAGAGATAAAAAGTGGTTTTGGGTATTACCCTTCTAAAATTATGCAAGCAACAAAGAGACCCTCGCTACATATCAATACCACCATGTGTAATCCTGAAACAACTCTCACCCGAAACATCCAGAATTGATTGATACAACTTGTGAAGCATCATTGGAGTATTTCAAGGATGATGAAGCCTTGAATGAAATTCTAGGAGTTTATGATAAAACATTTACTCCCCTTAAAAATAAATCAATTACATGTGCTATGATTAGTACCAAGCAAAAATATGGAGAAGAAGAAAGTAGTGAGTTGACATGAACAAAGAAGAATACAACCTTGAATTTGTGAAACAAAATGTGCTTCCTTTAGGAGATACCATGACATACATATGGATGTTAACAATGAAGAAAAGGTTATTAAGATAGGAAAGTTCCTTGATGATGAAGAACAAGAAGACCATGCAACTTTACTTCATGACTTTCCTAAAATTTTCTCTTGGACTTATTCAGATATGCTGGGAATTGATCCTAAGATTGTAACACACAATATAATCCTCATTGAAAAATTCTAAGCCTATTAGATAAAAAAATCCTAAGATAGCCTTATTAGTTAAAGCCAAGATTGAAAAGCTCCTTGAAGATGGTTTTATTAGACCTATAGATTATTCTGGGTATGTGCAAGATCATGATGGGCCAAAAAGTGGCAATATTATGGGTATTTGTAGGGTATGTGGCTGACGACTTTTTTTTAACCAAAAATTGATGAAACAAAAAGGGATTTTAGAGGAGATTCTTAGCTTTCCACTAATATAAATTATGCTTTAATTTGAATTTAATTAATAATTATTATTCATTTTCTATTAGAATTATGACTAAAGTCCTAATCGATAGGCTAATTGAAAAACATCTATAACTTTCAAACGGTATCAATTTTTTTGAATCCAAAACATGCGTCACATTCTATGCTTCACATACTATAGGATTAAAAAAGGAAAAATTAAATTTCATGAAGTTTTGACCAAGTTAAGGTGGTCAGACATATGAGTTTTTATATTTTTTAAAAGTTGTAATAAAAATTCATAATTAATTATTTACTTGGAAAAAAATTACAAAAAAATATGCATCACATCCAGACATGAATCCTCTACTTATATATAAAATATTATAAAAAAATATTATCATTTTATTATGGTTAGGGTGGTCAGACAAACACCTACTTCTTATTTTTCCCTAAAATTTAATTACTACTGCATTGAAATTTCAAATTTTCACCAAATAGATTTCATTTATTTTTAAATAAACCTAGTAGTTTAGAAACTATATTCAATTTTCTACAAATTCTATTCTTACATATCTTTGAAATAATATAGATAACTTATTCAAATTTTTATGTCAAGTTGCCTAACACTGATTTTTCTAAATTTTTTGCCACTTAAGGGCCTGTTTTTTCCATGATGATCCTGCACATACCCTTCTCCTTCAATCGCAAACATTGTCATAGTCAGAAAACCAAAAAATCATATTAGGATGTGTACAAACTTTTGTCATTTGAATAAATCATCTTTAAAAGAAGACTTTCCCCTTCATAATATTGACATGATAGTAGACTTGATTGCGGGACATGCTTTGTTGTCATTCATGGATGGATTTTCTGGATATAATCAAATATTTATCAACCCTCAAGACCAATATAAAACACCATTTACAATAGCTTGGGGAACATTTTCTTGGGTAATGATTCCTTTTGGATTGAAGAATGTGGGCACAACATATCAATGAGCTATGACATTGATATTTCATGATTACATACATAAGATTTTGGAAGACTATGTTGATGATATTCTATCAAAATATTTAACAAGACAAGACAATGTGAATATACTTCAAAAAATATTTGAGTGAATGCAAAAATACAACATGAGATTGAATCCAAAAAATTGTGTCTTTGGTGTAGATAGTGGAAAACTTTTAGGTTTTATCGTATCTCACAAAGGTATTGAGGTGGACATAAAGAAAATTGATGCTATAGTTAACATGCCACCTCCTAGAAACATTTCCTAATTTCATACCTTACAAGGAAGAATTCAAGCTATCCATCATTTTGTGGCATCCTTAGCAAATCAAATGTTACCATTTACACATCTCCTTAAGAAAGAAGTTCAGTTTAATTGGAATGCAGATTGTAAATAGGATTTTGAGAGTTTGAAAGATTATCTTGCTACTTTTATTTTACAACCTGCTATGTAAAAAAAACCATTTATCCTATATACAACAACATCAACCCATGCTCTTGTAGTATTGTTGGTTCAACAAGATGAAAATGGTAAAGAACATCCTGTTTATTACATTAGTTGAACCTTGATCGATTATGAGAAGAAATACATGATGATAGAGAAATAATGTTTGGCTCTTGTATTCACTCCTAGTAAGTTGCAACATTACCTATTGAATGATGAAATACATGTGATAATAAAATTCAATCATTTAAAACATCTTTTTGCTAAAACAGATTTATTAGGATAATTAGCTAAATGGGTTATGTTGTTGACTAAGTTTGACCTTAAGTTTGTTTCACAAAAAGAAATCAAAGGAAAATCCTTGGCCAGCTAGTTAGCTAACACTCCTTCTCCCCTAACATTTCCTAATGAGAGTGTATTGACTATTCAAGAACATGAAACTACATGGGAATTGTATTTTGACAGATCTAAGTGCAAAAAAGGCTCTAGTGCAGGAGTTATAATAGCTTCGCTTGGAGGAAAACCTATTCCCTTATCATATCAATTAAATTTCCTATGCACAAACAATAAGGTAGAGTATGCAACATTAATCGGTAGAATACAAGCTACTTTAACTCTGGGAGCCTGAGACATCAAAATATTTGGTGATTCACAATTAATCATTAAGAAAATTTAAATGGGACATATCAAGCAAAGCATGAAAAACTATCAAAATGCAAAGATCTTACAATGACTTTATTAGAGAAGTTCTTTTTTTCTTACCACTGATAACATCCCATAGAAAGATAATAGGCATGCAGACACAATGGAAAGCATCGCTTCTCTAATATCCCTTCACGATCCCTCAAAATATTTCACATTTTTCATCCACACAATAATGAAACCATTAATTGAGCATAAAAAATATGTAATATTAGCAATCACCACAAAAAACTCTAGCAAATGGTTGTGCCGATATTTGATTATCTAAAAAAATGGTACCTTTCCTAAGTCCACAACTAGGAATACTCAAAGTCACCTTTAGAGACTTGCATCTAAGTATATAATTCTTTTCAATGTATTGTATCGAAGGTCCTTTGATGGTCTCTTGATTAGGTGCCTTAAATAATTTGAAATCTCAATAAAACTTGATGAAGCTCATTTAGGTGCTTGTAGAGGAAATTTTGGAGGAAGATCACTAGTGCAAAAGCTAATTTGTATAGGATGTTACTAGAGAAACATGGAATAATCTGACTACTTTGCATATGATAAGAGATGTTGCAAATGTCAAGAACATAGCAAACAGATTCACACTCTTGATCCTGAGCTTTGCACACAAGTCCCTATTTGGCCTTTTTTGGTGTGGGCCTTGGACATCATTGGAAAAATTTCACCTTATTACTCCGTCAAACATACATTTATAATTACTACAACAGATTATTTCATAAAGTGGGTGGAAGCAATTCCCCTTCATTCGACAACTACCGATGTAATATGTCATTTCATATTAGAACATATTATTGGTCATTTCATACTTCCTTCCACATTAGTTTTCAACAATAGGACACCATTTAAAAATACTTGGATGTGAAGAAGTTATTAGAAATGTTTAACATACAACATCACTTTTCAACACCTTACTACCCACAATCTAATGGTCAAGTTGAATCAACTAATAGAACCCTCTAGCAAATCCTAAGGAAAATAGTAAGAAAACACAATAAAGATTGGCATACGTAGCTAACATATGCATTATGGGCCTATAGTACGAATGCTAGAGCATCAACTGGACTTACCACTTATAACCTCGTCTATTGGAACCAAGGTGATAATTCCCTTAGAGTTAGAGATACCTACATTAATAATATCTCTTCAAGGACTTATCGATGATAATACTTATAAAGAACAAC
Source organism: Sequoia sempervirens (assembly GCA_007258455.2). Classification (NCBI taxonomy): domain Eukaryota; kingdom Viridiplantae; phylum Streptophyta; class Pinopsida; order Cupressales; family Cupressaceae; genus Sequoia; species Sequoia sempervirens. The sequence goes on along the minus strand of VDFB02193867.1, from coordinate 708,024,610 downwards.
TATTGCATCAGCTTGAGATGCTCGATGAACAACACATCAATGCTCTTGAGCACCTTCAAGATTATTCTAAAATAATGTAGTGTAGTTACAATGGTAACGTAATACCTCATTCCCTTAATAAAGGTGATTTGGTGTTATGCGAGAATTAGCATAATGTCAAAGTTTACCTAGTGGAAAAAGGAAAGTTGGGCCCTAATTAGTTAGGCCGTCACATAATCAATGAAAATTATAGATCTAAGACTTATATGGTAACAAAAATGGATCGTACAGCTCTTAAAGAACCTATAAATGTCACACATCTATGTCGGTACTATGTTTAACAGTCTTGAATAGTGTAAATTATAAAGCAGTGGTGTTAGAGTTAGTAGATGACAGTCTATGTGCTCTTACATTGCTTCGTTCTTGAAAAACAATTATTTGTGTGTCTTGGATGCTAAAGTGATTATTTAATAATATTATTTTAGATTTCATTCTATTCAAGTTCATCTTGTTTGTTATGTTAGATTAGATCCTTACATGTATTTAATGTTTTTTAATTAGACCATAGGTGCATTTAATTTAACATAACATAATCACAATGTTGCATCTAAGAGAAACTAGAATAAGTTTTAATTAGATCACATAAAATCATGCTAAATCATGGAGACATTTGTTAAATAGTCTTACAAATATTATTTAATCAATCACATTACAATTTAACATTTAACACATAAACATAAATAAAAAAATATCAAATGGTCATATATATTAAAGTTTTGTGTACATGTCATCAATATATACAATACTAATGAGGTATGTGATTGCTAGATCCCTCAAGGGATTTGGTGCTCGCATCTATCTAGAGGGGGTCCCTCGAGAGACAGTGGTATGTGATCATGATTGTGAGCTGTTGAGTACATTCAAAGTATACTGTAAACCTTATCCCCGTCCAAGGGCCTCCTGACAATCCTCCACTAGATACGATCTATCTTTGCCTATAGTCTGGCTACCTTTGATTGAAGTCTCTCAACCTTTGCTAGAGCTCAAGATGATTGAGCATCCTGGGTAGCCTTAGCTTGGTGGGAACGCCTAGATTAAAACCCTCATATGCTACCTGCAGTCTGACATATGGATCAAACTACATTGGATCCCACTCCATGATGGGTGGGGGCATAGTCTATATTAGTAGCTTCCTCGTAGACTGATGGGGGCACTATCTTGGTAGCCACCTAACGATAGAAATCATGAAGGTCTCTCACAACTCCTGTAAGATAGAAATCATAAATATAATCAGTACACATCATGATAGATATATATAGACAAAATTATAACATAAAGCATATGCATAGAGCATAACAGTAAATAAAACATCATCACCTAGCTCTCTGACTGGCTATGTAAAGACAACCTCATTGTGTGTAGGGGGCATTGAGGATGTGTTAGCCTCTCCATGACTGTAGGTGTTGATGCCTACTATAGCTACTAATTGTGATCTAGTAACATGAATGGGAGTTGTCTCTCCCCACTCGTGGCCCACTAGATCCTCATCCACTACCTCATCACCCTCACCCATCAGCTGCTCCTCCTCCTTGTCCTCCACCTCATCCTCATCTTCCTACACATCATAGTCAGGATTTGCAACCTCATCATACTCCTCATCTATCACATCTATGAATATGTCTGTATCCCTAAAGCATATCTCCTTATCCCTATCCTCCTCCCTGTCTCCCTAATCTGGGAGTGGCCTTACATCACCTATCGGCTCGCCCATCAACAATATAGGAGTTGACCATGTTGCTAGCCACCACTCCTCATAGGCATCTATGGTACTGATGTCATCAACATCAAAGAATGGAGGCATATCATTATCATCATCATCAGAGTCACTGTAGATGACATCATCGACAGTGAACCGTCTAGCATCGTCGGGCCTCTGGACACTCCGTACTAATCTCCTAAAAGAGGGTCACTCCATGGGTGGTATTTGGACCTATCCAACTATCGCATGATGCGGTCATAGTAGAAAGGTCGTACTATGTAATTGTGTTTTCCTATAAAAAATCTATCCATCTGAAATCTCCTCATCTAACGAGTCTCATATGACTACTGTAGTATAAGCTGGTAAGGTCTCCATATGATCTCCTCCTTATCTAGTTATTCAAATCAGACTCTCCAAAAATGCAATTCACCATACTACCATAGCCACCTCAGGGGATAGCTAAATGCGTGAGGATACCCTAGGGATGATGTGCATGGAAATCCTATGAACATGATATGCTCTAGGCACCACACCCGCAACAACATAGAGTGTACCATATTGTCGATCTCACAAAATGAAAATCACCCAAGATCATAATATAAGTGTGCAAGGATGTTGCGCCCCTAGGTGTACAGGGTCCTGTGCTTTTCCATCCCTCAAATCATATGTACTAGTCCTTCCTCTAAGTGTGCTCCTCGGCCATTAGGGATGAGTACTAGTGCTACAATGAACATCATAATCTGTGCAACAAATGTGGCCCATGAATATAGTAACATGGATAGATCGATCTGTGGCCTCATGATACTATCATGAATTGGACCTCTAAGGAAATATTTCATATCGTATTTCATCTCTCAAAATAATTGATCCGCTAGAAAACGTACCCTCTCACCTCAAATTCTGTCATGCCCCAAGATTTTTTTGCTAGAAAAACCCAACCTTTTTTTTTGGTAGACAATAATTAAGCTAGTTAACATTCTAAGGCTTGAACCATAACGCTAATATGAGCATGAGTTGTATACCTATGAGAAGTTGCTTTTGTAATGCCAAATTTTGACGAAAGTGCAAAAACACGACAAATCTTTTTTTCTGAAACAATGATGAAAATACACTATAAATGTCCCTACAATACTCCCCATGAAAACGTACTATACACATCGGACAAATTCTATACTTTCGATTTAAATATAATCATCACATTTAAAAAAAAAAAAAAAAAAAAAGTATTATTTATACATAATTTGTACATAATAATTTTAGATTTCTTATTTACAAAATAATAATCAATATAATACATAAGATATGTCTTATATACATCATATCTATATAATAAATAATCTCACCTTATTACAATAGCTCAATTACTTACATACATTTTTAAATCACTTTCAAATTTTTAGCTATTTACTAAAACAATTATTCATGCTTCTTATTTTATTTTATCCTCCTCTTTACTCATGAGTGGGACTTCTATTTAATAACCCATGTTACCTTTAAAGGGCCCCACCCCTTCTATTTATTTATCTTTAATTCTTTTATCAATACTCGTATTAATTTAACTCTAAAACTCAAACTCTAACGTTATCTAAAGGGAGTGTAGGGGGAGTGAGTAAATGGCTGCCTTATGCGGCACTTTATTGGTAAAAGAGTGTTCATAAAATGTTAAAAATATTGCAATTAACAAAACTACGTAGAAACCCACTCAGCAGTTGAACCAAAGAGCTATGAGATATTGCAATTAACACTTATTACTTCCCCTAAATTACCTCTTAATAATATTAATATTGTCTGGCTAATATTTAATTAATGTGGCTTAGATATTATTAATTCCCATCAAATTAATGCTAGAGTGTATAGTAAAAAAAATAAGCAATAGTAAAAATGTTTTATTTGTAGACAAAATTAATATCAACGTGAATTATGATAGCTGGTAAATATGATGGTAATTTTAATAATCAATATTATTCCATATATACACACGAATTTTAACCTTTTTCTTATCAATTTTAATCATTGATGTTTAAATAAATAATAGATATATTTTATTCACTCAAGAAAAACTAAATGTATAAATTATAAAATTAGCAGCTCTCTTTAAAAGTACAGGGATCTTTTTACCTTAAATACAAGTGAAATTTGAAGTTTACCCCGCTTAAAAAATTTATTAACTAAAATCATCGAAACCTAATTTTTTTTTTTTATATTACGTTCTAATTGTTCATTTCACGCTATACACAATTATTGTTAGTGAGTTAATCTATTAATACCGGATTTTATTGATAATCCAATCATGGCTATAAACTCTAGGCAGCTACTTCGCTGCTTCCAAATTAACGTAATTATTATTATTTCATTGTGGATACAGGCTATAGCTTTGAGTTAGATGTCAATGTTATTCATTTGGTTGATATTGTATATGTTAATATATATATATATTTATTAACACACCCTTTCATAAGGCAGACTGGTTTGGTTGTTGTGGCCAGCAGAAGTATTGAGATGGGATGTATTTAATTACTAATGTCATAATAATATTATTAATGTTATGTTTACTTATGCCTTTCATAATACTAAGATAAATATTATCTGTTGCTACCTGTATTAATATTATAACAGCTTTCATAAGTAACATTTTTATCATTATTTACTTGAATCTTATGATCTGCGTATGTTCACTGTTAAACAGTAATTAATCAGGAAAAATTTGAAACATTAAAATATGGATACCCTTCTTATTCTTTTAACCCCATGATATAACGCAACCACCAGTCATAGCAAAATTCCATGAATATCAAGAAAGAATTAGTGTGACTTGATTATTCCTCTTGCAAGTTAAATGTTGTTCCCCATACTTCTCCTACAAAAGAACTCAAATCAAGGATTCTGACATGAATAGTACTCGAAGCTATATGCTATAGCAGTAGGGCCTAAGTGCATATTAATTTATCACATCGACTCAAATAATCAAATATATATAGCAACATAAATGCAGTCTTCTTTTGTACCACACTAGGTCAAAACTTACACCATTCAATGGTGATTAAAAGAACGGATCTAACAGCCATTAATATGCCCAAAAAGACTAGCGACGCCCAAAACTATGTATTAATGACTGGCTGTTGCGTACACAATCTCTCATGCGCTCTAACGAGTCTGGTAAGAGTTCGATTAGCTGCAGATGAAGCACAGTTGGATGGATTGCTAAACATTAAGTGAATGTCAGAATACTGACAAGGTGAAATGAATGAACACTGCCACGTCGAGGCCACTTGCATCAACCCATCTCTATCACCGACTGGCCGTTCATCTTAAGCACTGATGCACCTACAATAGTGGATAGAAAAGTACTACGATGCTGGAAAATCTTAATCTATACTTGCATCAACATTTTCCTGGTAACCCTTTGATGTATTCCAAGATATTAATAAGTTCGGTGGGAACCATGGATAGTAATATTTATGAGGAGGAAAACAAATTAATTACACATTGATCTTTTCTTTTCAGGATCATCACAATCTCTTTTCCCTATCGGGAGATGAAGGCTTCAATTGACGTGACAACACTGGAGGGGGCCTGTTAGCTGTGCAGATTTCCAGATGCTCATTAGAGCGGTTTCAACTTCGTTTGTTTTCATGTCCAGATGCAAGAATCTCATTTTAGTGGCGCTTAGATTAACCCCTACACTCACTACAAGCATGTGCATTTAAAACATATTTCAGGCTGATCATAGCAACACCGTCCGATCTCAATATACAAATCCAGTGAGGTGATCAGTGCTGGGCACGCAGGTCAGAAGAACCATCTAATCCTTTTGTGATTATTCTTATTTATATATATATATAGACTTCCCTTCTTTGACATTCTTTTGTTTTTGATTTAATCTAAAAATCCTAACTTCTGGTTTATTTCTTTTGTTTCAAGGTATTTCAAAATCTACATAACAAGGATTCGCCCTCAAACCCTTACCTATAGAACATAAATTTTCTTCTTCTTTTATTTTATTTTATTTATAACTTCAAAATGCCTACCTTCTTTACTATTTTACAAATATTTAAGAAGATATACATCCTTTTGCAGAAATAAATGGACGATCAAGGAAGACATACATAAATGGGCAAGACTAAAATCCAAAATATGGAATTAATACAATGGACATACTTCCCTTTAATATGGTTTGCGCCTCGAGCATGATCTGCTTACTTAAACTCCGAACATAATACCTTACTTGGTGCCATTATTTAGTATGCTTTTAAGATTTTATTCCAAGTTTCATTTTATAAAATAATGGCTTCCAAAATGCCCAATTCCCTTGGAGGCTCCCTATTACATTAAGAGCTTGAGAAAATACTATGCTTGAACTATCCTCAAGGGCTTATTAATACTACTAATCTGCTTGCTATCAAACTGATCAATACAATTCTATCCTTTCTTCTATTGTTATCTGATTTATGATATTACAACTACATTCTTAATAATATGGGAAAAAATACAGGGTATATGCATTTGATTTACTTCACAGTAATTAGTTTACAAAGGAAAATTCATCCAAGGGGTCTTTAGATACAATGTCTTTTTTTTTTTTAAATATAAAAAAAAATACTACTATAAATAAAATGTATGTCAAGCCAACAAAGAAAAAAACTTGCTCTTATCCGTTCTCTTTTGAATGTCAGAACAGTATATCAGCATTCCATATTCAAACTTTTTTTTTTTTTTTTAGAAATACAATGAATGACACATGATTGAACTAGGCTTGCTCTCCACCCTACCATAATGGCATCATGGAGCCTCGTGGGCTCTAGCCATACCCCCGAGCAAGAATTATTTTTGCTCCACAATGATCAATGGAGTCTTTTCTTAATTTTTACAAAAGGGAATAAGACTAACATAGCACAATTTACATTCATCTTGGCTCTTTACTTTTTGTTTCCAAACATAATCCATACAGTGGGTCCTCTTTACAACCAAGAAACAAGGGCAAATGGAAAAGAAAGAACTTATCTCTTTTTTTTTTTGATGATGAAACTGAAACTTGTATCCATCTTCATCACTATCTTGCCAAAGAGATGGACTCCTCTCCTTTTCTCTTACTTTCTACCATCTTCACTCAAGTTCTCCAAAAGGAGAAGTGGGCAATGCCCAAATCTTCCATCTTCTTGAGATATATAGGGATCCTCCAAACCTACACTCTTTCCCACAAGTGTTCACACATGTGTGAGCCTTGTGCCAATTCCAAGAACTTTTGGGGAGTAGAAGGTTGAGAGCGACAAGTCACTCTTCCCAAGCCCCAACACTTTGTCACATTCATGAATGTGAACTTTTGAGGGGTCTTTTCACACTCCAAGGACAAGTTCACATGTCAAAAAGGTTCCAAACCCATAGGTATAGGTCCTAGGGGTCTATTATTGTTCAAAAATGAAGGAAATTGATTCAGTTATCCCTTTTTAAAACCCACATAAAAATCCATACGAATTTTCATCTTAATCAAGGGTCCCAACCCCAACCAAACTCACATCACATGTCCTACAATTGGATTCTACTCAAACATAATCACCCAACCAGTAATAAAACCTCAAACCCTTCTAAGTCAAATAGGGCTACACTTAGAACTTCACAAAGATGTATTTGATTTGATTCCAACATTTATCTATCCTCCTATTTGCATATTCGATTCTCGGCCTTTAATGTTAATCCCACATCGAATCACTTAATTTCCTTGCACAACATAATTAAGCATAGTTAGACATAATAATAACCACATTAATTGTAAATCGAATCTTTGTAACTTTATTCATGAATCATTTACATAACTAATTACTCTTCCAATGCAATACGACAACAATTATCTTATTTCAAATTCATCTTATAAGTTCGAATATCATACAATAATTCACATGCACATACATCTTCATTAAGTAAACAATGATATAACATAAAGTAAATTTAAACTATAAGGTTATTGTTAGACAATCACCTTCATATCACTCACAAAATATCTACCATCTACTTAGGAGAAATATATAACAATTTAAGGTTGTATTAGCCACATGAAAAGAGAGGTCTTACAAATTCTTAACTTGGAGTATGTGATGGACGTCCTCTAATGTGATGGTCATCTCACCTATGGGAAGATGAAATGTGTATGTGTTTGCATTCCACCGCTCTGATAATGGCATCAACATAGCATCATGTTACCTCATGGGGGGCATGAGGTACACCCAATACAATTATGTGGACTGCAATATCTCTGTGTCCTTTGTTGAAAGTGTGGGGGATGGGTCTCGAAGGTGACTAATCTATCTGTCACCAAGACACTATTGTGAATGAGGAGGAATCTAACAAAAAACAAAAAAATATGTCCTATAAGCATTCTAAAATCTAAAATCTTTACATCAACAATCAAAAAAGTGTACTAAAGTTGTTTTAGTGTACTCTTCTAAGGGTCGTAGACACTTTAGACTCCTTTTGGGACACTTTGCAAAAAAAGGGGACACCTTGTGAAAAAAAGGGATGCTTTGTGAACTTTTCTTCCAAGGTCCTAAATTAACCTAGAAATACATAAAAATCATAAAATAAATGTGTAAGGACAAAGCTAAGGTAGAAAAATCAACTCACTTGATAATAATTCTTGCCACGAGCTACTTGATCTCATAGGACATTCAATCTCAGAGGCACGTAATTTCATTGGCTCAACATCTTCAATAACTCTACCAAACTCAAACTACAAGAAGGTAAATGACAAATTACTTCACTTTTTACTATTATATAAGTTAAAATTAGGGTTTTAAATATATTAGGGTTAAAAGGTGGCTTTCATTCAAATTAACATAAAGGGAGCTAGAGAACTCCATTTTTTATGCCATTTGTTGCGTTGGAATCGTGATTTTGCTGCCATTCTCGTCAAATTTCTATCATTATGTGGTATGGTTCTTGTAAATAACCTATGATGTGACCTATCCTATTCGACATGGCTAGAATGCTACCTTGATTCCACCTCCATAAAGTAAGTGGAATCAAGGGGGGTATACATCTACCCTCAAATTTGATTTCTAGAAGTTAGATAAGAGGATTTTTTTGGATAATTAATGAATTTGTGTTGTAGGATGTGGTTCCTAACATTGTGGTTTCACAGATGGCTATAGTGACGGATTCATTCTCCCATGTTTTGAATGAACCTATATGAGTATCCTTTTATGAAATGAAGTGTATTGTTTGGATTCCTTTAGCTTGCATATGCGCATAGAGTCATATGGCACTAAAGTGGGGGCTAGATGTAATGACAAAAATTGACCCCCTTCTTAAAGATAGGGAAAGTTCTCATTTAATCTAGACCTATTTTAGTACCCTTTCATTAATTACCCTTTAATTCATCATTAATAGGCCCCTAAGACCTATTATTTTAGATCTCGAGGCTTATTTCAGCTACAAACACAAAAAAATCATCTAAAACATCAATTTTTTTTAAAACCCACCCCAAAAATCTAGGGTGGGACTCATTTGCCACCTTGGAAGAATGAGTCCCCCTAGGTGGGACCCATATGCTAGGGCTGGCGTATGAGTCCCATTTGGGAATTTTTTAGGGTTTGAGTGGGAAAATTACCTTTTTAATTCAACTTTTTGGTTGATGTCGACTTTTGAGATCTGAATAATGGTAAATTAGGTGTTAATGCCTATATAAGAAAACTCTTAAGTCATTTTTTCATCTAAGAAAGCATTTTTCAAGAACAATTTCAAGATCCAAGCATCAAGAATCTTCAAGCATTCTTTCACAGGAGCATTCAAGTTTCAAAAGCAAGCAAATTTGAAGTCTTGGAGCAACATTAAAGTGTTTTTGTAGGTCTTCAAGCTCACTTTCATTCAAGATATAACATTTTCAAGGGTTGATCATGGTTTTCTATGGTGAATAATGATGGATTCTAGGTTGGGGAGATGCAACTAGCCATCAAGCCAAGCCTAATGACTTTTTTCCTAAGTGATTCCATCCTCCCTTATCACTCTACATTCAACCTAAGGAAGGTACAAGCATTATTGAGGCTCATTTGGGTGATTAGAGATCTCTCAAAGTGAGTCATTCATTGTCATATTTCATTCATGCATCTCATTCTTGCACATTAGAATAGGGTTGCATTGCATTTTAGATTTCCTAATCTTAGACACAGTTAAGGTTAGGGTTTACATTCCTTTTTACATGCATATTTCATTATTTCTATCAAGGTTTAATTACCAAACTAGGGTTTTGAACGAGGCAAACCCCTCATAAGCAAATCAAGTCTATATTATCTTTTGTAGGTATTTTTACAAATTCGGATCCAAAAATCAATTTGGGAGAAAAGAGAAGGTGTTGAAGTGCATATCTGAACTTTGAATTCCCAAAAAAGGGGAACAGGACTAATTCGCCAAAAGTGGCGAATGAGTCCCACTACAGGTGTTTTTCAAGATTTTTGCAGATTCAGATATGCTTTTTCTAAAAACTTTTTCTTGTACAAAAACTTTGATCTGGGATTGATTCACCCTGAATGGTGTATGAGTCCCACTAGGTCAAAAATTTAGGTTTTTCAGTGTTTTAGAGCTCATTCAAGTCTGTTTCAGATTCCTAGGTACACACATTTCATTTTGCAGCTTGTTATTTTTTTTTACATTTATTTCTAGGTCATTTAGTTAAAGTTTGCATTAAATTAGGGTTTAGTATTCCATCTTGCATTGTATTTATCTTTCCAAGCCCTAGCTTGGTGGTGAACCCCTTATTAGTTTGCAATCAGCCCCTAGGACAACCCTATTGCAAGATCTCTTTCTCGTTTGCTTGAGATCTCTAGGGTTATCCTTGAATGAAATTGGAAAGTGGGTGTGCCCTAAACCATATGAAAGCATCCTAACCCATTTTCTTTCATTTCAGGTTGTTTTGTATTGGATATATTGACATTTGGCATCAAGTATGTAGGTACATGCCCATGGTCAATGAGATTGGAGGTAAAAAAGGGTACCACATTTTGATAAGTCACGTTAAATTGACTATGGACCTTTTAGAGGGACCATATTCTCATATGTGTTGTGTTTAATTTGTGATGTGAGTTTTGAATGTATGATATTGTGTTTAATGTTTAAAATTAGATGAGGTCCTAGATGGGGATTTTGATGTTTGATTTACCTTTGTGACTTTTAAAATTCAGATTCTTCTTGTTTTAGGTTTTGAAGGGGTGGAAATAGTCTTCAAATTAAGTATTTTAATCATTTTTGGACCCCTAGGATGCATACATATGGGTTAGGGATCAATTCATGCCTATATCTTGGAGATTACTCATGATATGATCTTCCATAATTTCCATCTAAGGAGGGTGGCGGATTTTGGGAAAAGGATGGAGTGTTGCCTCCAAAATATCATTTATGAGATTTGAGAGCTCTTGTGGAGTGTAAAACACTCCTTGACTTATCACTTCCCCATGCATTCTCACACATGTGTGAGAAATTGTGGGGAGATGTGTCCAAAGGGATTAATGAGAGAGTGGCATGTGTCACTCCCTCATTCAAGGATTCAAATTTTAGTTCCGTGTTTCTATCCTTGGAAATCCAAAGCCCAGGTATTCTTCTTCTTGCACATTTCGTGATTTTTGCTTGTCCTAGGAGAGGAATTCCTTTTGGGAATTTTGAGAGATTTTTAGGAAGATGGCTTGGAAGGAGAGGAGATTGAAGCTCATCCTAAAAAAAATTCCTCTTTAAGTTTGGACTTAAGGTAGGCTCTTCATATTGTTATGGTTTCCTATGTTTTCATGTGATGGGTGTGATTCCAATTTCTCTCATTGCATGAAGATTTTGCATGCATTATCTTTATGGTGCCAATTTGTTATCTCTATTAGATTGCATGGGAGTTTATTTTTCTATGGGGTTAAATTTATTTTGTTCAAAAATTTTCCTCATTGTTTTTCTTGTCCTTGCATTTTTGGCTTCACATTCATCTGGTGCTAGAGGCTTTGCACATTTCCTTGACATGATGTTCAATGCTACATGTTCACAAAAAAAAAAGAAAAAGTAATGCTCAATAATACAAAAAAATGGCAAATATTGCCTCATATGATCAAATTTCATCTAAAAACTTCAAAATTTACATTGGAAGATAGTACTCTTTCACAAAGGGAAGCAAAAAAACTCTTTCACAAAGGGAAACAAAAATACTCTTTCACGAAGGGAAAAAAATTCTCTTCCAACAAGTAAATCCTTTATAGTTTAATTATGTTAAAAATGCTATCATGGATCAAATATAGTCATAAATGAAGCTAAGAAATGTTCTCATGGACCAAATATAGTAAAAAAGGAAGCTAGAAAATGGTGATAGCAAAAATTAGATGACTACCCTAAAATACAAGGTTCATTACAACTGTCACAAGACATGAGGCTACCATAAGCTAGTGGAAGAAAGTGTGTCATTGTTAAATTTAGTCACACTACCAAAGGAATCATTTATAAAAGTATCGAGAGACTATCACTATCCCAACCAACATAGAGGTTATCATTCATCATTCATAAGATTGTGTCATATAATACTATCATGAATAACAAGTGAGAGGACTACTATCACATCCAGGGATTGTTCTAAATGTAACAAGGGAGATCATAAATGATATCCACTACATTAAAACTATCCCAAGTACATGGAACATTGTCATAATAGTAAAGAAATGAAGTCAATTTATTATCTTTCACATCACTATGGTAATCTCAGTGTTGGTTCCCCAAATCTACAATCCACTTAAATCCTAAAGGGCTCCTAGGCCTAATAGTCAAATTCAACAAGAGATTTGGCCAACAAATGGGAGATTGAATTAAAACCCTTTCTACCCTGCACTTTGGGCTCTATGAAACCTAGGAGGGTGATCCCAACAGTATACTTACAGATACTTGTGTGCCAAAGTACCCAGAATACTGTAAACATATGATTCTCCTTTAAATGCTTAGCATAAACAATACCCTAAAGGTTTGGCTGACCTTCATGGTAATGTCTGGTTTAAACATGAGAGATGTAATATGCATTGAATTTCACACACACCCACAACAAGATTGATAAGTAAATTTGATTTCAAAATGTAGTTGCTCACAATACAATCTCAAGAAATTGCAACGTCAAGAGACTAGTGCCATATTCCATGGTGGAGTCACCTAAACCATGAAATTTAAAACTCATTACAACATCCACTTTTTCATAACTATGCCTATCAGATGATGCATTACACCATTGATACTAGAAACTAAACTAGTCATACTTTATTAATCCAAGCATACAATTGCACAAACCTCTATTTATGTTAATACAATTTAATTGATTCTTTGAATGAAAGTAACAACACAAAATAGACATTCAAGGAAAAATAAGAAAAAAAATAACATAAACCCTTGATTTCTTGTATTCATAATTTGTGCAATGTGTACAATGGAGACAACCAATTCAAAATATATGATCATTTACATGCAAATATAACAATTCTTGTGAATAAATTCTTCATCATACATGACTCAAACCACTCCATAGACCTAAAACCAACACTACCTTTAAGACCCTGTTACAAAAAATGTTTCCCTGTGAGACCAAGCAGTGAAAAACTCCCAAAATATGAAGTAGAAAAATAAATTTAAGGGAAAACAAACAATCCCCAAATGCACATCCCTATTGAAAACTAGCATCATTATGTACCCTTTGATCAATAACCACTTCAACATGAAGAAAATCCATGTCTGTACTTTGGTTTCTCACCTCTCACTTGCCCTTGTATTTTCTTGCTCTGTATTTGAAAATTTTGGTTTTTTCCATGAAGAGCCATAGTTCACTTCCACCGAATGTAGAAAAACCCACTTTGTTCCTCTATTTTTACACTGTAGCTGAAAATATCTTGCTTGTGAAACAATTCACTCCTCTCCTTTATCTCGATGTGCATTCACCATTTTATTTTACATTTTACTACTTGCAGCAAGGAGTTTTTCATTTTTTACATTTGAAGGATTTAATTTTTCTCTCCATCTTGTGTATTCTTGTTTTAATTATCTTCACTGTCAAAAAGAACTCATGAAATAGTACCATGATTAATTCTCCAGGCCCACCATCATCTTACACAAACATTGCTAGATACCATCGCACAAGCATTGTGCATCACGAATGCAAGGAAAAAAAGAAAACATAAATCAACCGATATGGGACAGAGAACAAGTATCATCACCTATACAATGTGGAGAGAAGACTGAAAATTAACAATATGTGACAAGGAGAATGTGATATTTCTCATTGTTGATGTGATGACGAAAAGAGATTGCAAACCAAGAATGGGCGATGAGTTTTCTCGTGCAATTGTGAGATTCATATTTTAGCAAATCAAAATCAAGAATTAAACTTGATTTGATTAAAAACATTTGAATTTGTACTTTATGTTTTCCCTAAATGCATTTTTCACATTTTCATAATGTTTAAAATATTCAAAAATATTTTAAACATAAGCATTTGAAATATTAGAATAACTGCAAATTTTAATTACGCTCACCACCCAATTGGAGGAAATTCATTGTGCGCAAATCAAGACACTTGGAACCTTGATTTTTTGTGTGTGATCATAATCAATTATTTAGAACATGGGTTTCAAATCAAAATTTTCTTAGAATCAAAAATTAGGTACCTCCTTTGTAAATTGGCCCCTGGAATGTGTTTTCCACAACCAAAATACATTAAAATAATGTATCATATGACTTTTTTTTTGACAAAAATGGAACTAAAGATGTTTTAGACCAAAATGAGAAATGGATTTCCCTTAGAATTTGAAAATTTGAAACTTTCCATAACACCAAATTTGGCCTTGTCACAGTCAACAAAGCATTGATTAGCCCATCAAAACTCATCCAAGAGGTACAAAACTGAACAGGTTTGTTACCATATGTACCAAAAAACATTCTACCAAAGGGATTTGAAAGATGATCCTAGAGTTGCAAAATATTAATCGTAAAAGAGGGCCTTCGGGGCATATTTAGCAACATGCAAGCCTAGGCTTTGTCATCAATTTGAAAGGGAAAAGGCACTTCAAATTTGTAGAATTTGAATGTGCCATCAATGGCTCTGACTGGGGATGCATGCCCCTTTTGGGCATGGCGTGATTCTAGATCTTTGGGGTGTAGCAGACCAAGTGCCAAGTCCATTGGGTGTTGTGTAATTGGTCCTTTGTTCAATTTTTTAAACCTCATTTGGTGGCCCCAAGCCACCAAATGAAAAGAAAAACCAATGTCTGCCTTTGTCAAACACCAAAATTTTGAAGGAACTAATTTCCCTCAACCCAATTTGACTTTGACATTGAATTCTTGAAAATCAATGTCACCACCAGCCTGCTTAACCACATCACTATGTTTTCCAATGCTCCACTAACATTGTCAATCTGATATTGGTAGTCAAGCACTAACTGAAAACCATCAACATTTGACAATAATATGTCACACGCATAAATAGAGAAACTTAAAATTGGTGTGATATCCTTCATTAACAAGATTATTTCATACACAATCACTTTCTTGTCAAGTTGGACTGGAAAGTGGAAAAATTGATAGTGTGCTTGAAAAGGGTCATTATGAGACTTCTCCTCACCATTCATCTACACATCAAATCTTAAACCCTCATAATTATTGGGCTCAATAAAGATATCATGCCCTACACACAATATGCAATCCTCTTGTGTAGTAAATAGAGAATGTTCACGCATATGTGTCTCCTTCAACTGGATTGCATCACAAACAAGTTGATTATCATCCCAACAACACTGCCCAATTACATTACCATATGTCTCAAGGTTTTCAAAATAAGACATATCAACATCCACAAGTCCATTGTCCACATTCAAGTCATAGCACTTAGAAAATGTATCAGCATCCCAAACAATGTTTTCCATTTTAGGTTCATAAACAAGATTGTCAACACTCATCATGTTACCACAAAAATAAGCTTTGAGTGTAGGTTCATGTGACTTAGAACCTTTCTTTGCAACAAAATCCTCATAGTGATTGTTCAAAACACATTCACTATTGCAAGGATTATCACACTCAACATTACCTAATGTTGCATCAACATGACAATCTAAAGCATACTGCTCATGAAAAATACTATGAGTTGTAGATCTATAAAAAAGATCCTCATATCCAACCATGTGATTGACACAATCAAATTATTCAAATGTAAACTCATCATAAAGAATGTCATTGGCTATACCAATATTTATTTCTACCCTTTCACTTTCATGTACAACTACACCAACACTATCATCATGTAAACATTCAGTGATAACTTCCAAGCCAACAAAAGGAGTAGAAGGTAAAATATCAAACACAAGAGGAGTTCCTTGTTCATAACTTATAGTACCAACATATGCATTATCCTCATAATCAACTACTTGAACTGATTCATCCAATGAATCTCTTGCATACACATCTCCTTCCTTGTTCATATTGCTGCAACAACTAGTAGGGTCACATTCCTCACTATCAAACTGAAAACCATCATGTGTTTCTTCATTATAGCTACTCATGGGTGATCTCTCCAACTGAAATTCATTGCACACATTGTCATTTGCATTTGATATACCACCATTTTCAAGAGCATCCATCAAATCAGTAGGCTCCTTTGTCTCATTACCATGAAAATTTTCATCAATGCTACACTCATAGAATTGACATAACCATTTGTACCAAATTACACTGTTGATCACACATTTCTTCTTCAAATAAGATATTCAGTTCATATCCATCATCTTTTTCTTGTGAGCCTTTAAAATTATTTTCATCATATTCATTGGAATACTCTTTACTTAAGGAGATCAGTTCTACCTCCTCCTTATGAGAGGAATCACCATCATAAGAGTTACAAATAGACTCAAAATCATCTTGATCACCCAAATAAGAATACTCTTGAATTGATAGCATACTCACATCAGCAATACTACTATTATCATCAAAAAGAGATAAAACTTTAGAATCAACACACCCTTCAACTGCACTTTCACAATCCATAGATGACAAAATACTTTTAGTATCATCTACATCATTGCAGCCTTCTTTTGATACAAAAATTTGACTCTCCACTTTTGTGTCTTCAAAATCAATAGAAGGCATGACTTCACATGTTTCATTTAGCTCATCATTTCTTATACCATTATGGCTGCAATTTTTTTCTGCATACATTTTCTCAATGGGTTTTTCAGAAACAAAACTCTCATTACTAAATGATATGGATTCAATTTTTTTTATTTTTTTTTTCAGATTTCTCTTCAAATTCTTCTTGGATATGCAAATTTCTCACCTTAAATAGGCATTCATTGTCTATTGATTCATATTCAAAATAATCAATGAAATGTATTCAAAGCTCATGCCATGAATCTATGGAATGCATTGGTAAACTAGAAAACCAATATTTAGCATTATTTTCTAAAGTTCTTACAAAAATCTTCATGATAGCATCCTCTTCTATTATTTGAAAATATTCCATAAAATCAATGAAACCCTATACATGTCTTGATGTTGACTCTTCAAAACCTCCTCTAAACTTAGGAAGATATTCATTAATTCTTCTTGGGATAGAATGTGGATAACCTTGGATTTTACTGAAATCTAGAGGGGTATACCTCTCACTAGTGAACACCTTTCTTTGAGGACATGGTTGTGTTTTAGGCATGACATTACAACTTGTAGAGGGAGAACTAGGACATCAATACATATTTGCAAATAAAATTTATTCCCTCTACAACTATTCAAATATCTCTTTCAAAATATCTTGTTTTCTCATTTCCCTTTCTACTAATACCTCAAAGTACTGGATAAGGGATAGTATTAACTAGCACATTTGTTGAAAACCTTCATACATAAATATTACAATAGAAAAATACCTGAGAACTGCTGCAACCAACTCTTTAGATGATGTAGAATTTTATGTAAAGTCGCCACCTCTTTGAAAGAGGAAAAGATCTTCAAGCAGTAGAAAGGTTCTTCGAAGATCTAAGTATTTATGAGTTCTCTCCACTAGCAGAGCGCCGAACTTCAAGAATACACTACAAATGTTGTAGCAATATCCTTCAAGTATGCAGGTCCTTGGATCATCTAACCCAAAACTATAGATCAACAAACTGATTAGCTCTTTTCAAATGGATAATATTGAAGCTTTCCCCAGTAGAGTTGTCAATCTGTTGGTTCCCCAAATCTGCAATCCACTTAAATCATAAAGGGTTGCTAGGCCTAATGGTTAGATTCAAGGAGAGATTTGGCCAATGAATGGGAGATTGAATTAAAATCCTTTCTCCCCTACACTTTGAGCTCTATGAAACCTGGGAGGGTGATCCCAACAGTATACTTACAAATACTTGTGTGTCAAATACCTAGAATACTATAAATAGACAATTCTCCTTTAAATGCTTAGCAAACACAATACCCTAAAGGTTTGGTTGACCTTCATGGTAATGTCTAGTTTAAACATGAGAAATGTAATATACATTAAATTCAACACAACACCCACAACAAGATTGATAAGTAAATTTGATTTTAAAATGTGCTCACAACACAATCTTAGAAAATTGCAACATTAAGAGACCAGTGCCATATTCTAGGGTGTAGTCAACTAAACCATGACATTTAAAAATCATTACAACATTCACTCTATCATAACTATGTCTATCAGATGATGCATTACACCATTGATACCAGAAACCAAACTAGTCATACTTTATTAATCCAAGCATATAGTTGCACAAACCTTTTTTTATGTTAATACAATTTAATTTATTCTTTGAATGAAAGTAATAGTTCGTAGAATAGACATTCAAGGAAAAACAAGAAGATAAATAACATAGACCATTTATTTCTTATATTCATAATTTGTGCAATGTGTACAATGGAGACAACCAATTCAAAATATATGATCATTTACATGCAAATATATCAATTCTTGTGAATAAATTCTTCATTACATGACTCAAACCACTCTAGAGACCTAAAACCATCACTACATTTAAGACCCTATTACAAAAAAATCTTCCCCATGAGACCAAGAAGTGAACAACTCCCAAAATATGAAGCAGAAAAATACATTTAAGGGAAAAAAAATTAGGAATCCCAAAATGCACATCCCTGTTGACAACTAGCATCATTCTGCACCATTTGATCAATAACCGCTTCAGCTTGAAGAAAAGCTCTATCTACACATTGTTTTTCCACCTCTTGCTTGCCTTGCCCTGTAACTAAATTTTTTATTTTTTCTATGAAAATCCATCATCACTTCCACTAGCTATAGAAAAACCAACTTTGTTCGTCTATTTTTACCCCGCAGCTAAAAATATCTTGCTTGTGAAAAACTTCACTCCTCTCCTTTGATTGGCTGTGCATTCACCATTTTATTTTACATTTTATTGCTGCAGCAAGGAGTTTTTCATTTTTTTACATCTAGACGCTTTAATTTTTCTCTCCATCACATGTATTCTTCTTTTAATTATCTTCACCATCATCTTACACAAGCATTTCCATATACCATCGCACAAGCATCAGGCATTGTGAATGCAAGGAGGAAATGAAGACATAAATCAATGATATGGGACAGAGAACAAGTATCATCACCAATACAATGTGGAGATAATACTGTAAATCAGCAATATGCGACAAGGAGAATGTGATATCACTCATCGTTGATGTGATGAGGAAAAGAGACTGCAAACCAGTGACAGGTAATGAGTTTTCCCGTGTAGCTATGAAAGTCGTATTTCAACCAATCAAAGCATGAATTAAAATTTGTTTGATTAAAAACATTTGAAATTTTACTTTATGTTTTCACATTTGCATAATGTTTAAAATATTCAAAAATATTTTAAACATAAGCATTTGAAACATTAGAAAAAATGCAAATTTTAATTATGCCTGCCTCCCAATTAGAGGAAATTCATTGTACACAAACCGGGACACTTGGAACCATGAATTTTTTCATGTGATAATAATCAATTATTTAAAACATGGGTTTCAAATCAATTTTTTCCCAACCATCAAAAATCGGGTACATCCTTTGTAAACTGGCCCCCAAGATGTGTTTGCCACAACCAAAACACATTAAAATAATGTATCATATGACCTCTTTTTTTGACAAAAATGGATCTCGAGATTTTTTATACCAAAATGAGGAATGGGTTTCCCTTAGAATTTTAAGATTTAAAACTTTTTGGAACACCAAACTTGGCCTTGTCGTAGTCAACAAAGCATTGATTAACCCATCCAAACTCATCTAGGAGACATGAAACTAAATAGGCATGTTACTATATGTACCAAGAAACATTCTACCAAAGGGATTTGCAAGATGATCTCAGAGTTTCAAAATATTAATCGGAAAAGAGGGCCTTCAGGGCATATTTAGCAAGATGCAAGCCTAGGGTTTGCCATCAAACTAAAAGGGAAAAGGCACTTCAAATTTGTAGAATTTTAAGGTACCATCACTTATCAAGGTGGATAGAGAATCATGAAAATGGTAAGCCATCAATCCCTTTATATTGCTATCACCATATCACATGAACTATCGTAAATCCTTAAAATTGTCATGCAAACTCACCTCATACATTATCATGGTTTCCTTTCTACAAGAAGGGAACTCTATGACATAATGATCTAGGAGACAATATGTAATGTTCATCACAAGTAAATATCGTATCACTCAAAAGATAGTCACAAGATATTGTTATTGGCAATAAGAGAAATTGTTATAGGTAGTCAGGAAAGATTATCTTAGTATGAAACCCCTCATATATAATACAAAGACTATCATAGAGATGTGAAGGTGGATTTAAGGAAGTTCCTAATGCTACTATCAACTAGGACTATCCCTTACTTCTAAACATTGTCATGAATCAAAACTAGTTATTATACATCATTTTACTAGTCATTTCCTCAAAAGGAAAACATCGAATTTGGTGAGGTTGCTGGAAGAAACCATATTGGGTATTACACTAGATGATTTATTCAAAAGCCTATGTAGAATGATTATACTATATTTTGGCTGGCATGGTAGTGTACTAGCAGTATGTGTTTTGTTGCAAATGTATAAGAAATTTTGATTATACCCTCGTTGTTAATATAAAATGGATTGTTTCAAGAAGACTAATATGTCTACAACTTCTTTGAATTTATGATAGGAGAAGGAAGAGAGGCCTTGAAACAAAGGTTACATAACATGATTTTGATTTCAATGTCCTAATTTCTGAAACAAAGCATTGTCATCTCTTATTTGCTACTATACCTACACAAAAAAAGATAGAAATTTCTATCAAGGAGAGGAACTCCTAAATCTAGACAAGGAAAATGTTTCTCATCTACTTGATTTGAGGAATTTATTGCTATTTTCATACTTCTACAAGGGGTCCATCCATGCGTAGAACCAAACAAAGGAAATGAATTGTGGGCTTGTATCACGGGTCAACTAATCCTTTTTTAAGATTTTTTGGTAAAAGCAATTTGGCGACCACCAAATGTGCTACATAATAGGTTTCCTATTTGTTTAGCACCAAATGCAATGTTTTTGAGCTTTACCAAGGGAGAAGAGTGGGAGAGACCTAGTAGAGTACCAAGGGATGGGGGGAGAGGTTTAATGAGCTTTACTGATAATGAAAAGGATAAGGGAGAAGAGTGGGAGGGACCTAGAGGATTAGTAATGAGACAAGGAATGAGAGATGTAGATATGGATACGGGATGGAGAGTCGGGGAAGGATTAAACCCTAAAGCCTTAAACCCTATACCTTAGACACTAATCCCTTAACCCTCAACCCTAAAACCTTAAACCCTATAACTTAGACACTAATCCCTCAACCCTCAACCTTAACCCTTAAACCCTAATCCCTCAATCCTATAACCCTCAAACTTCAACCCTCAACCCTCAACCCTAATCCCTCAATCCTCAACCCTTAAACCATGATCCTTCAATCCTAATCCCTCAACCGTCAACCCTTAAACCCTTAATCCATAAAACCTTAAACCTGAATACCTCAATCCTATAATAACACTCAACCTTCAACCCTCAAACTTTAACCCTCAACCCTCAACCCTTAAACCCTAATCCCTCAATCCTATAACCCTAATCCCTCAAACCTCAACCCTTAAAACATCAACCCTCAACCCTTAAACCGTATACCCTAATTCCTCAATCTTCAACCCTTAAAACCTTGACCCTCAACCCTCAACCCTTAAACCCTAATCCTTATACCTACACCCTCAACCCTAATCCCTCAACCCTATACCTCTAAACTCTTAAACCCTTAAACCCTCAAGTATCAAGCCTCAACCCTAATCCCTCAAATCTATAACTCTCAAAATTAAATCCTCAACCCTTTAACACTCGACCCTTTAACCTCAACCCTTAAACCTTAAACCCTAATCCCTCAATTTTGTATAAACTTCAAAATTCAACCCTCAACCCTAAACCCTAATCCCTCAATCCTCACCTCTTAAATCCTCATCCTTCAACCCTCAACCCTTAAACCCAAATCCCTCAACCCTCAACACTTAAACATTTAATCCCTAAACCCTTAAACCATAATCCCTCAATCATATAACCCTTGACCTTAAACCCTCAAACTTCAACCCTCAACCCTTAAACCCTAACACCTCAATCCTATAACCCTCAAAATTCAACCCTCAACCCTTAAACACTAATACCTCAATCATCAACCCTTAAACCCTCATCCTTCAACCCTCAACCCTTAAAACCTAATCCCTAATCCCTCAACCCTCAACCCTTAAACCCTTAATCCCTAAACCCTTAAATCCTAATCCCTCAATCCTATAACCCTCACCTTCAACCCTCAAACTTTAACCCTCAATCCTTTAACACTCAACCCTTTAACCTCAACCCTCAACACTTAAACCCTAATCCCTCAATCATCAAGCCTCAACCTTAATCTCTCAACTCTATAACCATTAACCCTTCAACACTCAACCCTTTAACCTCAACCCTTAATCCCTAATCCCTCAATCATCAACCCTCAAACCATAATCCCTCAACCATCAACCATTAAACCCTTAATACCTAAACCCTTAAACCCTAACCCCTCAATCCTATAACCCTCAACTTTCGACCTTCAAAATTCAGCCCTCAATCATTTACCATTCAACCCTAAACCCTTAAACCCTAATCCATCAATCCTATAACCCTCAACCCTCAACCCTAATCCCTCAACCGAACTTAAAACCTTTATCCCTAAATCCTTAAACCATAATCCCTCAATCCCATAACTCTCAACCTTCAACCCTCAAACCTTTAACCCTAAACCTCAACCACTAGTACAAAAACAACAATATATGATTGAAAATACTACTAAAAACTACTTATAAATGATTGAACATGGTCACGTGACCATTAGTAGTTTATTGCCAATCATTTTTAAGGTGACTAGATTGATGACTAAACCATTTTTAGTCATTTATTGGTTTTTTTGATTGATCAATTTTGTAGTATATTTAATCATTTATTTACTCATTGATTGTTGTAATCTAGTACCTTAGTCATTTTTTATTCACTGATATATTTAGTCATTGATGTAGTCATTGATTGTTGTAATCTAGTCACTTAGTCATTTTATTCACTAAATTTTGTCCATTGGTAGTGTATTTAGTCATTAATTTTAATAATCATTTTGATCAATTTGGTAGTATATATAGTCATTTTTATTTCACAGGTCATATATTTAGTCATATTTATTCACTGTTCATTGATTTATGTCAATTGGTTTAGTATAAATTTATCAATTTAATTATTAATTAACATTAATTAGTAGTATATTTAGTCATTTTAATTGATTGATATTTGAGGATTTAAACATAAAACATAGAAATACACATCAATCATCAATTGCACAAAATAAGATAGCCATTGAGAAGGAAAAATTGGTGAAATTTATTAATAAAAAAGGTGTTCTAGTTACAACTTAGAAATTGAGTATTACAATTTTTATTTTTAGTCACAACACTAAAAATCTGAGTTACAATATTGCACATAAATGACTGCAAGAAAGAAACTTCTCCAAAAAACTTTTGCGATGATGGAAACACATGCTTGGAGCCCTTCAATGTGAGCACATACCCCTTTCATCTCTTAAAACTTCTACAATGTGGGAAATCTTCCTAGAGCAAGCTGCAATGTGTAGAATCCAAGAAGAAGAGTGTTGATCGTGTCCCATATATGAAGCTCTCTCTTTCAATGTAGTCAACAATAACCTAGCTAGAATTTTTCCTCCTTTATATGCAATGTGCCATCTAATATGAGCAACAAGTCTACCTTTTCCATTACGAATGAAGCTATGCCTCAATACAACCAACAAAATTACTATTAGTCTCAATTCAGAAAGAATAAAAGTGCATTTTATATTGCAAGTTTACAAAAGTAAATCCAAACATAGTAGAAAGATAAATCAATTAAAAAAATTAGGAGACAGATCACATCCAAAAACATGGGAGAGCTATGCAAAATTGGAGAAATTGGCTTGGAAAATGAAGGAAACAGGGTATTTCTAGATTCAAGACCTTTACTTATTGTTGTGGAATAGAAGAAAAAAGAGTCATTTATCTACTACCATAGTGAAAAGTTAGCAATTGCATTTGGTTTGTTAAACATGGCCCTTGGTACAACTATTAGAGTTGTTAAGAACCTTCAAGTATGTTTTGATTTTCACACTACATCTAAATTCATCTCCAAGATTGTTGCAAGAGAAATTATTTTGAGAGATGCAAACCATTTCCATCATTTTAAACAAGGAGAATGTTCTTATGGAGAATATTGGTGATGTTAAATGAAACAATCTAAAAAATAGGCTTGCACTATAATGATATGTATTGCATTAGATATCCAATAATAATGAAGGGACATCCATCAAAGCACAACAATAGGGATTTTTTTGTCATATGTTGTAGTTACAAGCGCCTTGCTAGACATACATGAAAATGTGGAAGCATAGAAAAGACAAGCAAACTATTTCAAAAAATTCCTCAAAGAGATGTGATATCATGGAATGTTGTGATTGAAGGATATGTTCAAAATGGGTTTTTCTAAAAATTCCTTAGAAAATTTTAAGAAAATGCAACCAGTGGGTGTAAAGCCCAACTCTTGGACCTTTTAAAGTGTCCTTCCTACCTGTGTGTGAATTGGAGCTTTGGATGAGGATATGAACATCCATCAAAAGCATATTTGGAAGTGGTTTTTTATTAGATATTGTAGTTGCAAGTTGCACTTCAGATCACCAAATCCTTCACAAAACCTTTTTCACAATCACCGCAACATCACACGACTATTGTTGGGCCTTCATAGTAATGTGGAGAAAGCTCTTCACATCACCGCGAAGGCCCAATAATAACCGTGCAGTGTTGTGTTGGTTGTGCAGAAGGTTTTGTGAAGGATTTGGTGATCTAACGTGGAACTTGCAACTATAATATTCAACAAAAATCCACTTCCAAATATGCTTATGCCTTAATGGGAAATAATCACTCATATAACTAGTTAGTTGGAACAAAGACAGGAGATAGCATGAGTGCTCAATTAGCAACAACAATATTGAAAGCACCTTCCTTAAATGCTAGTTTTGCACTTTTTGTTGCAAGAAGTTGGATTCTATGGATATCAAGTCTCAAAATTCTACTCTCAAACTATGCCAGGTTGTGACATTGAACATGTCACATCACATTACACATTCAAGCAGAGTAGATGAAAATTTATTCCATTAGCAAATGAGGGGATCCTTCTCATCAATGGATAAACTATTGTAAAGATCCCACAAATATTAATACAGGCTCTTCATTAGTGACCTAGGAAGAATGAAAGCAAGGTTTTCAGCCTTTCAAGGTTCTTGTTGTGAATATTATCATAAATGTGTATTTTAAAATTGTGGCAAAAAAGATATTGTGTATATAATCATAAAGATGCCAATGTATATTTGGAAGCAGCTTATGGTATTTTGCATAGGTGTAGACATTCTTTGTAAGGACTATTTTTGGGTGGACACAAACATTTCATGACATATCTTCTTCCTAATTATGGAAAACCATTAGAAAGACACATTTGGGCTGTAAAATATAGGGCACATATACTCTCAGTCATTGCTTCTTTGGGTGGTATGGAATTAGGTGGATATCATGGAATATAGTACATTATACACTATTTTATGTACCGGGGAAACTTGTGTCAAGATCGAAGTAGATAAATGATTCTTTTACTGCCAAAACATTATACCTTCCATTCTAGGTGTATCTACTATCATACCTCTCACTAAAATTGTTATTTTATTCAAATCGTTATCCTATTGCCTCTGTAAAAGAGCTCCATTTGAAGGAATCTTGACTACAGATTATGTACAACAAAACTCTACAAGTGCAACAAGAAGTTTGCAAGAAAAAATATGAATTCACTGAAACATTATTGTCTAAGCAACATAATATCTTCAAATGAAGGTGTATTGTAGCTATGACTAAGTAAACACTATGTAGGCATTGTTAGATTGATAAATGAAGAAGATAACACATTGAATTAGGTGACTAAGATCACTAAAAGGAATATCATTGTTAGAGAGTTGTAAACTATGAATTGTCCTCTGTCCTGTAGGATTGAGAAAGGGAGAACACTGTCAAATAGTGATTGAATCATAACAAACAGTCCAAAAACAATGAAAGTTACTATCAAATGGTGACAAAGATTTGTCCTCTAAGTCATTTGCACATGGTGATTGAGAACACAATGAGTAATAAGTAAAAGAGCACTAGATCATAGCACTACAAAATGGTCATAAGTTATGCATTAAAATTCACTAAATTCTTTTGATCACAAAGGAGATCAAGATAATAACTGACATACTAATGTACACAAAGAATGTTCATGGAGTGCAAACTTCCTTACAAATAAATTACCACAATAGAGTTTGAGGTGAATTGCACTTGCTATTTTATGCTGATATGGATATGTTTTAACATGCAGTTAATTCTTGTAGCCTAATAAATAGGCTAAATAGTTGTCCATATACCATTTTTTCAAATTCAAAATTGTTATATCTTATTCTAGGATTAAATCATAGGGGGGGTCTATACATAAGACACCATTGTTTCAAATTCAAAATTGTTGTCTCTTTCACAAATGTTTGCTTCATTTATTTGATCCAAGATAGCTTGTTGTATAGAAGATGCTCTCAAAATCACATTAAAATCCTTTATTTTGAGAAGAATTTTTAGAATCTTCCCATTATAACAATGAACAAAAGCATCAGCCATTAACCTGAATTTTGCAAGAGTTTCATCAAATTCTACTTTTCCACTCTCTTTTCCATTTTGAATTTTATTCCTAAGTTCATCCATGAAGAACTTCCTCAGCTTGTAGATCCTGTTGTTAGCCATAACTTTACTAAGTGTTGAGGATAGCTTTGAGTTTTTACCCAATCAACCATTGAAAAAATTCAGTCTTACCAGATATAATGTGTTGGAAAACTCTTTGAAGTAATTCTGGAAAAGAGTTCTTAAGAGTATAATGCATAGTTTTGAACTACCCTTTTTGCATGAATTCCATATCTTTGATTAGCTATTTCAGGCTTGATGACCTTCATCAAGAATGACTAGACATGTGCTCTTTAAAAGTAGTTTTCCAATATTCTTAGCCTCTTCATGAAGGCTCACATTTGTCTCACAAGTGGGTGGCATAGAAAAAAAAGTGTGCTTGTTAGTGGCTACAATATTTTTGTTTACCTAACTTTTGAGACAAATGTGAGCCTTCCTAAAGAGGGCTAAGGATATTGCCAAAATGCTTTTAGAGAGCCTAGGTTTGCTCATTCTTGATGAAGGTCATCAAGCTCAAAATAGCCAATAAAAGATATGAAATTCATGGAAAAAGGTTAATTCAAAACTGCACATTAGACTCTTAAGAACTCTTTTCCAGAATAACTTCAAAGAGATTTTTAACACATTGTATCTAGTAAGGCTAAATTTTGTCAAATTTTTCTTAGGTAAAAAATCAAAGCTATCCTCGACACCTAGTAAATTTATGGCTAACATCAGGATCTACAGGCTGATGAATTTCTACATGGGTGAAATTGAGAATAAAATTCAAAATGGAAAAGAGAGTGGAAAAGTAGAATTTGATGAAACTCTTGAAAAGTTTAGATTAATGACTAATGCTTTGCTTTTGTTCATTTTGATGATGGGAAGATTCTAAAAAGTCTTCCTAGAATAAAGGATTTTACTATGATTTTGAGAGCATCTTCTATATAGTAGGCTATCTTAGATCAAATAAATGAAGCAAACAATTGTGAAAGAACCAACAATTTTGAATTTGAAACAATGGCGTCTTATGTATAGACTCCCCTTGTGATTTGCTCCTAGAATAAGGTATAATTTTTTTGAATTAGAAACAATGGTAAATGAGCAACTATTTAGCTATCTATTATGCGACAACAATTAACTACAAGTTAGAACATATCCATATCAGCATAAAATAGTAGGTGAAATTCACCTCAAACTCTTTTGTGGTAATTGATTTTTAAGGAAGTTCACACTTAATGAACATTCTTTGTGCACATAGCTAAACATTTAAAGTTCTTACCCAAAGCTCCAAAAATGAGTATCTAATCATTACATGACTCCTACTTTTGCTCTAAGTATGACAGTATTTGAGCTTCTAGTGTATCTAGATGGAAGCTATAGTGGAAAGTGTAGTCTCCATTTGAAAGAACCATCTTCAGAGCTCTTACTTGAAATCAGGGTCAAAAAAATTGGAAGAAAAGACATACCATAATTCTAAAGTAACAATTTGTATCAAGCCAAATGTCAGAAAGTATAATTTAAAAAAGAAAAATCCTTACAATTGGACCTCAAATTGGACCAAGCAGATTTATGATTTTATCTTTAGAATGTAGGAACTTCCTCTGTACAATATTCACAACCTCAAATTGTATGTGAAATTGGACCAACAAATTTATGATTGTATCTTTAGAAAATAGGAACTTCTTCTGTTTGATATTCAAAGCGATCAACTAGGAATCTAGAGTAATTGACTAAATCCTAAGATGTAATCAGGTCGAAACTAATGTTTCAGTCCATTGACGTTTGTATTCGTATACTCAGGTCCTAGTTCTGAGCGAAAACAACTATAAGTGTTTTAGAATGGCTCAAGGTACTCTCCAACCTAGTTATGTCACAGATAGCAATCCAAGTTTGCCTAGACCATCCATACCTAAATGTTGCATCACAATCCTTTCTTCATGCACATAAAAATGCCACATATTAATCCCTTCTAAATAAAACATTTAATCATCAAAAAAACATAATTAATAAATCACTTTAGTTTCAGAAAGAATCCAATGTCATTTACTATCAAAAAAAAAGTTGTATAAATCACAAAAAATCCATGAAGCCTCCTAAATCTAGCTGAAAGAAAGTTTACAAGATGGGTTTTCAGCATAAGAAGCTTTCTGCTACAACTCTCAATGAATGTATTGTAAGCAAAAAGAAAAATTCTTCACACTCGAAGTAATGTTGTCAAACATTTATTCCAAAAGTATGTTAGGAGTTATCTAAAATCAGAATGAATTTTTGTTTGGTTTCTTTTATCAATATGCCATGTGGAAATAGAATAATCACTGAGAAACCCTAACAATAAAAAAATGAAGTAAAGGTTCAAGAAAGGAAATTCTAATGTACTATTGTGTAATGGTGATGAAGGCACTTATATGAGCATGACCTGCATACAAATCCTTGCCATTGGATTGCCATTCATCCAAAGAGAAAATAAGCAATGTAAGGATTTGAGCAATATAAGTCCAAAGGGTTATGTTATAATGGTAATGGAATCACCATAAGAGCACAACTAAGGAATGAATTCTTGTGACTATAATTATGTGATCCATAACTCTATTGGTCATGTGGCATAGTTGTGTTATAACAAATATAGGATGCATTCATGTGTGACCCAAGTTTGATGTGGCTATGTTGTGATAGAAATATAAGCACTAATATGAGCACAATTCATGTAAAAATTAATCATGTCAATCATCATTGGGTGCATTCAAGTTGACTCAATTTTAACAAGTTATAATGTAAAAATAGCATGATCCAAGAGCGATTACCTCTTGCTATAATAAAGAGCCTATAACTCTAGTTGATATGTAGAGTGGTTGTGTTAGATCAATTATGTAGTGCATTCAAGCACAATCCATGTTTAATGGACTATTCTATAGAGTGATCAAGATTTTATAAACCTTATAAATGTTACTTAAAAGTGTACAACTTAAACTATAGAACAAGTTTGTTACATACTTGAATGCAATCTTGAGTTACCAAAAACTATAATAATGTGATATACTAATAACCATTATGGGAAGTATTAAATCAAGACCCATGCTATATAGGATACATTTCCTTGATTAGGTTTACATACCTTAATGATTAAACACAAGATTCCCACACACTCTAGGATACAATCCAAGATCATACCACACCCTGTCAAGACAACTAATTTTCTAACCCAAGATTTAAGGTTGTTTTTTAATACTAACACAAGCATTGATAAGATCATGAATAGGGTACAAACCCTAGGACTTTTCAGAAATGTAAACCATAACTCAAAAGCAAAAAAAATGCCCAATACTAGTTTTTTTAAATACCCATATAAAGAAAATGCCCAATGTCCTTTTTTTAAATACCAAGATAGTCAATAACAAAGGGTTCATCAAACATCATTTTTTTTAATGTCTGAGAAAAATGATAACAAAATCAAAATTTAGAAAACCATGTGTAATACCAAAAAAGGTTGAGACCTCATATGTTTCTTAGAAAAACATTATCTTGATAGCAAAAAATATCTAGTACCAATTTGTAAAATACCCATTTCAATTGAAAACCCGGCATCGAAATACCCAAACAACCAATAAAAAAATACCAAGCATCAGTTTTTAAACATACCCAGATATCTAGTAACAAAAAAACCAGTATCATAAAATTCAAATAGCCAAATAGTACTTCATGAAAACACCTAACACCATATTTTTCAAATACCCTAAAAAAATGGTTTGCTTACCTCTGAGACAATCCACAATAAAAATCTCAAAATCCTCATGACATACTTCCAGGTGGGGAACTGCCTAATAGAAGGATATATTTGGCTACATTCTAGACCCGTACCTTGAAGCACTACTGGTAGGAGATTCCTCCACTGGGAAATCCCTTCAATTACTGCTCAATATCTCCATATTCAAAACCCTTCAACCTCTATTTGTTTTCCCATACTATTTCTTCTAAGTAAGCAACAGTTAAAAATCGTGAGAAAATGTGGTCTTATATCATTTAATTTTTGTTGGGTAATTATAAAATATATCTTTTTTTTATAAAAGGGGTAAAAATTTTATTGAAAATAAGAATAAAGCATTACATAACAGCAAAGGGCCAAAACCCCAAGAACCAACAAAAACCACTAGAAAAGCCAGGAACAAAATCACCCTTCCCCAATACCACTACCATCCTCAGCAAGAATCCTCTCCAAGTCCTGACATAACTCACGGGAAACCTGCTCCCACCCATCGATCTTCCCACCATATATATTCTCCGATGCCCATTTGACCAGACAATCAGCTGCTCTATTCCATTCCCTTGGAATATGGACAAAAGACACCGACTCCATCAAAGAGCTAACCTATAATATCTGTTGCACCATCATAGCCAATTGCTAGCTAACATCAGAAATCTTCTTTTCATGAAGTAAATTGACCAAGACCTAAGAATCAGACTCACAAATAACCTTACGGCACTCTAAAGCATAGACCCACTTCAAGGCATAGAGGATAGCCAAGCCTTCCATCCTATTGAAAATTTGTATCCCTTCATTAGAAAAAAAAGAAAAACCACCGATCCTATAGAATCCCTACCAACCCCGCCAATCCCAGTGGGTCCAGGATTTCCCCTAGAAGAGCCATCTGTATTAATGTTCAAAAATCCAATTGGAGGGGGGAACCAACCCCCCGCCCTTTGAACTTTTTGCTTCACACGCCTACCTCTCCTGACACAAGCAGATGCCGAAGATAGGCCCTGAATGCCCAACCGATCAACCATCTCAGGATCACCTTTCTCTAATGGTAGTACAATCTCACCTTTAGCTTCGACTGTCTCCTAGATCATTCCCACAATTCTAAACCAAACCTGTTGAATCCCCAATTTTTCACCCTAGAAGATTCTCTGATTCCTTTCCAACCAAACTTGCCAAAGCAAAAAGATGGGACCAACATACCAAACATCTTGCAAGAAAGAGGCTGAGGAGGGGGACCTCCCCAAACTATTCCAAAAATCAAACAGGGAGGAGGCATGAATG
The DNA here is from genome assembly GCA_007258455.2 of Sequoia sempervirens. Taxonomy (NCBI): domain Eukaryota; kingdom Viridiplantae; phylum Streptophyta; class Pinopsida; order Cupressales; family Cupressaceae; genus Sequoia; species Sequoia sempervirens. Next base: position 707,992,526 of record VDFB02193867.1, on the reverse strand, counting down.
CAGGGGATTTTCCAAACACCCCACCAGAAATTTCAGAGCTATAAGGTGAAGGAACAACATAAGAACAAGTGAGGAGATTCCTCCTCCCCACACCCACAAAGAACACACCTAGATGGGCCTGAAAAACCTCTCTTCCAGATATTATCCCAAGTCAAACACCTATTCCAAGCCAAAGTCCAAATAAAGCAATTACACTTTGGCCAAGAAAACTTATTCGAAACTTTCTTCCACCAATGAACCTCCACCCCCTCAATCTGTTGGGAAAGCAACTCCTGATACCCAGAAGAAACAGTGTAAGAACCCTTGGGGTTAGGAAACCAAGCCAACACATCCTCATCCATGAGGGAGCTACAAATTCGACAAGTAATAATGTAATGAATCTCAACACACTCCTCCTCCATACCAGCAACAAGCCATTCCTCAGGATTCTTCCATCTTGCCTCCACCAACTACCCTTGAAAAGAAAGAGACTTAAAGTTGTACACCCTCAACTATCCAACTTTACATAACCTCTGGCACAAAGTAAGCAAATGAGGATACTGAGAAACAATGGGAGGGTGACCATCGCAAGTGTCATGCCAAAAATGGGCCTCTGACCCACTCTTACAAATCCAGAATAAGCCACCCTTAATGAGTACAACCCCTTTCTTGAGAGTATTCCAAATCACAAATCCCTTCCCCGTCAAGCCATAACGAGGGATATCACTTTGAGGAATCCCTGGAAAGTACTTCTAAGTCAAAATTCTGGCCCACACCCAGTCCTATTCCACACACCAATGCCAATACAATTTAGTAGCTAGAGTCGTACCAGACAACAACAACTGCCTTAACCCAAGACCCCCAAACTGTTTTGGGCTACATACAACATCCCATCTAACAAGGCTCCACTTGGAAGACAATAAACTACCAGCCCATAAAAATTGTCTTACTAAGGAATCAAGATCCCTAACAAAAACCATCGGCACCACCTGAATCATACACCTATAAAGAGGGAGAGCTTGAACCACATACTTGAGCAACTGTACCCGACCTGCAAAAGACAGTCATTGAAGGGTCCAATGAGTGACTTTGACATGAATTTTTTCCAGAATAGCCTGCCAAGAATCCCTAGACTACCGACCAACCGAAATAGGAATCCCAAGGTAGGTCAGCGGGAGATCCCCAATCTAAAATCTAAGAATATGAGCAATTCTCCTCTAAATGGAGTTTGGAGTATTGAAGAAAAAAATGGAAGACTTTCCCTCATTAATTAAATGGCCCGATGTAGCAAGATAAACATCCAACACCTTGCACATGTTTGAAGCCTCCCTAATAGTAGTCATTCCATCAAAGCAGTATCATCCACAAACTGTAAGTGAGATTGCACTGGTAAGCCACCTCCCCATCGCCATCCCTAAATGAAACCCCCCTCCACATTCCTTTTTATCAATCATCCCAAACCTTCCACCAAAAGAAGAAACAAGTAAGGAGTGAGGGGGTCACCCTGCCATAAACCTTGAGAAGCACCAAAGAGTTCAGAGTGCTCCACATTAATCAAAACAGAGAAAGAAACCAAATTCACACAACTCATAACCCAGCGAATCCACTCTTCCTCAAAACCAAAGGCCTCCAGAGCCTTTCAGAGGAAGGATCATCAAACTCTATCATAAGCCTTAGCCATGTCTAGCTAGATGAACATAGCCTTATCTTTGGAGTTGGCCATAGAGTGAATAGTCTCTGTAGCAATAACCACCCCATCCAAAATCTGGCAGCCTGCCAAAAAACCACTTTGTTCCTCAGAAATCAGCAGCATAAGCCACTTTTTTAACCTATCAACAATCAACTTAGAGATAATTTTATAAATAACATTGCAAAGAGAAATGGGGTGAAATTGACGTAACCGATCAACCCCATAATCCTTGGGGATGAGAGCAAGGAAGGTAGAATTTAGGGCCCAAGCATTTGCTTATTCTTTTGAGAATCTTGAATGACTGCCAATAAATCCAGCTTGATAATCTCCCAAAATTCCTGGAAGAACTCAATCGAGAAACCATCTGGACCAGTAGCTTTGCCCTTCTTCATCTGGAAAATAGTCTTCTCTAGCTCCTCCAGTGAAATATCACTCATAAGATGCTCCTTCATCTCCCAAGAGACCAAAGAAGGAATACAAGAGAGGACCTAAGCCTCTTCAACCAAGTCCCCTTGCGAGTCCTCCCTAAATAAAGAAGAAAAATACTACACAACTTCATTTGAGATATCCTGAGTAGAAGAAAGAACCTCTCCCCTATCAGTCACCAAAGCTGAAATAGAATTACCATGACGTCTGGCCTTCACCGAATTGAAGAAGAAGGTAGTATTCTTGTCTCCCCCCTGAAGCCACTTAATCCGAGCTTTTTGTTTCCAGTAGACTTCCTCCCTCGGCTCCCACTCCTCCAGAGCTTTCAATGCCCTAGCCTCGTCCTGCAACAAATCCTCAGACACCCCATCCTCCCTAATCAACCTAATAATACCATCCAACTCAGCTTGTGCAACAAGCTTTACATGGTAAATGTTTCCAAACCATTGTCGGTTCCACCATTTAAGCTGATACTTAACATATTGAAGGAGCTTAGAAAAATTATACATTGTAGTACCATAAGCAGGTCTACCATACCTCCACCATTCAACAACACATCCATAAAGGTTAGGGTCTTGCAACCACATTAGCTAGAATTTGAAGGTTGGTGTCTGAGGCACCCAAGCAAAAGAGATAAATAGCTTTATAGGCCAGTGATCCAAACCTCTCCAATCTAATATCTCAGAAATAGAAGACTGCATTCCCCTGACCCAAAAGTAGGAGACCATGAAATGATCCAGTCGCTTAGCAATGCAACTATCACCCACCCTTATGAACTGTTCTGAGTAAACTGACCATTGTTAGGTTTGATATCAACAAGATTGAGAGCTGATATATTGTCCTGAAACAACAACGCAGAAGGCTCTAGTCTTGCAATACCACCCCATTTCTCAGCTAATTCAGTAATAGCATTAAAGTCACCTGCAATGATCCATGGCTGATAGGGAAATAGGCTACGAACAAAATAGATATTTGTCCATAAAAGAAGTTTACCCTGGAACTCAACAGGTGCATAAACATTGGAGAAAAGAACAGACTCTCCTGACTCAGGACACAAAGCAACCATGGATAAAGAGGAATTGAAGGATAACCACCAAAAAGGCTAAATATTTTAAGGGTTCAAGAAACAAGCCACACCCCTCGAGGATCCCTGAGCCCCAATACACTAGCATTGACCATTCTTCCACAACTTAGGCACTGAACCCATCATGCACTCAACAAATAACTTGGTCTCCTGAAGAAAAAGAACATCAGGAGACTAACTTCTTACCAACTCACGAACAAATTTTTGTCTAGGGCCACTGTGCAAGCCCCTTACATTCCATGAAATAATGATCATTTTAAAGGAGTCAAAAAATGAGAATCCAAGGTCTTGACAGATCCTAACTCCACCAAAGTCTCCCCCATCATCTTAATCTTTTCCAAATATTTCTTCCTTCCAAGTTTAGCATTTTTCTCCAACCCCCCCTTCTTGCCATCCTTTTGCAAAATGCCCAATTGAGGAGAAGGCTTGCTACTCTTAGCCACATCCGATCCAACATTTCGCACAAGAAAAGAAGTGCCTCCATCCCCCTGCCCCAACTCAACATTTGGACCCGACATCACCTGAGCCCCAACCTGCACATTAGTGACTATAGGCATGGCAGACACCTCCTGTGGAGCAGGAGGAGTAATCGAAGTGTGATCCTCCAGGCCAGAACCCACCACACCTGGATCCACACTTATTAACCCTGGATTAGCTTCCTCCTGACCCAAATCATCCAGGACCTCAAACCTGCTAAAAGTATCCTCATCTTGTCTCTCCATCAAAGTCGTCTTTTGACCTCTATTCTAGTTACGAGCCTTAACAGGAACATAACCCTCAACATCTACCCCCTCAATAGAAATAGGATTCTTCCCTTTATCAGCATCAGGGGTGCTATGAGGAGGAGGTGGAGGCTGAGGCACCACAGGCTTAGCCTTTAGGCATCTACGCAATAGCTGACCATATTCATGATAGAGGCGACATCGGAAAGGAAGGGTCTCATAATCCAATTGTTGCACCCAAGAATGGGAACCCACACACATATCCAAAGCATCTAGCAAAGGTCTACTCAAATCAATTTCCACAAAAAAATGAGCAAAAGTCACTACTTTCTTACCTAGGGTTTGTGTCAAGGCCCCCACCGGCTTCCCAAGCATCGAAGCAAGCATGTGTAGAACATCCTCATGACAACATTCAATTGGAAACCTGGGCAACGAAACCCACACTAGAACACATTCATAAGCTCCTTAGAGGGATTAAATCTTGCATGCCATGGCTTGACGAACAACCCAACTTGGTTGTGAAAATAGGGTCCCCCCTCAAAAACCCTATTACGATCAGCCAAGCAGATAAATGTGACCATGAAAAAATTATTTGCAAGTAGCGTGACCTCCATTTCACCCTCTGGCTCCCAATTCCTCCAAGCCCAAGTTTCCAAAAATTGTAGAGACACTCTCATTCCCAAAAATTTGTAGTACATAGAATGATTTGAATAATATTCAATATCCTCAGCAACCATCTCAATCAGAATCACCAATTTAGGTTTCTCTTTGCAGCACTCAAGGCAGTCATTAATCTTCAAGATCTGAGATCCACCAAACAAATTCGATTCAATAGACCCTGTATTCAGAGAGAAGAGGGTGTTTTCAAAAACCCTCACTCCTTGGCTTGTCGATTTCAAGCCCACTGTAGCACGAAAATCCATGTCAGGTGAAGTCCTAGATGGCTTACCTTGAGACAACCACCAAAAGGCCCAGGATAGACATGCACAGAAAAGAGTCGGCCCCAGACACAAAAAATCAGAGGAGACCCTCACCTGCAACACCCATCGTGGAATCCACACTCAACCCAACACCACACACAACCCACAACAATAGATCTCGACACTAGCACAAGAGCCCAACCATGAAGGAAAAAAGAGGGCCAGACAGAGCCCTACACATAGAAAAAATGGCCAATCACAACTAGGCCAGAGCACCAAGAACATTCGCAACAAAAAGATTAACCCCTGACAGAACAAAGCAGATGCCCACCCCAACCTTCGCACAGACAGAGAAAGTAAACACAAGCTAGGGCTCGGATGCCCTAGCTCAGCGCCTTGTAGTTGCAAACCAAAACCATTTAGTCATTTATAGTTGTGTTACAAAAAATGAGTAGAATTTAGTCATTTTTAGTTGTCCTAACTAAATGTTTTGGTCACATTGTCATTTATTTGCCAAATTCTACTAGTGAACCCTCAACCCTTAAACCTTAATCCCTCAATCTTATAATCCTCATCCCACAACCCTCGAACCTTAAACCATCAACCCTAAAATGTTAAACCATATACCCTTAATTCCCCAACTCTCAACCCTTTAAACCTCAACCCTCAACCCTCAACAAACATATGTTCTTGCTGGAAGATATATTCTTGGCAATCTTATGTTTGCATGGGAAACTTGTGAATGGGCACAATAAACATGCCAAAATGTTGTTTCATTTAAACTTGATTTGATAAGGCCTATGATAGAATTTGTTGGAGCTTTATTATTAAAATGATTCAATGGTTGGGTTTTGGCCCTAAAATTCATTCTCACATTCAAATGTTGTTCCAGGATGCTAATGCTCATATTATCATCAATAACATGATTTTTGATCCATTTTCTTTACATCGACCAATTCGCCAAGGATGTCATCTAGCTCCTTATATATATGCTCTTATCGTTGATGCTTTGGGGTACCTTCTTCAAAACGCTATTAATTAGCAACTCATAGCAGGAGTTTCCATTCCTCATAATGTTGTTGTTATTAACCCTCATTATGTTGATGACAACTTTTTTTACAAAACTCTAAAAAGGATATCTCTAATCTAATGGACATTTTGGAGCTTTATTACGAAGTTTCAGGTTCCAAATTGTTCCATAACAAAACATAATTCTTATTAGGGCAAGCTAGGGCTGTTCCCAAATGGATTCCCAAAGAATGGAAATAAATAAAACATGGAGAAATTATGAGGTACCTTGGAATTCCTTTCGGTATTGGGGTCTCCCTTTGTGACATGTGGAATTGGTTCCTTAATTTATGCAAGGAGAAACTCTTTAACTGGGGGTATAAATTCCTTTCCTTGGCTCATAAAATCCAAGTTGTTAACAATATTTTCCTTGCTACACATGTGTATTATTCTTTGTGTTGGATTCCTTATAAAAAGGGTATGAGGACCTAGTTAAAATTATTCACAAATTTCTATTGGCCAAGTAGGATGGTAGTCCATAATATATCCACATCATGGTGTCATTGCACCCAATTGAAACATAAAGGAGGTTTGGGTCTCATAGATCCAAGGACACAGGTGATTTGTTTGTCCGCTAAATGGATTATTAGAGTGTTAAAGGGGACAAACCATGGAAGGTCCTCATTCGACATTGGATTAATAGTGCTTCAGTTAAAGGAAAGTGGCAGCAAGTGGGATGGCTAGACAAAGTTATTCATGCTTTTTTTTTCCATCAAGGCTTATTTCCCCCTTCAATCCATTTGGAAGGCTTGGCAACATGTTTGTCACTTCTTAAAGTGGAGAAGAGGAGAATCCCTTAACTCGGTTTCAACTTTTCCACCTCTTCTATTTAGTGGAACAAACATATCCTCTATCATGGCCAACCCCTTGCATTCAGCTTCCTGAAGAATTCATATTATTTGTTCAAAAAAGGGGTCTGTAATGTTGGAAATTTATGGGATTTTCATTGAATGTGTTGGTCTTCATGGAATGTGGTTAAAAATTAGTTTTTTCTTAATAACAAACATGAAGCTTTCTTGATCTTTGTGCAATATTTGGTGTCAGTGGAGCTATCTATGAAGCTACGTACTCCAATCCATTTCAATTTTTTAAGGACTGGTCATGCATGTCTTCATATATGTTTTTGTCCTTCCCTTTAAAAAAATACTTGAAGTCGCTTCCCTATTTTCCCTTTAAGTCACGTTTGAATGATAAATGGAAGTGTAGGTTCAGTGACAGGTTTTGGTTAAAATTATTTGCTCAAATTTGGAGATCTAAAGTTAACTGTGATGCTCAGTTGCTTGCTTGGAAGATACTACACTTTAAACTTCCCATTGAGGATAGGCTAAAATGTATTATGATCTAGCCAACTAACTGTCCTTTGTGTCACAATTATGAAAACATGAAGCATATTTTTTAGAATTGATAGCTGGTTAAAAAGCTATGGAATTCTATGTTTAATGGTTTTTCTACTATCTTCACTCATAAATTAAGCTAGAAAGAAGCTCTTCTTGGAGCTGGTTTGTATGATAATTGAATTGTTGATGGTGTGAGACATATAATTTTGTTGTAACATAAACGGAGAAATCGATGCAAAGCTATTTTTATTATCAGTTATGATCATTGGGAAGTTATGTTTTTAAGGATTTACATTGATATATTGTTTTGTCTCACTGCCTTGTTTCCTTTTCTTTAGAGGGATGTTTTGAAGAATCTGATGTTGAGTTTTTAGATTTGAAAAATCAAGCTATAAGTTGAACAGTTAGTGAGCAAAAAAAAGTTTGTATCATCCAAGGTTTAAGTTATATTCTACAAGATGTATAATGCTATCATTTTATTGAAACTCTTCAGATTTTGTTGTTGTTATATCTATAGTTTATTAAATATAGCTATTTGTACAACACTTTGTCTTGTATTGGTTCCTCTATAGTCTTTCTTTTATTTGTATCTCTTCGAATTATGTTTTTTTTGTGTCGTTAGTTTTTTATAGAGTTGTTCACATAGTTCTTTGTCTTGTAATGGATCTTTTCTATACTATTTCTCTTGCAGTTTATAACTGAACTATTATTTGTAATTACATTTGCTCAATACAAAAAAATAATCTGAATTTACCATTGAATTGGTGTAGTAACATCACACCAATACTAAGAAAAAGGTAATACAATGTTAATATTGATACAATGGTGCATTTATTAATAATCGAGAAGATAATAGCATTTGAGGTAACATCAATGTTAGAACCAAGTCTGATACGAGGGTTGCTAAAAGTATATGATAAATTTGTTAATAATGGAAGGGGTGATGCTAGTACTATAGTTTAACCTTAGCAGTGACCTTTACATTTATATCACTATAATAATAATAAGTGATGAAATTAGCAATAGCTTCCAGAGAAGAATCAAAGTAGTTTTGTTGGGTAATTGAATTGAAATCTTAGACCTGTAATACATTAAACATCCTTAATGATATGAGGGAATTACGATGTTGATAGTGATTTATTTTAGTGAGTTATTAATAGTATCTATAATCATATGGGATTCCTTTTGACTATTAATAATAATTTTTTAAGATGTTAATATTAATATAAACCTAAAGCTCTAAAAGAATATACCATCCTACGACATGTTTGTATCCTCATACCATCCATAATGATAATAAAATTTACACGAATTTTATGAGGTTATCATTAACGTAAATATAATTAGCTTTAGTATATATGTGAATGAAAATTTTCCATTAATGTTGTTGTGGACTTGTAATATTTATATAAATATAATAGTTGCAGTTAGTTGAATAAAATTTTAGGTCAAATGGAGACCTTACTATCAATTCTAGATTTAACATTGTTGAGAAGTGATCTTTAATTTGTGTGGGTATAGGAACTAATAATGGCGATAGAATGAATATGAAATTGATGTTAATATTAAAGTATTCATACATGTCTAAATCAGAATTAATCTTGTGTCTCGCAATATAGCCAAAATTGTATCTTCGCTAATAGTTACCCAGTGCCAATATTAGGCCCAACACTAATAACCATTTGGATCCATTCACTAAATCATTTTAAGGGTGGAAATATTTCAAGGTTATTCCTTTAGAAGGAGATCTAGTGCTACTAACAAGGGAGCAAACCCGAGACACAAAAATAATGCACACAACTAGCAAACTTTATTATTATTCAATAATGAGAATCTTACATGCAGAGGATCTCAAATCCTTGAGCTCTATGATACCTGCAAGCTATAGAAGTTTCAGAAAAAATTATAGAATTATAGAAAATCCCCTTTTCATAGCATGCAAACTCTTTCTCCAAAAAGCTACCCAAAAATCAGAAACTAGCCCATAAATAGCCCCTTTTCGGCTTGGAGCCAAAAACAACATTTGAGTTATGAGTTTTGGTAGTTTGGTGCCAAAAATTACAATTTGAAATTTGAATTTAAATTCACATTCAAAATTAGCACATTTCTAAAATATGCACCAACTTCTGAAAGCCATAACTTTTAATTCGACTGTCAGATCTTCAATGATAATACCTTTTCGGAAAGCTCTCCAAAAGATGATTTTTTGCAATTTTTCGGGCCCATCTGGAACTGTTTAGGGCCTCAAATTGGACTCAGAAGGTTTTTCAGGGCAAAAAGCAGAAACTAGAACTTGAATAACTTTCAAACCATGAATGATCTTGACCTGATTCTTTCACCAAAGTGCTTATTTTTCCATCCTAAACCTTCCCATAAATTTCTGTCTTCCCACGCCTTCAAATTCATACCTGCTAAAAATAGCAGTTGAGCAAAAAAAGCAGAAAAACAGTTCTAAAAGTTGGAAACTCTTATTCGACGAAAAGGGTATCCAGAAATGTAAAAACGTCTACAAAAAGAAAACAACATGAACAAAAATGGAAATCATCTTTTTGGGTGATGCAAGATTGCCCTCACACCACTGGATGCTCCTGCATCAGCTACTTAAATGTGATATCAATTGTTGCATAGTCAAAACAAAAACCTTTATAGGGATAGGTAACTTAAAATTTATGTGTTCTTAGAAAAAAAATTGGTAGTTGTATTTTTTTCCCATGAGTAAATTATGGGCATTGCATATTCAAACCTTTATTTTTATGAAATATTTAAAAATATACTCCTAAAGGATGATGAACTTGGTGCACTCCTAAGGGGGGTGTCTAGTCTTTATAGAGTGACTCAGGACCTAGATGGTCCTAATAAATCTAAGACTTTCACTAGATAATATATTTTTCTTTTATGGATATATTCCTACCCTGAAGGAATATAGATGAACATATGAATAACTCGTATGGTTGGATTCTTGTCCCAAATTGAAAAAATGCCTATCTTGTATGGATATTCATACTTTAGTATACACATTAACTATATATATATGATTTGATTAGGGGGAAAATAGGGTCCACCAAATGAATCAACAAAGTGATGGACCACTTATTTTTCAAGGCCCTAAACACCTCAAATTGTGTAAAATAAGATGTACTAACAACCAAAAATGCAACCTAACTGTTATAGCAACTATGAGGAATGTTTTTAGAGTATAAAAAGTTGTGTACCTGTCCAACAAGTTGTTTTTGAGCTATGGAGGACTCATTCGCCTTTAGGGGTGAATGGGTCCTTGCGAGGGTTCCCAGAAATGGCTTCATGGTTTTGTTCCTCTAAGTTAGTACTCCTAGATCCTAGATTTTCATTGCTTCAGCCCTATTGAGGACTCATTTTCCTTTAGTGGAGAATGGGTCCTTTTAGGGTTTTAGAAAACTGACTTTTGGGTTATATCCCTTGATGTCTACACTTGTAGATACCTAGTTATCAGCTCCAATAAGTCTAAAATAAATTTTGTAGCCTCCTTTCTTTGTTCTTCCCCTATAAATGACAATCTTGCAACTTGACAACTTTTGCAATTTTGCTCTAAATATTGCTCTTCAACCTAAGACCTACAATCACACCTGCAAGGGGGGAAAATGTTGTTTGTTAGGGGATAGGGGTTTTCCTAGATCAAAACCATTTTAGGTAATTAAACCAATTGATGAAATAAGGAAATGGAGCATGAGACATGAAAAGTGTAATTGATGATACCTTGAATGATTTCTTGTGAAACAAATCTGCAATCTAACATGTAGTGGCCATGAAGAATGTAGATCTTGATCTCAAATAGATGTGAAACAATTCTTGAAAGAAGGATCTTCAATGTTACATCAACAATCTTGGCTCAACAACATGCATGGATGCATAAAACCCTTTCCATGATGAAATTATCTTGAATTGCTGCAATAAACTCTTGAAATCTACCTTGAAATGCCTTATGAATTCTCTTGAACAAATTTGCTATAAGGATGCTCCCTCAAAGTTGCTAGGATGTCTTGTAAACTTGTTAGATGAAATAATGTGAATCAACCCCTTATTTATACTAAATTAGGATATTAACTTTGAAATTCAAAGAATCAAGGCCGACACAAGATCTCGAAAGAAAGACAATTAAATTCCCACCAAAATGAAATTCAAAAATAGGGTTCCCATTAAGGAAGGACCCATTAACTACCAAAGGTGAATGGATCTTGGCTAGGTTTGTAGGGCCAAGCTTCGATGAGTTGAAAGAGGGCCAAAAACCCATTCTAAAATAACTGAGAAAAGGGGATCATGTTAAGGGAGTACCCATTCACCATCAAGGGTGAATGGGTCCTGGCTCAACTTACCAGGACCAATTTTTTCCCATAATTTGATATTTAAATTATGATTGTCAAGAGAGATCCTCAGGAGGTGTCAAAATTAAGGCCTAAAAGGGGGGGTTAATAAATCCACTTAACCACAATGAATTAGGACCATCTAGAAAAATTTGAAAGTGCTTTAAAACACATTACAACACTTAAACAAGGTATACGATTAGAGTAAAAGGTTTATTACTTAATTATTTTAACTAAGTTACCTTTTATATTTCTCTTAAGATTAACTTAGTTTGAATTTTGTATGCATTTAATAATTATTCTAATTAGTAAATGCTCCCTTTTAGGTTACACTTTAGGGTTTCTTGATCTCCTTCATAAGGATTGATCTCTTTGTATTATTTCATTCAGTTAATGCAATTTCTCTTGAAGCTTGCAGAGAACCTTTGCTTTTTTGTCTCCTTCGCTTCCTTTCTGTGATAGGTTATTTGCATGTAGGTGATCTTTGGGTTCTATGAAGATGTCTTTCTCAAATTCTACATGGTATTAGAGCTCTAGACCTGTTGCTTCCTATTCATATTTTGAAGGATTTTTGGAGCTTTGAGGGTTTGGGTTTTTTTTTTTTAATCCAGGGCATACCTCTTTCATTTGGTGAAATTTGAGCCCAACCAACTTCACGGTTGTGCTCAGGAGTCCATTTCCAAGTTTTCTAACATTAAACTTGCCTAGTTTTGGTGTGGTTGGCTTAGGAGACAAAAAAAAATTGTCCTAGGGTTGTACATACCCCAGGGCACGACTTCTGAGGCAAAAATTTCAAATAATATTAATAATTTAATAATAATAATAATAAATGCTTTTCAAAAAGTGCTTATAGTTATAAACATAGGTGCCACCCTATTGCTTCTTGATGGCCACCACAGAACCACTCGGTGGCTACCACTAAACCACCTATGGCCTAGCGGCCTCCCACCTACTGTTGGCTTGCCACTAGCCCGTCACTGACCTACTACGCCATTGTAGCTCCACCTGAGTGCTGCCTAGCGGCCACCAACTCTTCACCTACATGCCACTTGGCTTCAGACCCCTAGTTGCTCATTGGACCAGGGGCTTTTTTTTTAGCCCCAGGTGCTTGTTGAAGGGTTTTTGGCCTTTTTGGAAGTGTTTCATGAAATCGGGTGTAAAATGGTCATACAAGCTCAGATTTTTGAAAAAAGAAAATCTTCAAAAAGCTGATTTGAAGCCAGATCTAGTGGTGTGGGTATTTTTTTTCTGATTTTTCCGTTTTGAAGCCTTTTTCATGAGTTAAATCCAGAACATGTTTTTTGCACTCTCGGTGGCGTAACTTTTGTGTCCGGACTCCATTTTGAGAAAACAAATATGAATTGGAAAGGTGGTTTTGCACTCTTTCCAAATCTACAATTTATTTCAACAAAAAATATATTAGGTACATAGAGCATTGTTTGAAACATATTCTTCCTTTTCTAGATTTTTAGCTAAATTGTATTGGGGTTTGGGTTCTTGTGTTGTGGGGGGTGTTTTTTTCTTACTTTCTATAATTTACATCAGAAAAATAGAAACATCTTTCATAAAACACATTTCAAAACTCATTCATTATGGTAGATTCTTCTTCTATTGAGCACATTACCCCACACAATTATCACACCTAGAAGGCACAAATGATTAGACTTCTCATGTCAAAAGGGTTATGGTCATGTTTGGATAATGTTCAACCTTAGTTAACACAAAAATTTTAGATCTTTCAGCATAGGAACATAATGTATGAGGCCATGGGTTTGTTATCCTTGCATGTTTTAGATAGTCTTCTATTTCATCTAGAGGGTTGTACAACTTCTTGGGCTATGTGGTTGAAGTTTGAAACTCTATTTGGAACCATTAATTAGTTTTGAGCACTTCATATTGAGGTTGAATTGACTTCCTTAGTACATAATTCATATCCTACTATTGAGGATTTTCTAATGAATTTCAAATCAATGAGGTCATTGTTACAAGGTTGTGGTAAGAACAAAATAGATGAGGAGTTCATTTACCTGATTCTTTCTAAGCTTCGTGGTCCTTTTCAAATATTATCTTTGACATTTTATTCCACCATGGATGCATTGGGTGCACACTTTACCATGCCTACTTTTGAGGTGTTCTATGATTGATTGACATGAGAGCAGGCCAAGATATCACAACTAGATGCTCTCACAGGATCTAAGAACCAAGCACTGGTAGCTCAGTCATCTAAAGGGAAAAAGAAACAAAAACTAAAGCCTAAGACAAATTCAGTAGGTAGTGAGAGTTTCTCCAAGCCACCTCCTAAGATTGATTCAAAACCACAATATAATCCTAAATAGGGAAAATCTTCAAAGTTTGGTGAGTCTTCCTCCAAGACTAAGAAGAAATCAGGTGATCCTTGCAATTTTTGTGGCAAGAAGTACATCTAGTTTCCAAGTGTTGGAAATGATTAGAGGCTTTAGAGGAAGCCATGTAGTAGCATAATATCACCTCACCTCAGTCTCCTTCCCAACCCACAGGGAAAGGTCATGCTCTTTCTACATGAGCCTTGCCTTTAGGATCCACTTGGATTCTAGATTTTGGTGCTTCTTACCATATGACACACACACATGAGTTTGTCACCTCACTTAGCCCTATTGTCACTACACATATTACAGTTGATGACTCAGCACACCTTTCAATTCAGGGTTCAGGTACTGTTTCATTGGATGGTGGTTGTCTTCAAGATGTTCTTCTAGTTCCTAAAATTTTGATAAACCTTCTTTCCATTTATCAGATTTTCCATTCTAGGTCTAGTAAGATAGTTGAGTTCTCACCACATGATGTGGTTATTTGAGACCTTCGTGATCCTAATTTGGTTGTGGTTATTGGGAGTGTTGATTCTACATCTCAAGCGCTTATACAAATTTGATGGCTTTGTGAGTTCAGATAGTTCAGGTTCCTCTCTTATAGCACATGTAGACTCAGTGAGAAGGATTTGGAATGAGCGCTTTGGCCATGTCAATTATAGATATCTATAGAAAATGAGTACTTAGGCACTTGTGATTGGGATTCCTCTGATTTCCTGTACTGATGGTGTATGCCGAGGTTGTGTCCTTGGAAAACATCACCGGGATTCTTTTCCTACGGGTAGAGCCACACATGCTAAGGCACCCTTGGAGTTGGGACATAGCGATCTCATGTCCTTTCCAACTCTTGGGCCTGATATGTGCTCACTTTTATTGATGACTTCTCTAGATGTACATGGGCATACTTTCTTAAGTACAAGTCTGATGTCTTTGATTCATTTATGATCTTTAAGACATTTGTGGAGAAGCAATCTAGACTTTCTATCAGGAGGATAAGCATAGATAATGAGGGCGTGTATGTTAATCAGGATTTTAGGGATTTTTGAACTGAGCATGATTTGCAACATCAACTTATAGTACCTTACACCCCTCAGCAAAATGGTGTTGCTGAGAGAAAGAATAGAACCTTACAGGAGATGATAAATTGTATGATATAGTCTCGAGCTATGAGTTCTTCATTTTGGGTTGAGGTATTCAATTGTGCCAATTATATTCAAAATCATATGCCTTATAAGGCATTATGACATATGACTTCTGAGGAAGCTTGGACCCATGTCAAGCCAGATGTTTCTACATTCTGAGTTTTTGGTAGTGAGGCTTGGGCATTTATTCCTGATGTTCAATGGAAAGCCATAGAGAGGAAGATCCAACCACTCATATTTGTTGTATACTATAAGGATGTTAAGGTGTATAGGTTATTTGATCCTAATTCCAAAGAGGTCTTGTTTCAATGAGATGTCCAGTTTGAGGAGCGCTATCCTCAGATGGATTCTCCATCACTAGTTTATCCCTCACTACCTACTCCTCCCTCTTCATCTCTTGAGGATTACTTATCACTTGAGGATGATGCAGATGATGATCCACCATCTCCACCACCACCAACCACTTAGCACTTACCTAGGTGGGCCCGTGTTAATGTTGAGATAGCTGGTTCTTTGGTAGGTGATCCTTTAGATACTCATCATACTCGTGCTCAGACATCTGGTTCTATTCTTTTGAGTCATGCCATTTTGGATGATCCTCAGAAGCTTTCAGAGGTGACAAGTCACCTTGAGTGAGATAGGGCCATGGATGAGGATTATTCTTCTTTGATGAAGAATCATACTTGGGATCTTTGTCCTCTTCCTAAGGGAAGAAAGTTGGTTTGGTGCAAGTGGGTGTACCATACCAAGTATGTTGCAGATGGTTCAATTGATAAGTATAAGGCACGTCTTTTTGTGAAGAGGTTTTCTTAGGTAGAGGGTATTGACTACTCTGAGACCTTTGCTCTTGTCACCAAGATGAACTCTATTTTCCTTGTACTTTCCCTTGCAACTTCACAGGGATCGATAGTGTTTTAGATGGATGTGAAGAGTGCTTTCTTACATGGAGACCTACATGAGGAGATCTATATGGAGTAGCCTCAAGGTATTTTGCAAGACTCTTTCTTGGTTTGCAGAATTTGGAGTTCATTATATGGTCTCAAACAAGCCCCTCGAGCTTGGTATGAGAAGATGGACTCTTTCTTGCTTTCCTCTCACTTCACACGTTGTCCTTTCAATCACACAATGTACATTTAGTGTCACGAGGATGATCTTTTGATTCTTGTACTATATGTTGATGATCTCATTCTTATAGGTAGCTCATCCTCCATGATTTAGAGTGTTCAAAGAGATTTGATGGAGTAGTTTGAGATGACAAATCTTGATCTTCTACACTTCTTTATGGATCTATAGGTTATTAAGTCTTCATATGGGATTTCCATACTTCAATAGAAGTATGATCTTGATATGCTTTAGTGATTTGGCATGCTTGATTTCAAGCCTACCCCCACACCATTTTAGTTAGGTATTGTTTTGTCTTCCACTTATACTACTCCTTTAGTGGATTCCACTTTATACAGGAAATTGTTTGGCAGTTTGTTGTACCTAACACATTCTCGTCCTGATATTTCCTTTATGATTGGCCTTATTTCTTGGTTCTCCCATTATCCTCATGAGAGCCAATTGAAAGCAACCAAATGTATCTTGAGGTACATTTGAGGCACCACTCATTATGACATTCACTACACTTCAGGATCCCCTCACATTGTTGGCTTCACTGACTCAAATTGGGCTGGTGATGTCAATGATCATAAGTCTACTTCTATCTTTGTTTTTTTCCTTGGTTTTGGTCCTATCACATGGTCTTGCAAGAAGTAGTCTACTATTGCATTATCATCTATAGAGGCTGAGTACCGAGCAACAATGTTAGTTAGTTAGGAGATTCTATGGCTTTGGAAGTTGATGATAGAGTTTTGGTTTCCTCCTAATATTCTCACTATTCTTTGGTGTGACAATCTGAGTTCCATTCACCTTTGTTGCAACCTAGTAAAGCATTAGCAGAATAAGCACATTGAGATCCACATGCACTTCATCAGGCAATTGATTCAGGATGGTTCTCTCATCTTGGAGTACATTCCTACAAAGGAGTAGGTTGTAGACATCTTCACTAAACCTTTGGCATCACCACACTATCTTCAATTGTGCTCCATGCTTGGGGTGAAGGAAGTTATCCGTGGGGGGTCTCTATGAGGCCTTCCTTCCTTCATGTTTTTTTTACCATGTTTTTTTTTTCATCTCTTTTAGGAGAGGAGTTTTTCCCACTGGGTTTTCTCCTTTACTCCACTTTATAGAGATTTGGTTGTGATTGGGTACCTCATCAAGCCTAGTTGTCAGGACCCAAGTTTTCTTTCTAGCTTGTAGTTGTATTGCTTTCATGCATTTAGTTTGTAGCTACTCCCTATGTTCATCTTAAGGGGGGGTGTTAGAGTAAAAGGTTTATTACTTAATTATTTTAATTAAGTTACCTTTTATATTTCTCTTACGATTAACTTAGTTTTAATTTTGTAGGCATTTAATAATTATTCTAATTATTAAATGTTCTCTTTTATGTTACACTTTAGGGTTTCTTGATCTCCTTCATAAGGATTGATCTCTTTGCATTATTTCATTCAATTAATGCAATTTCTCTTGAAGCTTGTAGAGCACCTTTGCTTTTTTGTCTCCTTGTCTTCCTTTCTGTGACATGTTATTTGCATGTAGGTGATCTTTGAGTTCTGTGAAGTTGGATTTCTCAAGTTCTACATATACATTATGCATATTCTACTTAGAAAGGGGTCCATAAGGCTTAATTAAGTAAATAAGTCCTAGAAAAGTGTGAAAGTGTGTTACAACACTTTACACCACCTTTGCAAAGGACAAATTAAAGCATGATTTAGTCAAATAAAGGTCCTAAAATGATGTGAATGTGTTAAATACATTACAAAACTACTCCAAGACACCATTAGTATAGTTTTAATGCCAATTATCCAAGCAAGCAAGAAAAAGAAAACTTTTTCTATTACTATAAATTTTTCATCCACTTTAGTGAGAGGATGACTCCATGTCGAACTCACACTAAATTAGACATCCTAGACACTTAAGTATGCAACAATAACAAAGATACATGATCATACCCTATCAAAGGCCAAGAAAAATAAACAAAAACAAAGGATCAAGCACAACCGATTCAACACCATGTGAGGCGGTGGCTGTTTGTCCATAAAAAAAACACTACTCACTCTGGGGCCACAAATCTTCAATTCGTCTGTGGGGTCAGTTTGTCCCAAAATATGCATGCTCACTTTGGAGTATTGGAACCTTAGTCTATCCACTAGGTGAGTTATCCCAACGAGGTGGAAAATGAGAGAATTGAATTATCTTCTCGTACCATACCAAAATCATCCTCCTATCACCTTTGATAAGGCACCACAATGAAAATGCTTTCTAAAATGTTTTTGAATGTCATGTAAAAATTTTACTAAAGGGGATTTTTCTTTGTTCATGTAATAGTCTTCCTCTTAGGGAGCATTGTGCTTAACGTATCAAAGAGAAGACAAATTATGTTACAAGGTCTCATGTTAGGGAACATTGTGCTTAACGCCCCAAAGAGAGGACAAATGTAAGATCTCATCTTAGGGAAAATTATGCTTAACATCCCAAAGAGAGGATGAATCAAAGAGATATCACACTCTTAGAGGAAATCAAACCCAATGACATCACCAAGAAAGAGGACATGTCACATGAAACAAGGAAAAATAACTCATAAAATTTTGAAAGATATGTCGATGTATGCCCCCACTTTAAATTCATTGCTACACTGTACATGGGAAATTAATTTAAAGTAGCCAAATGTTTGGTCCTAAGACATGAGAGATTTCCTCAAAAAACCCTATGCCAAGTCACATGTTTCCAAGATAAGCTATTTCATGAAATAGGAAGAAAGGGCTTCCCCCATAAATCAACTAAAGAAAACTCAGTACATCACTAGCGAGTCGACTTAAGGCATGTTGGTAACATTCCAAGCTTGCTCTTATATGTACATGAAAGGTGGTAAATAGGCCAAAAGAGGCAACCAGTGACATACAAGCATAAGGAGACCTAACCCCTTACCCACACTGGGTGCAAGACAAGGGTGAGTTGAAATGATTGATGCTAGAGTGAAAATCACTATCAATTAGAGGAATTAGGTGCCCCCACATAAGGAAGAGCACCAAAATCCTTAAGGTGTTGGATTTTACTACTCAATAGAATGACCATGAACTCTATGATATGCACAAAATAAACTCTTGTAATAAAATTTCTTTTGTGTTCTTGGAGGGATGGATATCAAATGATCTTAGAGGAGTCTTGACAAGATAATCTCTTGATCAATAGAAGATGTTTCATTATTTTGTGAAAAAGATATCTCTTGCTTAGTATTAGATATCATAATACACAAGACTCTTTATATTGGGAGATTTTGTACTCTTCCTAAAAGGAGGGTGTAAAATCTAAAAAATTCTAATCTTTAGTGTTTTGTGTGATGACATTGATGTTAAGCGAGTCTTTCAAAGGATAATAATCAACAACATTAATGTCTATAAGTTTAGGATGCACTCATGTGTTAAAGCTGGTTTAGGAGAATCTTTTGTAAGAGTGTTGATATTGGGTGAAGGCTTGTTTGATGGTTGGATTTCTATCAAAGTACAATTATAACCAAGACCATGAGTTTTTTCTTGTGTTTTAGGCTCTATAGGGACATAGATACCTTGTTCTTTAGCCCCATATCCTTTTCCACTATAAACAAGTTGCTTCATAAGTTCATAACCTCTTCCGTAAATCTTTTTCATTTCTTTCAAATTTGGTGGTTGTTCATAATCAACTTCATCAAAGTGTGTTGTGTAATTTTCTTGGTCTTGTAAAGTAGTTGAGGTGGATGATTTCAAATTTTTGTGTTGAATCTTTTGTCAACATTACCACTTTTTCTTTTCCCTTTTGAGAATCTTTGTTTATGATCTTTTATTCGCCCATGAATGTAGGTGTGAAATATAAGGAACCCCAATCATATTCTAACAATTTAGTGACTTCCTCATTTTTCTTCTCATGATCGTTTCCTTATTTTGTGACTCCTTGTGGTGTATAGGATTCCAATTCTTCCAAAGGATTTTGTTCTTCTCTTTCAGCTATCAAGCAACTTTCAGGTTCAGGGTGGTCTTTTAAGGTGTAGAATTTGTTGTTATAGACATACTTCATGGCACGATGTAAAGTAGAAGGGACACCATTAATTTCATGAATCCATGGTCTCCCTAAAACCCGAGGTTGTAATAAAGATCACGAGGCATAACATGGACTAAAGTTTGTAATGTTACTTCCCCAACTCTAATAGCTAACTTGATAACTCCAAGTGATTGTTTTCCTATGTTATCGAATCCATGAATAGGTAAAGAATAGGGTTTAATGTCACTTTTATTCATGTCAATATTTTTACAAGAGGCTCACACTACAAACATTCAAGGTCGAACCATTATCAACAAGAGTTTGTTTTATCACAACTTGACCAATGTGAGCTATTATGTTGAAAGCTTCATACTTCTTCTGAATTTCCAAGGGAGGTAACTCATTATGATGAAAGACTATATATCTAGATTCATTTCATTCATGTTTTGGATTAGTGTTACTACATCATTTGAATTATTGTTAGATGGAACCATAACTTGTTGCAAGGCCTCTTGAAGTATGCCATGATAACTAAGGGATACTTGAAGTAACTCCCATACATAAATCTTAGCAAGAGTGTTCTTAAGGTGTTCAACAAGATTATATTCCTTTCCATTATTTGTCAAAAAATGAGGAGCACTAGGAAAAATAGGATTAGGCAATGGGAGGGATGTTGCAGGTGTTTTTTTTGGTTGCAGATTATTCCTCATGTTATATATATGAGCAATGGTGTTATAATTCGATTGCTACGAAACATTATTCTTAGGTGGTTTGAGGATAAGCATGAGTTTGTTTTGAACTTGATTTTTTTGTGAGGGTGAATAAATTATAAGTTTAGCATTAGGAGAGTACTTCAAGGGATATCTAACATGTGCATAAGCTCATAAGACTTATCCTTATTTTCATGATTTCATAGTGAAGGGGAATCTAATGTCACTTCATCATCTTCATCTACGGAAACCTCATCGTTATTGTTTGTAAGACATGTGTCAATGTTCTTCATGATAACTACCCTAGTAGGAGAGTCTTTAGGAGAGCTACAAACTAGATGTTCATGACATTTAATGTTTGGTTCTTCTAAAATAACTTCATCACTAGTAAGGGAGCTATCAATGGTTGGATTGACTTGTTTATCAATGATGAAATTCTCTTGTTCAATAATGTCTTCCTTAGGGGGAGAGAGGCAACTAATATTCTCATGACTCTTATTGCTTTGATCTTCTAACATCAATATATCTTCTTCACAAATATGAGAAGGAAAATTTTGATTGTTATGATTGTCCATGATTTCATCCTTTTCCTCTAAGGTCTCATTCTCTTGTGCCATAATATCTACCCTAGTAGGGGAGTTTGTAAGATGTTCATCAGAAAGAGGAGAGGTTTCGAGAGAAGGAGAATTATGCTTTTCAATGATTGGATCCTTTCATTGAAATAGATCTCCCCAAATGGTAGGAGCACTAGGAAAGGGGGAAATGGGATTTTCATGACTTTCAAGTGTTTCTTCTAACACTAATCTATTTCCTACATGACTAGGAAGGATATTAGGAGAAGAATTAATGTGATTATCATGATCATGTGCAAATACATCCCTATGTCCTATAATGTCTCAGAAAATAGGATAGGTAGGGGAAGAAACATAAAGAGGGTTGTCATAGATCTTAAAGATTTTCTTATCTAACACCAACATATCCTCATCATATATAACATTATCACAAGAGGGGAAGATGTTGGGAGATGTGTTATGTAAATAGGTTTCAATTTTCTCCTTTTTTATCATGTGATCATCATGATTACCTATTGTTATATGTCCGCTCGTTTAGTAATATCTTTCCTAATAGGAGGGGTAAGGGGAGAGAAACAACTAGGGTTCTCAAAACTCTCATTGATTAGTTCTTCTAACACCAAAATATCTTCTTCACAACTAGGAGAGATATTAGGAGAAGAACAAATGCGATTGTTATGATTACCCAAAGTTTTATTCTCTTTCACTAAACTAACCTCGCTCATAGAAGGGATACTAGGAGAGGGATCAATGATGAACAAAAAGAGAGGGGAAAGGACCTCATATTCATATGCAATTAACATAACTTTCTTAGAACACTCAACAAGATCTGAAAATAGAACATGAAGTATGATAACCATAGATTTTTGTAATGAAAACATGATGTAATGCTTGAAATGCAACGATGCTAGATCAAACATGCAAAAGGAGAACATTTGCAATTTTATTCATTGATTATGCTATGTAACAATATGAAAATGAGGTGTTGTAAATGCCATTTTGAATTTTGACAATGCACTCAATGAAGAAAATTAAGCTAAGTGCAATGAATTTAATGAAAAAAAAAATTTAAAAATGAAATACGAAAGTGACAGCACCAAACAAAATCCTAAAACTGAGGTTTCAAAACCCAAAAAATGCAGATTAGGATCTAATAGGGACTCATTCACCAGTAAGGGTGAATGGGTCATGGATAAGGAATTTTGAAATGTTTCTGGTGATTTATGAGTGATTTTTTATGCCTTTCCAGATGTTAGAACATGCAGTCCAGGTCTGAACAGGGACTCATTCGCCAATAATGGTGAATGGGTCCAAAATTAGGGTTTTAAAGAGGTGAAAACTGAAAATTTTGAGTTGTTTTATGTACTTTTCATGCCCAGTTTCAAACTGTAACATTTATGATTAAAATTTTCAGAATTTGATAACCTAATGCAAGTGAAATGAAGGGAAAATGATGACCTATATAACACCTTTTGAAATGAAAGTTTTTTTTAATTTTCAAATGTAAATGTATGATATGCCAAATGACTAATTTGTTTTTGTATTTTTTCAAATTTAGAGAATGTAAAACAAGGCAATTCTAAACCCTAAGTGAGATGCAAGATTGCAATGAAAAACAAGAAACCCTAAATGAGATCTTTAATTCAATGCAAATGAATGCAAGATCTAACTTAAGATGCAAAGGGAGACTCCAAAAATTAGAAAATTGCAATGTTGAATATGTCTGGTTCACCAAAAATGATTAGGGGAAAAATAAGGTCCACCATTTATGAATCAAAAAAGTGATGGACCACTTGTTTTTCAAGACCATAAACACCTCAAATTTTGTAAAATAAGATGCTACTAACAACCAAAAATACAACCTAACTATTATAGTAACTATGAGGAATGTTTTTAGAGTAAAAAAGTTTTGTACATGTCAAGAAAGTTGTTGTTTTTGAGCTATAGAGGAATCATTCGCCTTTAGGGGGGAATGGGTCCCTATTAGGGTTCCAAAAAATGACTTCAAAGTTTTGTTCCTCTCATTTAGCACTCCCTGATCCTAGATTTTCACTACTTCATCCCTACTGAGGATTCATTTGCCTTTAGTGGCGAATGGGTCTTTTTAGGGTTTTAGAAAACTGACTTCTGGGTTCTGTTCCTTGATGTATGCACTTCCAGATTCTCAGTTATCAAATATTGAAAGTCTAAAATAATTTTTTTAGCCTCCTTTCTTTGTTCTTGCACTATAAATGACAATCTTGCAAATTGACAACTTTTTCAATTTTGTTCCAAATCTTGCTCTTAAACCAATTGATGAAACAAAGAAACAAAGCATGAAACATGAAATGTGTAATTGATGATACCTTGGATGACATGTCTTGTGAAACAAATCTGTAATCTAACATGTAGTGGCCATGAAGAATTTAGATCTTGATCTCAAATGGATGTGAAGCAATTCTTGCAAGAATGATCTTCAATGCTACATCAATAATCTTGGCTCAACAACATGAATGGATGCATAAAACCCTTGAGATGATGAAATGATCTTGAATTGCTGCAATGAACTCTTGAAATCTACCTTGAAATGCCTTATGAATTCTCTTGATAGACTCAAATTTTCTATAAGGATTCCCCCTCAAAGTTTCTAGGATTTCTTGTAAGCTTGCCAGGTGAAATAATGTGAATTAACCCCTTATTTATACTAAATTAGGAGATTAACCTCAAAATTCAAAGAATCAAGTCCGACACTAGATCTGGAAAGAACTTTAGGCAATTAAATTCCTACCAAAATGAAATTTAAAAATAGGGGTCTCATTAAGGGAGGACCGATTCGTCACCAAAGGTGAATGAGTCATGGCTAAGTTTCCAGGACCAAGCTTTGGGGAGTTGAAAGAGAGCCAAAAACCCATTCCAGAACAATTGGGAAAAGGAGGTCCTATTGAGGGAGGACCCATTTGCCATCATGGGAAAATGGTTCCTAGGTCAACTTACCAAGACCAAATTTTTCCTAATGAAATAATTTGATATTTAAATTATGATTGTTGGGAGAGATCCTTGGGAGGTGTCAAAATTAAGGTATAAATGGGGGGTTAATAACTCCACTTAACCACAATGAATCAAGACCACCTAGATAAATGTGAAAGTTCTTTAAAACACTTTACAACACTTAAACAAGGTATATGTTATGCATATTTTATTTAGAAAGGGGCCCATAAGGCTTAATTAAGCAAATAAGTCCTAGAAAAGTGTTAAAGTGTGTTACAACACTTTACAACACCTTTGCAAAGGACAAATTAAAGCTTGATTTAGTGAAATAAAGGTCCTAAAATTATGCGAATGTGTATAAGACATTAAAACATCACTCCAAGACACCATTAGTCCAGTTTTAATGTCAATTATCCAAGCAAGCAAGGAAAAGGAAACTTTTTCCATTACTACAATATATATATATATGGTGATATTTGCGTATAATAGTTGGATTATTGCAAATTTCAATCTTAGTTTTTAAAGCGTCCTTCCTAAGTTTTTTTTTTCCTTCTTCATACCTATAGTATCTTTCATTTTTTATTTCTATGTTCTTTTCTTATCGTTATTCTTATTCTTATTGAGAAAGCATATCCAAGTGTGGATTGTTAACTAGATTTTAGATGGTTGCTATTGAATATATTGATGGAAAAGGATTCATATAAAAAAATATGTTTGTATTGAGAGGAACTAAAGGGTCATAATTTATGAATGGCTTCTTGCTTGTACTAGGTTGGTTAGATTGTAGGAATTTGGTTGATATTGATGTAGGTTTGGATTGTTCTAAGGCTCTTAGGATTTCTTCAAGAGTTTGGTATAGAATAGTCAAAATATCAAGAGTAGATACTCTTCTCCTTGAGGGATCTGTTCTATTGGAAACAAAAGGTGATTTAGGAAAAATTAATTTAGTAAAATTGGGCCCATTATTTCTCATCAGTTTTTCTATAATAAGGAATCCAAATTGAAACATATTATGGTAAATATTTCTACCAAATTTATCAAATAATTTGAAAGTTTAAGATAAACAATTCCTTGGAAATTTAGATGGAGAGAAAATAATGTTTGACAATCTAAAACTTCACCATCCTCCAATTTTGGCATATAAGTTAAACTAGGAGCCAAATCAACACCTTTTATTTATAGACAGAGATAACAAGAAAAGTGAATATGTTTGTCAACTAAAGATAGTGTAAAGTTATGATGAACATCAAATTTTCCATATATAGTAAATTTTCCTTTGAATTATGAAATAACAACTTGTTCTCAATTAAGACATTAGGTATCAGTGAGAAAATAGAAATATTTAGTGTCAATGTCATAATTTAACTATGGGTGTATGATGAGATTAATGTAAAAAAAGAACATATACATAATATTTTATTTTTCATCTCTTAAGTTATTTTCAAATATTATTTAGGTTATATACACATGTCTAATACCCAACCCTTTCACCATCAAATTAACTTTTCTTTGTTTTACAATTTTTAACACCATAACTTTCAATCCTTTCTTATGATATATATAAATCACTCTTTACAAATATTAGGAAGTTTGAAAGAACTATTTTCAAAATCCAAATTTTTCATCCATACTAAAGTTATGTAACCCAAGTAGAATATATTATATGAACATGAAGACATCAAATCTATCTTATCTATGATAATAAATCCTCATGAACTTACTTGAAATTCTACAAAGTGTCTTGCACATTTTATGACTAGCCTACACACTCTCTTCTTTAAACGACACTCAAGTAATAGTACAAAGTTGCGGACCACACTTTCGTCCAACTTATCAACACAACTAAATTTAAGTATTTCTAACTAAAAATTAATTTTGGTCAAACATATGATCTAGTAAGATTCATTCTAGCTGAGTTAGATATTTCCACAACTTTTCCAATAAAAGTTGTTGGTAAAATGCATATGTAGCACCACTTTAAGGCCAATTTACAAAAAATAAAATTATTTAAAAAACTTGGGGTTTGAATAACATCTACTCATGTAAATAATATTTTTTTAAATATAAAAAATACCCTTTTGTAGATTAATAATTGTAGTTTTCAAAATAAAATAAAATTAATAGTTCAATTATTATTTATATTTTATTTTTTATTTTTACTAAAAGTAGGTCATCAACATAAAATATTAGGTTGGTTACCATGCCAAGGAAAAATACTTAAACTTATTAACAAAATTGAAATAATATGATGCACTAGATAAAAGATGGTATATTTTTTTTCTATTTTAGATAAATATTTAATATGAAAGTTGATGTTGAATGGAAACTATAGACACCTAAAATTGGACACTTAATTTATTCAAATTTATCCCCTTTTGTCTAAGCATCCCCTTATTTGCATTGATTAAGTAATATCACTATTATTTAATTAATATCCTTAATTCTGCCAAATCCCTAAGGTATCTAATTAAATAATTAAATACCTTCCCCTTTTCATCAAATGAATTAAATAAATATGACATTTATTTAATTCCTTATATGTCACATCCTCCATCATTTTTATCTAATCCTAATCCATCTTCTAATCTCATCATTAGGATGTTCACATGCCTAATCCTTGATTAGGATGTGTCACATCCTCCAACTTTTGCAAGTTGGCCTCTAATCTCTCTTAGCCACCTAACCCTCATTTAATCATTTACTAACTAGCCTAACCAACCTCTCAAGGAATTTTTAATTCCTTTTATCCTTCCAAGGAATATTAAATTATTTTTTCTCTTCCCCATGTGATCTTTGACTTGTCACATCAAGTCACATGTGAAATCTAACCCTCTTCTAATCTATCATTAATTAGTCTGATCAAGTACTTGCACAATCCTAATCACTTAATTGAGTCAACCCTATTTAATATTTTTTTCTTTTTGGACAAGGCATCTCCATTCTCCATGTGAATTTTCAATTCACATTTAATCCCCCAATGTATTGAAAGGAATTTTAAATTCCTTCTCTCATCCCCATGAGAATATTTGAGGAATTTTTAATTCCCCATATGTCCTCTCACCCACATAGGGACAAGTACCTCCTTTATGAGGGGATCTTGTCTCAATCCCAAGGTACTTTGTACTCCCTCCATGTCCTGTACTATCCTTCCACCTCATATACACATCACCCTTTTTAAACCATATCACTTGCCACATGTCAAGATGTGAGGGCTTGTGAGTTCTCAACTCA
Source organism: Sequoia sempervirens (assembly GCA_007258455.2). Lineage (NCBI taxonomy): Eukaryota > Viridiplantae > Streptophyta > Pinopsida > Cupressales > Cupressaceae > Sequoia > Sequoia sempervirens. The sequence goes on along the minus strand of VDFB02193867.1, from coordinate 707,964,881 downwards.
CCTTGGCCCTACATCTTGACCTTTGTGGCTCAATCTTGACCGTCCATTTCCCTAGAGATTTCCAAAATCTCTATAAATACCCCCTCTTTTCTCTCATTTTGGGGAGATCATGCATTGTAGCCAAACTCTTGCAAAATTTTCTTAGAATCCACACTTAGCCATTTTCATGCTTGCACCCACTTGCATCCATCCTCATACCACCATCTAGCTTGCATCTCTTGCCATCCAAGAAGCATACAACACCGAAGATCAAAGGGCCAACCAAAGGATCGATTCGACGCAAGGTATAAGGTTTCATTTGTCTTCTTTATTTTGTGTTGATTCCAACTAGGCTAATCTTGAGGTGTAGGTTGTTTTTGGAGGTATTTTGCATTATTTTGTTTGCTGCTCGTTTTCTATCATCCAAATTCGACCTATCACATAAACAACTATTTGTTAATACACACACATTTTAATATGTATTTTAAAAACATATATTTATTAATATGCACACAAAAAATTTGAAAGAAAAATTACTATAAAAAGATTGGCGTCTCATGTAACTTTATTTTTTAGCATTTTATCAACAACTAAATTATAGTGTGAATTTATTAAAAACTCTTTAAAAATATATATATATTTTTTAAAAATATAAACATAAAATATACTAAAAAATACACATTTTTACTAGGTTACATCATTTCAAAATTCAAAACATATATATTTTTTAATGATTCAAATTTAAAAGTTGGATCAACATTGGTTATTTCCCTTATAAAGTGTGACACATATTTGTACTTTTACCCACTCAATTTCCTTTCTTTTATTTCTTTTCTTAACATTCACAACATGCACAATATATAATTTTAATAGAGTAAGAATGCACATGAATCTGATACCATTTTGGGGATTGGAAACAAAACTTCCATTAACCTAAAAATATCATGAAAAAATACTAAAATTTGGATTTATAATGATATTATCTATCACAAAGTTTTATCATTTATCTTATCAATTTGATAAGGGATTCTCAAATATCATTGTCATTCTAGAAGACAATTCATAATCATGTAAAGAGATTTTTGGTCAGCTAGATCACACTAGGTGTAAGTTGAGAGCATATGTCTCTTAATACACTCTATTCTCTCAAACTAAAATGAACTCTCGATGCCTACATCTCTTGGATCACCTTTATTTGATAAAATGAGATCAATAGATGAGAACGTTGATGCTAAAGAAACAATATAACAAGAAAATAAATTAAATGGTAGAAAAATTATATACAATATTCCAATTATGAATAATTTAGAGAGTACGCTAAATTTGATTTTAGTACATGGGGTCCATTATGTCTTCTACATTGAAGCCTAGGTTATTTTTCTTGTAGAAATTTCAACATGACATACACTAGTGGTCCTTTTGGAGTCATTTGGATAGAACCCAACATTGACATGATGGTACATTCCTTCATATGTTAAGTTCCATTCAAATCATTTAGTTGTTTTGGCATGTCAAATAACATATTTATTGTTCCTTGTGAGTAATTTGGATTTCTAGCCCCAATCAATAGGATAAAATTTTAGTTTCATAAGATTCTAATAATTTTGGCTTTGGAGGCATTCATAAAGATCAATAGTTATTTTTTTGAGAGAACCTTGATTTTAGTTTATTAAAAAAAATGTATTTCACCATTCAATCCTTCTATTCTATCTACACTATTTTAAAAATGAAACATCCCAAAATATATACTATTTACAATTTCCAAAGAACACATCTTGATATATTTTTCTTAAATAATCAATATTTCGCCATATGCTAGAAAGTATTCTAGAAGTAAGATCAAAAGAAAACCTATTTTTGAGTTGCACAATTATAAGATCGTTTAATAGATCAAACATATCTAAAATATAGAAATCATGTCTTTCAACTCTATATACCATTTGTTTACACACAAAATTTTGACCAAAATGCCACTTATTGGGTTTTTCAACTTAGGAGGGTCTTGCGGGTTGATAGTGATAATGACAACAAACTTGAAATATCCTATTAGTGTATCTACCAAAGGATTTTGGTCTCCTTTAACCCATTGAAACTTGAAATCATAACTTTGGAATTCAAACTACTACGTAGTGATTATTCCTTAAGAAATATCTTTATTTTGACATTTTATTTGTAAGATTTTTCATGGTGTAGCTATCTATTTTAATAGTGAAATGCTCTAGATTGAGAAATGTCTTAATTTTTTTAATTCCTCTTTTGACTAATAGTATGTTAATTTTCTCACTTTGTGAGAAAGTTTCCAATCTTAACTAATATTTATTTCTTTCCATTTGGATGTTTAATACAATATATGAATTATTATTAGGAGCATCAATACACAAAGAAAGCATGTTATACATTTTCTGGCAATTATATGGTAGGTAGTTATTGGCCTTTCATTTTTAACTATTTTATTGTTAGGGTAGAATTCTCATTCGATTTTGGTCTATTTTTAAAGTTTTTTTAGATGTTTCATTGCCTTGTCCAAATATTAAAAAATTGGAGATATATATTTTAAACATCCAAGAAATCTTAAAATCTTTTGAGGACATTGGGAAATTTCTACAATTTTTGATATAATATGTATTGTAGCATAACCTTTCCCTCATCTAAATATAAACACATGAATTCAATGTTACTTCATCTAATCATCTAATGTTATTGATGAATATATTGATTAATTAAAACATGCCTCCAAAATTCCAAGTGATCCATGATACAAATTTGTATCGTATTGTGGCAAAATATTATCATATAAATGCTTGATAAATAATTTGGTGGTAATTTAACCTATTGAACCAAAAATTGTGCATTCTTGATGATTTGAGCCTCTCACCATTTCATTATATTTTCTAACATCAACCTAATTAATACAAAATATTCACCAATTGATGAAGTTTCACCACTAAAAAATGATAGTTTATATGGATTAAACTAATTCTCTCATACTAGATAATTGAGAAGGATATATATTCAAATACACAATTATGCATGATAGAAGCATTTACACAAGGAAAAAAAGAAAGAGCATAAAAAATGAATTGTAGGCAACACTTGCATAAGTGATAGGATAAGGTTATCTTAGTGATTAGTATTGTGTTAAACATGAAAACATAATTCATATCGAGTGATTTAAGTACACACATAAGCATTTGGAATATTAAGAGTATAACTACAACACTTAATAATAATATCTTGTGGGAGTCTACAAAGTATTAGCATGTTAGTATATTGGAGATTAAGAAGTTCTTGACATCCAATCTTACACATTAAAATATAATGAATATTTGAACCGAATTGTAATAGGTCTTCCAGATCTAATGCACATATACTATTCTTATATATATTATTTTAAGGGTAGATTCTCTCATTTTATGATCTTGTTCAATTATATTAGTTTTGATGATTTTGATATTTTGGGAATAGAGAGTATGACTGTAGTGAAAGAATATTTACATCATGTACTATAACCATTTATATTTCAGCCACAACTAATGTGCATGGCTTTATAAAAATGTATGCATATTAATAACATTTTGTTTCCACAGTCCATGAAGCTGGTATGCAAGATTTTTGGATAAACTGTGTGTGATTTTTATATCATCATCCAACGTTTCGGATCATACTCCATGATCCATCATCAGGATGATTAGCAGTAGAGTGAGAATGAGAGAGAGCAAGCAGACTTGGATATAAAGGAGAGGGAAGAGAGGTTTGGGAAGGTTGAGAGGCACGCTCCCCACAAAAACATAACATAAATATAAATATATAAATGAAAAGACAGCACCTAAGTATAAATATGAAATATATATGCAAAGGATAGTGAGAAAGATAAGGTAGAAACAAAGCAAATACAAATGTAAGAAATTAAAGGACAAACAAAAATAAACAAATAAATACAAATTAAAAATTATTGAAAAATAAATAAACAAGGAACCATTATAATAATGGATGAAAGGAAACAATTAACCACTAGGAAACAATTAATAATGTGTGTGACTATAAAAATCACACACAGTTTATCCAAAAATCTTGCATACCAGCTGTATGCATATTATTAAAGATAAAAATGTAAATGATTGTATTTAGAGTCACAATATATTTTAGGATAGATGAAACTTTGAATTCACTATAAGTCCATGCTATAATTTGATTATATGTATAATTTTATAGATAGTTTATGTGGTGTTAGGGGATATGCCCATATATTAAACCCAAGTGTAATGCTTTTGACATCAAGGTAGATATTTTTATGAATGATTTTATACATAAAAAAGGTAGTGCTAGGGGACATGCACTTGTACACATCCCATAAGTGTAATACCCTTAAATAAAGGGAGCTTTTGATATAGATCAATTATTCAAATTTTGGTATCAAGAGGATGATTTATCAATGTAGAGGAATTCATGTTTTTTAAGTAAATCAGTGTATGGATTTAGTCTACAATTAGCATACATATTATGGTGTATAGTTTGCAATAGAAGGTGAAGATCTTAGTGTGCTTTAGGTGAGAAATGTAGATATACCAATACATTTGATATTTTAAATGCTTAGCCATCAATTATTACATCTAGGTAGGATGAGATGAGCACTCCTTCATAATGGAAGATTAAGGTCTTCGGTACCTTATTGCATAAACAAATAACTACAACTATGAGATAAAAAGATGAAACAATTACAATCACCCTCAAATTTCAATATTTTTCACCAATATGATAATCATAAAACATATAGTTAAAAATCCTAATCTAGAAGGTAAAACCATAAGGAAAAACCTTAAGGGATGTAGGATATGTTTATTTCACCAAAGTTATAGTCATACTATATAAATAAATCTAATCTAATCTAATAAATACAATTAAGAAACATAAATAAACTTAGATTAAATTATATGAGATTTGGTAACATTAATTATAAATATTTAGAAATTAAATGTGAATGATTAGGGTATTTAAGTATAGGACCAATGATATGAAAACAACTATGGCTTCTTGCAAAGTTGATTTGTCATTGTCAAACAAATGTATGTCCTAGTATGATGATTGTCTCATTATTAGAAAAGGTGTAGAAAACCTTGCGGTTCAATCTTGAACATTGTAGGTTCTATTCTAGCTATTTTAGATGTGAACTCTAACATGTGGATCTAAACTAGTGAAATAAAAATTTCAAAAACATGTTCACCTTGGTCTCTTTTGTCTAGTAAGCATGTAAGGATTATGGTGTCAAGAGATACTTTGAGGAATATGTTAGATTGGTAGGGTCAAGTTATCCTACGTCATACCCTTAGATGGATTGATTTGATGGCTTGGAGTGAATATTCAAAGACAACATTCACCATCATGTAAGTGGTCTATAAGTAGATGAGGTTGTTTCTCCCTTTAACAAATTGAAGTATGCTCCAATGTTTATCCTTGAAATTTTCTTGCATTTTCCTTGATATATATTTAAGTGCATATTGCATGTCTTTAAATATCAAAACATAACATGTTGCATAAACATGCACCATTTTGTCTCACAATGACTAGTTGAAAAGGGAAAGAAAATTACAATTAGAATTGGAATATTTGAATTATAGATTTGTTCTTGTGTGTTGTGTAATCTAGGGTAAAATTCAGGTTAAGGTTATAAAACATCAAAACTATAACCATAAAGCCATAAATCAACAATAAAGTACAATCCAACATAGAAACATAAACATAAAGTAAATATTACCTATACAATGGTTGCTTGACCTCTATTGTCCTCCATTTTACTTGAATATGCTTGATGCCCTCATATTTTAGTATTCAATAATAGCCTAATGATAATGATAACAAAATATTGAAGATAGTAGTTGTCGCACTAACATGTACTTGTGCATAAACTAGATAGGTTGAAATGATAATGATAGGTGTCTTTTATAGAAAGTCAAATTGAAATAAAGGGCTAAGATTAAAAGCCAATAAAATATGTCAATCAATGGCCAAGAATGAAAGTTGTAGTATGAAATAGGGTTAAGGCTAAATTAGGGCCAATATGAGGATGAATGGCTAGAATTGAATTATGATATTGCTATCAGGATTCAATTGTGTAGTTTTCAAGTCAAACTCATTGAACCATGTTTCATGAGTAGTGGTTCACAAGAACCCATCTATCATGATAATGAATAGTACACTTAGCAGTCATTGCATTTAGGTGATGCTCACAGAGGTGAAGCACTGGGTTGTCCCGAGAGGTCACCCATCCCAGTAGTGCTCTAGCTCAAGCACGCTTAACCATGAATATTCATCCAAGGTTAAGCCCACTTAACTTGCAACCCCATTTACAAAACCTCCAACAAGTTTTATGCCTTATGAACAATTCATTATAGAGCCCCTTTAGCTCATTAATTGATAAGTAGGAGGTTTGTTCCACAATGTGTCAAATTATGATATTGCTATCAAGATTCAGCCATATAGTTTTTGAGTCAAACTCATTGAACCATGTTTCATGAGTAGTGGTTCACAAGAGACCATCTATCATGTGATAATGAATGGTACACTTAGCACTCATTGCATCTAGGTGATGCTCACAGAGGTGAAGCATTGGGCTGTCTCGGGAGGTCACCCATCTCAGTATTGCTTCAACTCAAGCGTGCTTAACCATGAAGATTCCTCCAAGGTTAAGCCCACTTAGCTTGCAACCCCATTAGCCATTCATTATAGAGCCCCTTTAGCTCATCAATTAATAAGTGGGAGGTTCTTCCATAGTGTGTTAAATTATGATATTGCTATCAGGATTCAACCATGTAGTTTTTTAGTCAAACTCATTGACCCATGTTTCATGAGTAGTGGTTCACAAGAACCCATTTATCATGATAATGAATGGTAAACTTAGCACTCATTGCACCTAGGTGATGCTCATAGAGGTGAAGCATTAGTTCATCTCGAGAGGTCACCCATCCTAGTATTGCTCTAGCTCAAGCATGCTTAACCATAAAGATTCCTCCAAGGTTAAGCCCACTTAGCTTGCAACCCCATTTGCAAAACCTTCAGCGAGTGTTATGCCTTATGAACCATTCATTATAGAGCCCCTTTAGCTCATCAATTGATAAGTAGGAGGTTTCTTCCACAATGTGTCAAATTATGATATTGCTATCAGGATTCAACCGTGTAGTTTTTGAGTCAAACTCATTGACCATGTTTCATGAGTAGTGGTTCACAAGAACCCATCTATCATGATAATGAATGGTACACTTAGCACTCATTGCATCTAGGTGATGCTCACAAAGGTGAAGCATTGGGTCATCCCAGGAGGTCACCAATCTCAGTATTGCTCTAGCTCAAGTGCGCTTAACCACAAAGATTTCTCCAAGTTTAATCCCACTTAGCTTGCAACACCATTTTCAAAACCTTCAGTAAGTGTTATGCTTAATGAACCATTCATTATAGAGCCCCTTTAGGTCATCAATTGATAAGTAGGAGGTTTCTTCCACAACGTGTTAAGTTATGATATTGCTATCAGGAATCAACCATGTAGTTTTCGAGTCAAACTCATTGACCCATGTTTCATGAGTAGTGGTTCACAAGAACCCATCTATCATGATAATGAATGGTACACTTAGCACTCATTGCATCTAAGTGATGCTTACAGAGGTGAAGCATTGGGTCGTCCTGGAAGGTCACCCATCCTAGTATTGCTCCAGCTCAAGCGTGCTTAACCACGAAGATTCCTCCAAGGTTAAGCCCACTTAGCTTGCAACCCCATTTGCAAAACCTTTAGCAAGTGTTATTCCTTATGAACCATTCATTATAGAGCCCCTTTAGCTCATCAGTTGATAAGTAGGAGGTTTCTTCCACATCATGTCAAATTATGATATTGCTATCAAGATTCAACTGATAGTTTTTGAGTCAAACTCATTGACCCATGTTTCATGAGTAGTGGTTCACAAGAACCCATCTATCATGATAATGAATGGTACACTTAGCACTCATTGCATCTAGGTGATGCTCATAGAGGTGAAGGATTGGGTCGTCCCGGGAGGTCACCCATCCTAGTATTGCTCTAGCTCAAGTGCGCTTAACCATGAAGATTCCTCCAAGGTTAAGCCCACTTAGCTTGCAACCCCATTTGTAAAACCTTCAGCAAGTGTTATGCCTTATGAACCATTCATTATAGAGCCCCTTTAGCTCATCAATTGATAAGTAGGAGGTTTCTTCCATAGCATGTCAAATTATGATATGTCAATCAAGGATGGAAATTGAATGGGATGTCAAGAGATAATATTGACATGGATAATGAGGTTGGCACAAAAAAAAGGTTATAAGAGACACTTAAATAATTATAAAATTATTTAATTTGGTAGGGAAAGTGAATAATTAAATAATGAAAACATTATTTAATTATAGAAGACATGCAGCAGTTGTCCTTTTTGATTAAATAATGATTTAATTAAAAAATGGAATAGACAATTAAATAAATAAAATTTATTTAATTATAGAAGAGAGGGGACATTAGTGACGTAATTAAATAAATAATTATTCAAAAGAGGAAATAAAAGGATAGGAATGAATTAATTAAATAATAGAAGAAGCATGACATTAGAGAATAATCAAATAATTAAAATTATTTAATTATTTAAGGACGAAAGGGGATAAAATAGTGTTCGAACAATTTTTAGTGTCTACATTGTGGGTTTGCCTTGAGTTGTATATAAATGGATCTCCTACAAGGAAATCATAATCTTGAGGGAGGGACAAACATAAGGGATAACATATTTTGACAATCCATATAGAATGTTCAATTATTTTTGCATTTTGATTATATAAGCTTTTTTGCATCAACATTTCAGATCACACTCCATGATCCATCATCATCATTAGATGAAATATAGACCTCAGGAAAACAATGACAAATGATGGGTAAATGACAAATGTGTAGGAATAAAAGTAAGTGACAGTAAATAGGGCTAGATAGGAATTGTGGCAAGAGCCAAACTTAACAAACATTGTACCACTTATTAATATAAAATTGCATTTAAGATATTTCACAAAAGATGAACATAAAAACAAATAAGAGATGTCAATGATATACACATTTCATCCTAACACTAGAATAATACTAGAATAATGAGTGAATAAAATGCAATCAAAATTGATCTCTTAATAAGTAAGATTAAATTAAGCTCAATTAATTGCGAACTTTTACTTAAAATGTGCTCTTATAGTAGTCATCTGCATGAAGGACAACTTTGTGAAAAATAAGAAAATGTGAAAAGTATACAATTTGTCAATGGACCTTTGGCCTTTGGTATGCTGAAAGGCTATGCGTGATAGGGCATGAATGTGGGTGAAACTAATTGGCTAATCACCACCATGCACGTTTTGAAACGGAACGAATGTGACGAGATCTTTTTTTAAAGATACAGCTTCACGTGGCTAAAGCTTTCAAGCAGACACGCCTTTCCATGTGTCAATTTGATATTGGGGAATCTCTTGTATAGACATGACTGGTTATCTCTTGCGTCAAGCTAAAGCTTGACTTCGCTTTATACAAAGTAGCACCGGATTGCGCGATAGCGTTCGAGTTCTGCATAGGTTTTCTTGGATTCAATTCTCTCTACCACTATTTTCAGTTGCAACTCCTAAGATGGAAGAATTCAAGGTTGAAGAATACAAGCTTCCCACAGATAAAATTCCTTTCCGAAGCAATAAGGAATATCATGTGTTTCTGAGTTTCAGGGACCAGATGTGAGAAAGACTCTGGTTGATCATCTCTACGAAGCTCTCACTGCTGCCGGACTCAATGTCTTTTTGGACTCCCACAAACTGGAAAAGGGAGAAATAATTGGGTTGAGCTTGGAAAGAGCAGTGGAGAGCAGTGCCATACGCATTCCTATTTTTTCAAAAGGCTATGCAGACTCTGCATGGTGTCTCAAGGAGGCCGCTGCCATGGTTGGAACCCCAGGCTTGATCATTCCTCTCTTTTATGACGTGGTTCCAACTCACGTTAGATATCCTGAAGGAAACTCCAGTCCGTACAAGCAAGCATTTCAAAAATATTATGGCCATCCAGATCGATACCCAAAAGAAGATATTGAAGGATGGAAGGATGCCCTTGACAAGATCTGTTCTCGCTCAGGGTGGTCCATGGATATAACTGGAGGGTAAGTAACGGATCTGCCTTCCTCTCTCTCTCTCTGCTTGATTTTCTGTATAAGGTGACATCTATGCTTCCATTCAGCCTAGCCATTATTTTAGAATAGGGTTTTTTTGGAGTAGATTTTTTTATAAATAATTAAATTTATAGATATTAGATTTTTTTTGTTTTCATAATAAATGGATTACATGTTAGATATATATTTTAAATTAGAAGTTATTTTCAGTTAATATAAATAGAGAAAGACGTTTGTTGAAATTATTATTATTATTATTATTTAAGTGTGATCAATAAAGAAAAATAGTTATTTAAATTTTTAGTTAAATCATTATATCAAAGAAAATATATTCCTGAAAATTATTAGAAATTTAAACCTAATCAATCATGTCTCTAAAAAAAAGTACAAAAAAAATAAATATTTTGAATTAAAAATAATTATTAAGATAAAATAAATATCCTTATTGAATTTCATTACGATAAGGTATGTTACTTTTGGTGAATGTACATGATATGTGACAAATGGGCATGGGAGCCTTTGTTAGCCATTACCTCTCTATTTTTGATGTAGAAAATGTTTGTGCCTTTTACATATTTGCATTCTTCTTTAAGATACATGTGGAGGTAGTACCATTAGAAGAAGTGACAATATGATTGTCAAATCTTACTTTCCAATTCTTCATTGAAGGATAGGGATGGATTCTTCCTTTCTTTGGTGTATATAAAGAATGTGAAATAACTTACTCTTGCTTCACTTATTGGGGAGGACAAGAATTTTAAATTAATTTTTACTTTAGAGAAACCTTGAGACAACAAAGAGGGATTCACATTCTCCTTATCTTATTTTTCAATTTGTTCTTAGTTCCTTTGCTCTAGATGCATATTAGATAACTTTTGAACCTATCTTGGTGCTCATACTTGAGAGCTTCATTAGGAGTTGCCATGTGAGGCTCCTCCTTACAATCATAAAAAACTTCAGTTAGAGTTTCTACATAATTATAAAGTGTGAAATGACTTAACTTAGAAATAAATACATATGCATTTGTCTTTAATTTTAAATTCACTCTAATTGAACATACTTAAAATATTGATGGACATAGAAGGAATTACCTTTAATTGTTCTAAAGCCTTTTGGGTGACAGGGAAAACCAATTAGATAATGGAATAATATGGAATAAAACTTTAATCTCCTTAAGCCCAACTTAATGAGACAAGATTATCAAGCCTTGTGTAGCAAAAAGGACAACATTAATCACTTGAAACAAACTCCTAAACGTGTCTATCTATCTTGTTATATGTTGTGATCATATAAAATTCTTTTGAGAAAATGTTATATTGATTTGTTGAATGAATAAATATACCATCATATGAACAACCATGGTTGGTATAATGGTTCATACTAGTTATTTTGCAAGATCTCTTCATTATAAAATAAAATAACTTGAGGCATAGTGGGAGAATATTCCCTACTATGTGTCAACACACAAAAAAATCCATAAGATCATGGGAGGATGAACCAACAAGTTAAATATCCATACTTAATCTCTAGCCATATGTGTAGGAGAAAGATGTTCAAGGGTGCCTATATTTAATTTTACATAATATTGAATAGAGCAAGTTATAAGCTAATGGTAGGCTACTAATTTGACTAGAAAACACTCCAGTAAAAAAGAAAAGCATTAACTGCTCAATTGATGAACTTTTTGTAGTGATAATTGTGGGTGTGGTGGTGACATGGGGAATATTTGTAGAGGCAATCATGAAATTTAGGTGTTGAGTTGCTAATTGTGGATATGGTAGTCAAGGAACTAATGGGAAGTAAGCAATGGCCATATTATTTATAGAAATTGAAAAGGAATTGACTCATTGGAATATTGGCTATTTTCTAGCTATTTATTTGAACTATATTAATGGAGTTAGGTCTCAACAAGCTTATCTGTATAGATTTGAGGATGATTAGCCTCTTTTTGTAAAGTATTTGATCGAAAGAAACATCTTATAGTGTACAAGGTATGGATGTCATTATAAATCAAGTCCTCCAAGTGTTAAAGGTCTCATGTGACACCTCAGTAAGTGTTTTGTATGGTGTAAAGTAGATTTAATGCCCAAGTGCAATGGTGCAAATTGGTACATCTGCCAATTGTGTAGAAGATCAAGGGGAAATTTTTTTTTTTTAAATACATGTTTTCTCTTAGGAGGTGAAATATTATGGCCAAATTTGTGTGATGCATTCTCAAGTCTAACTAATCTCCTATGTCAAATAATGTAGCTCAATTTTGAAGTCTTGTATAATTTATTGTTTACTAAATTTGAAGAAAGGTTTTATAAGTAGTTTTCCTCTTAACAATATGAATTTCTCTCTAATTAGTAGGGAATTTTAAAGAGTGATACATTCATCTCTAGGGTTGCATATGCTAGTCTATTACTTCTAATAGAAGTAAAAAAAATAGTAATAGTGTATAAGATTATTTATTGATTTATGGATAGCCAAATAATAATGTAATGTGAAGTTTCTTGATTCTTAGAATTATATTTAAGTGAACGTAAAACTAGATTTATGGGATCTTATATGAAATTATTAATTTTTTCTCTTAGTTGATTCATATTTAGCTATTAGGATCGAATTTATAGTCGTGTTTTCCAATTTATTTAGGTTAAGTCATTATGTCACTAATATATTAAGGCATTGATCCTCTTCTAATAATTGATCACATTTTATAATGAATAAATCCTTTATTCTTTATAAATTATTGGAACCTATGTCCTACTAGTATGCATACACTCATTAATACTTTCATACACCAAATATTTTTTAAGGTTGCATTTAGTACCTATCTTTAGGTAGTTATACATGTTTTGAATTTTTATAAGTTATAAATGAGTAAGAGACTATAAATGATATTATAATTTAATAATATCAACCTAGTTTTCCATCTTTAGTATTTTGTTGTTTAGAGATTTGTGGCCTACAAGAATAATTAGCTAGTTTAAGGGGTATACAACATTGGTATATCTTTCTGCATAGTGTATAGCTAAGTTATGCGATCATATTATTTTCATTTCTAGTTAGTTATCTTGTAAAAAATATCTAAGCATGCCTTTCCTCACCTAGTAGTGCTAGAAGTATAAAAGATTTGTTCACTCTTGTGAATTAACTAAAATTACTTGTATTTTGATCATGAGTTCCACCTCATTTATCTAAAATAACTTCATTCCTCAAGTTTAGATTATGAGGCTTTCCTGCTAGAATTGCAAGGTATATTTTAGATTACCAATAAGAGGAAGATGCCCCTTGTCATGAGAAGGATTGTGAAATATATTGGTGTGCTAAGAATGCCATTGATGATTCATGAAATATTAGTTTATTTTTTGACACTCTTGGAGGACTTGTGCAAAATTGATACACCAAATATGACCTAACTTGTCTCAAGATTAATTAGGTTGAAGTTAAGTAGAAATTATTATTTGATTTTTGAGTATCCAAAATTCAAACACATAAACCGAGTCACACAAAAAGAGTTGAAGCAATAATTAAAGTCAATTAGAAAGTATGACCAATGTTTCAAGTAGTTAATAGCCAAGATCACATATAAACTATTAATGTTGCACTCTAAAATAAATGGTTCATTAGAGGATTGACTATGGACATATAACAAGAGTTAATATAAGGTACATTTATGACACAAAAGGGGGAATACGATGTTGCTTTATGTTTATAATCTATTGGTGAGAAAAAGGTTTGAGAGTGACAAAATGATTGAAGGATAAGATGGGACAAATTAATGTATTCATGGAATAATTAGTGGATGTACATGAATCTTAATGATAATTTTGGTATATGAACTTTCATCAAGGAGGGACGTACAATAATTGATTTCTTAATGGTTATAGCTAATAATATTTAGAAATACTTTAAAGAGGTTTTCCAATCACTAGGAATAACTTCTCCTAGTTCAACCCCTTGAAGAGATTAACTTTAAATAGTCATACTAAGATTACAAGACAATATACAAAATTATAAATTTCCTAAATTAGCATTTCTTAACTTAAGTGTTGTTCCCCTAAAAAATTCTCCTTGAATTCTCTAGTAAGTTGAATGATTATAAGATATAAATTCATTTCCATATTAATTTCTTTATATACCATTACATAACACTAATCACACTATGTTTCATTTCATCTGATCTGGAATAATTTGTAAGATGAGTATGAGGAAAGGTAGGAATGTGATTTTGCCTCTAGCAATAACAATCCTATGGATGTTCTGTCTCTTATGGATGATTTAAATTATCAAGATCTTAACAAGTATATAACTCGTGAAGGACACAAGAGAAAGACAAGGGTTGAGAGTCTTGGGTTCAAAGCTGGTGAAATGGCTAGTAAGAATAAAACTATTTTTTTTCTAAGAATTCAAAGCCTAATAAAGAAATGCACAAGATTGGTGGATATGAGGAAGAGTAGAAGAAACCCTAAAGGTTAATGAGATTGCAACCGAGAAATCTCCCTTCAAGCCTGAACCTACGGAAGATGTTCCTTTCCCTTGAATATCAAACCCTTCCTTGAGCTTCTCTAGAGGCTTTTTGATGTTGGTTGAGAATACCACTTCTTGTCAAGAGCTTTATGATATTCTAAACACTATCTAATAAATTGTGAATTCCCAACATATCATGGGTAAATGATATTTTTTGGAAATAAATAGGATTAATTTGAAAATGGATAGGGTGGAAAAAAATATTGGTGAGAAAATCCATTTGTAGAGGGAGGATGATCCCAACATTTTCCAAGCCTAGTCCAAGTGATATCGAAGATGAATAAATTTTAAAAAGAATTTGGTGACTTGAAAAATTCAATTATACTATCAAACTAACTACATGAAAGAGTTATAGAAAGAAGCACTCAAGTATCTTGTTGAACCTTGAAAAGATCTCATGGATAATTTCAATAGAGTTGTCCAAGTTAGCCACTGTTCCATTAAAAAATAATACAAATGTAATTAAAATTCTTAGATAAATTGAAGGAGTTACAATAGAGACAAGTATCTTGTGTGATCAAAAGCAATACAAGTAACAACATAAAGGATGAAAAGTGTGGTCAAAAGCAATACAAGTCACAACAAAAAGGGTGAAAAGTGTGATCAAAAGCAATACAAGTCACAATGGAAAGGGTGAAAAGTGTGATCAAAAGCAATACAAGTCGCAACAGAAAGGGTGAAAAGGGATTTATTTCCTTGTTTTATTCTTTGTAAGGATGAGCTTGTGTGGATAGTTATTTTTGTTTTGGTTGGGCTCTAGATATTTCTTATCTTGTTGTAATAGGGTTTTAGGGCCCCTTAAAAACTTGTTTTACCTTCTTTAATAAAAAATAAACAATCATACTAAAAGTGTACAAGGATGAAATAGGTAAGACTTGGAAAATTTTGAATTTCAATATTTTAATTGTAAGATTCAATTTTGTTGGTATGGGATTGATCCTACACTCACAAGATTGACTTAGGAAAAGATAAATTGTAATTTTAATGTGGGGAATGAATGTTCTAATATATGGGTGCAATAAATGTTAAATATACATGGGACAATGCATAGAGATAGATTAGATAAGATCACATGCATGTAGATGGGGAGAGGTGAAAGATTAAGGAATGAGCCTAGCTTCACACAAGATTGTGCCTTTTGTCAATAGGTAATTGCATTAAGATATTCTCTCAAAATAGGTACAAAACTAAATAGAAAATGGCATAGATATGTAAATTACACCATCACATTTTTTCTTGTCTTTGAGGTGAATATGAGGCTTAAAGTGATCATATATCAAAGAAAATGAGCACTCACAAACATGCATGAATGTAAATACTCAGACTAAAAAGGTTATTGATTCATTATAAACTAATGGGCCTTGCTAGATATCTTTGTGTGTTCATAGTCCTTGACATGTATGCTTTATGAGGATCTACAAGCCAAATAAAATACATGAAATGAGATTGGAGGATTCGCTTATTAAAGTTATTCTATATCACCTTTAGTTATGAAATCTTATATAAAAAATTTAATTTTATTTCTAGCTCTATATCATGAATTTTTTATAGACCCTACCACAAACCCCCCCACCCCCTAATTCACCTTTGCAATTAAAATATCTCCTTTTTTTACTACATATCTTAGGTACCTATTTTTCATGACATTTTTTATATCTATGTTTATACATACTTCTCTTATGTTCAGCTAAACATTTTATTTCTACTATTATCACATCTAGTTTCAAATGAAAAGTCTTGAATGAATTGTAATTGGAGATTATGAAAATAAAATATATTAAATATATTTTATATAATAACAATTTTATGTTAGCCACTAATAGAAATATAATTAAAAAATTTAAGGGAAACTAGCTGATGTGAATATGGGGTCATTCTTGACTTCTTTTACAACTTTTGGATTGAGAAAATAAAATAATACTTGCAAGAAATTGGAATATAATTTTCAACCATCTCATATCTACCTATTAAAATTAAAAAACCATATTTAGTGTTATCATGTTGCAATCCTATAAATAGGGTATCTATTTAGTGCCACAAAATTTTGATGGAGATAAATTTTAAAATGTTAAAAAATGGTAAATATTATTTCTTGTTATTGGAAAGTGAGACAAGTTAATTTTTGATGTGTGATACCCTATTAATAGATTCATAAGGATATTATTTTATCATTTACTTTATATGTCATCTTATAAGATGTACATGTTAAAAAAAATTAATTAAAAATATATCTTCTCTATTATGTACAAATACCTTCAACATCCAACCCATTGAGGAGTAAACAAATCTATTTTTAATCCCTACATAAACAACATAACCAAATCCTCTATGTTCCCTAATGAAAGAAAAAAGTAAATATTGTTATATATAAATATAAATTTTTATTCATCCAACTTCTTATGTCTTAGGTTCATTCTTCCACTATATTTCCTCAAATAATTAGGAAAAAAATATTAAAAAAATTACCCTCTCTACCTCTAATAGCTAGAGATATTTTACATCTATTTTTTGAATATTAAAGTCCCTTTAATGAACTAGTAGGATATTATATTACCTATCCCATGACGACCTTGGGGAAATCACTAGCTTATGTTTTGCAAGTGAATAGGCATAAAATACAAAATTTCTTAGTTGTCTAATAAAATGGAAATTATGAAATGGTGTGAAGGGTTAGGAAATTCTTCCTATATAGAAAGTGATATAATTCGTCATCATGTGATAATGCTCTAGACACAATAAAGAGTCATCGTGCAACATCTTTCACTACTTTAAAATCTCAACAATAGGAATACTAGTGATAATGTATGCCCCTCCAATTGGTTGCACACACAATGTGGAAGTAATTAGAATTGAGGCAAAAATAATAAACAAAAAATAAATGTAATCTAAGGATAAACATGCAAGCATTTGCATCATATGAAATGAATGCCAAGAATGCATCATGTGACCATTGGATAGGTAATTATCAAGTGACATGTATGGAATTCTTATAGACTAGAAACATGGGCATAAAGCAAGTAACCCCTAACATTGGAAAATATAGATTAGATATCAACATGAATTAAGTTATCCCAACATGGGAAATGAAAGTGGTTATGTGTTCGGAAATGAGAAACAAAATCATGTAGATATATAAGGCACTAGGTTGGGCATATGCTTCCAATGTGGTCTCAAAGTGCATGAACACACAATAGTCAAGGTAAGGCCATAGGTCCTTGGTGGTATTATAAATTTGGGAACATAATATAAAGGTTATTTTGGGAATATGTGATGCCTATCATGGGAAAGAGTGGATAAAGTATGTTGACCTTGCAATCTAAAGTTTTAGCTCCAAGAATAAGTTAAGGTAATGAAATCACAAATAACATGGAGGATGGCATAATCCTTTTGAATAAAAAGATATGTCTATGGAAGCCCAATGTTAAATTAGGAAGGATGATGCCCCCCATTCTAATCGGATACCTCTAATCTAGTGTGATATGACAATGGATTATAAAAATTGATGTATAAGGTAAAATATGAGGATCATAATCATGAAATATAAATATGGAATATGTGTAAACATGAGGAATATAAGCATAAAGATGCATAAAAAATAAGACATAATTGAGGAAAAATGTGAAATTAATGTGGTTATACATGGATCATAAGAATTTTCTAATGATTGCATAATTTAAAGTAGCAAAGTATTAGGTAAATGATCAAATAGAGTGGAAAGCATACACAAAGGAAAGGGTATAACAAAGCGTGATAAGGATGTGAAAGATCATGTAAGTAATCATAAAGGTATCAAGGAAGGAAATGAGGTAGAAGAAAATGCCCCAAAATTGGGGGAAGATAAGAATGTAATTAAATATAGACGGTGAAATGAGTATGTGAAGCACAAAAATTAGGCATAAAGAAGGAAAAATTGTAAAAGGAAATGAGGAAAAGCACAAGAATGATATTTAATCTATAGGAGCACAAGAATGATATTTAATCTATAGGAATATAAGTGTATACATTGTAGTGATGCTCATATATCATTGAACACATCTTGGAGGTTTAACCTCATCTTATAAGATCATCCTAGTCCTAACAAAAGACATGTTTTTCTTCAATTTTGTTTGATACTTGTTCTTCTTTACTAGCATTTTCTATTACACGTGTTTCATCTTTGTAGCCCTTCATACTAGGAACAAACACATGATCCATTGGTGAACTATATTAGGCATCTCTTTACTCACCCAAATTTCTCTCTTATTTTCTTGTGGTTGTGGTGGAATGATTGACATTTGATGCACCATAACTCCTTTCTTTGAAACCCAAGTAGTCTTTTGTGTCTAAAATGTATTTTGATGTATCAATTTTACTTCTACTTTAGTTTTTTCTTTTTATCATGAATATTTTGTGGCTATTTATGGTCCTTAGAAGGAACACCAACTCCCTTTTGATTTGTTATTTTAGGATTTTTCAATTTTAAGCTCTTTAGGATTTTATAGAATTACTTCACAAACCCATCTCTTTTTTATTCTCCCTATTTATTGCTAATGGTGCATGAAATTTTATGTGTCATCAAAATATTTTTCAATATGGTATGGATGTTCCTTGGGAGTATGAATATATGCATCTAAAGTGAATGGCTTAACCCTACAAGGGCTTGATACACATATCTATTATAATCTCAAGGTAAGGCCATAGGTCTCTAGTGGTATCATAAATTTGGGAGCATAATATAAAGGTTACATGGGGAAGATGTGATTCCTATCATGGGAAAGAGTGGATAAATTAGGTTTCCCTTGTAATTTAAAGATGTAGCTCTAGGAATAAGGTAAGGTAATGAAATCACAAATAAAATGGAAGAAGGCATGTCCCTTTTGATAAAAAGATATTGATATGGAAGCCCAATGTGAAATGATGAAGGGATGATGTTCCCCACCATTCTAATAGGATACCTCTAGAAGTGTGATATGGCATTGGATTATAAAAAAAATGATATATAAGGTAAAGTACAAGGATCATAAGCATGTAATCTAAAATGGAATATTTGTAAACATGAGGAATATACACATCAAGATGCATAACAAATAAGAAAAAATTGAGGTAAAATGTGAAAAAAGTGGTTAGACATGGATCATAAAAAATTAAAAAACTTATAATGATGAATAAGGTAAAGTAGAAAAGTATTAGGTAAACGATCAACCAGAGTAGAAACATAGGCAAAGTTAAGGGTATAAAAAAGCATGCAAGGATGTGAAAGGTGTAAATAAGCATAAAGGTATCAAGCAAGGAAATGAGGTAAAAGAAAAATTCCCCAAATTGGAGGAAGGTAAGCCTGTACTGAAATATAGAAGGTGAAATGAGCATGCAAAGCACCAAAAGCAAGGAATAATAAAAAATGCCAAATTAAGCTCACTTAATAATATTTGAAGAATATCATCCAAATATTCTTGTAGTTTCATGAACTTTCAATGAGTTATTAGTGTAAATAAAGGAAACCTATAAGTAATAACAACTTGATTCACATTATCCTTCATATCATTATCTTCAAAAAACCAATTGGATTTTAAAAATTGTAAGGGTAAGATGACTAAGATGATTACCCATATTTTAACGTATTTGATGCTAAGTGTTTTGTCTCAAGATTCTTCAAGTGTACACACACATCTCTAAAAGAGGGGAAGCTACTTAAACACACATTTTTCTTAATAACCCAAATTGATGTGAAAGAGACATAGAAATGCAATAGTTACCATCATGAAATTTTATTGAACTAGGAGATAATGAATAAAACCATTAAATAACATTATTCTTTAAGGTTTCTGGAAAAACTACAAAGGTCCTATCAAAATGTGTAAAATTTATGTAAGAAATTGTAAGTGGTTTTATGTGGATACTTGGGTCACCCTTTCAATTAGAGAGTTGAAATCAAGGGATGATAATCTTGTAATGGAGTGGATTTGCACCCCTTGAAAATTCCCCATTTACACCCCTTACCTTAGAAAAATCAAACCTGAAAATGTTATTCCACCTCATCCATCCACTTTCCACCCACTTAGTAGCTGTTTGTAGTGTTAGTGGGGGAATTTTAGTCAGGGATGCCAACACAATGCGATGTTATCTTGATAGGATTCCCACCTCTAGAATCTATAGAGATGTTACACTTCTCCATTGGTGATGAAGAGTAACGCCCTTGTGCCCTTGACTGACCTCGAACAACTCTTTTAGGCTTCTATTCAATCCAACTTCTTCATCTTCTACACAATCAATTCATCTTCTTGGACTATACTTGATCATACTTCACTTCTTGAGAACTCCGCACTTCATTTTACAACACTTTCTCCATTGTTGAAGCTCCAAGGTTGGAACTTTGCTGGTTTTTCTCCTCATGTTGTTGCAACAACATTGGCATCACAAGCTTGCGAGCTTGCATCTCCCTTCACGTGCTTGAGGGCATCTTGGTGGGGAGGTGATATACATTTTACTTAGCATTGTTGTTTGATTTATGTAGAATATTTTTGTTAGCATTGTTTGGTATTCTTCCTTTCATTGCTTTCCTTTATCATACTTTCTCTTCTTACTATTCTAGTTATCCATGGAGGTGTGAACACCCAAACAGGGGTTTGACTGTGGCAAGCCCTTAAACAACCCCAAAAATTTTCCTCATTCTGTTGTGTGTAGGTATTCATTCATGTGGAGCTTGCAAGAGGTTCGACCAACCATAATTTTGATCGTTTCCACCTTTTTTTCTTGTTAAACGTTATTTCTTAAGTTAAAGTATTCTTCTTACTACTTCGGTAGTTTATCTATTTTTTATTTTTCATCATTGTATAGAACTATTTTTATTAGGTAGCTAGCGCATTCCTTATGAGTCTTAACTATACTTCATAATTTGTTTTCAATATGGACACCAATGCCCGACTAGGATGCCAATGTGTTGCACTGTCCTCCATCTTCTACA
This sequence comes from Sequoia sempervirens, assembly GCA_007258455.2. NCBI lineage: Eukaryota > Viridiplantae > Streptophyta > Pinopsida > Cupressales > Cupressaceae > Sequoia > Sequoia sempervirens. Next base: position 707,943,278 of record VDFB02193867.1, on the reverse strand, counting down.
CTGGAGTCCTCCGGTAGAGAGTTGCCTAGGTTACAGTCTAGACTCAGGAATCCACTCACTTGATTATCTAGACCTCTCGAGTTGACAAAAGGATAGTGGCAGATCAATTTCCCTTCTTTTCAACCCCTTAAAACATTAAACCTACCTTAAACAATCCCTTAGTGTGAGGTAGATCAGGGCAGCTAATTGTTCTATAGCCTCCTGTGACCTGGGGTCCTAAGCAATCGGCCCCCCTCCTCTACAAATCTCAACAAGAAATAGAAATGTGAAAACCTCAAGTGGCAATGATGTGTGTTATGGTGAGTTATAAGAAGTAGAATCTTTAAATTATTGTTGTCAATTTGGGTTGTAAGATTGACATCTCTTGCATGCATAAGAAATAATGGAGGAAGTATAATGAGGTTGTGAGGTAAGAGGTGAGTTCATAGATATGGATCATATCATGATAAATATTAGACTTGATGTGGGGAGGGATGCAATATAGGAATGAGTCACACTTTGAGAGGGAAAATAGTATGGGACATAGGAATAGGTAGTGTAACCCTAGTGTCTATGTGGATATGAGAATGAGTTCTACATTAGACACTAGAGGGAATGGATTCACTAAAACATTGTATGGTGGATGGGGTAAAGTTGGATAGTGAGGGATCAATATTTAATGGGAAACATAGAGGGAGGATAGGTGGTAGTAGGGGCTAGACTATGGGTGTCAATGGTGGTCATAAGAGTATTAGAGGTAGGTGTTGAATTAAGATTAGAAGAAGAAGATGGATAAGGATGATAGACCAATAGAGGGAGCCAATAAAGATCCATGATCATTTAAAATATCAATACTATATAGAGACCGTTCCAATTTAAGAAAAAATAGATGTGCCAATTAACTAAAAGATTTTGCTCAAGCAAATGCATCAATTAAAGCTTTCCTAATAATTGTGAGATATTGTTTAGCCAAATGAGCCTCATGATCGTAGTTTTTTATCCCCAATTGAGTCTCAACATGATAATTAGAAGATATGTATCATTGTTATTATATTTAATGGCCATATTAGGGTTTAAATGAGTAATCCTCAATGGAAGAATAAGATTACAATTAGCTCATGGTATTAAATAATGTAATATAGTAAAATATAAATCAATTTCAAGTTGGAAAAATAAAAAAGTAGAATTACATTAGATGAAAGTAAAATCCTAATGACCAATCCAAGGGTTGGTAGGGTGGGCAAACATGATACCACATAATAAAGCACAAAACCTAAAAGAAATGGTATAAAAATGAAATCATAATATATAGAAACACAAAACCTTAGCAAGATCTAAAAAATGATGATACAATTAAAAAATATTAGATCTAAAACTCAATAGTGGTGAAATTATAAACCCTAAAATAAAACTCTTGGGTAGTGGATGGTGTAAGGTAGGATGAATTAACAAAAAATACAAATGGAACAAAAAAAAATCCTTATCTTATTCTAGGCTAATCCAATAAGATGTAAACACATTTAAGCATAAATAACCCAAATCAAAGTACATGATACTTGTGGAAAAGATAATTTAGAATTAAATGCTAAGTGAGGAAATTAAATATGATGGAATATTTTACTTATATTTAGAACCAATGTGAGTGAATGAATCTACTTAGAACCAATGTGACCCAAAGAGAATCTAGTGAGATTCAGGATCATTAACCATAGGCTCTTAATCTAAGACATGAACTAATGCGTACCAAAATGTGTCAAGTTATGAGCTCAAGATTGTGGCCAAAAGAAACTACATAATCTACATACAACTCATGCGAGTTGTCATCAATATGAAGATGGGATCAAAGTGCATGCCATGTGACTACAATCTAATCAAATTATTATGCAAGAAGCCCACCTGATGGAACTTTATTTAAGTTCATTTATTACAATAACCCAAGATTGTAAAAGGAGAACATGCAAAACATGTAGAAATCACAGAGAAAATGAAAACATAAAAAATGCAAAAATGAAAGATTGCATGCAAGGATTTATGTTCACATCTACCTCTATAAAAAAATTGACCTCAAATCTACATAGAGGACAAAATCAGCTTTTCGACAATATAATATTTTTGAAAAATGACACTATATGCTCAAGTTATGAATTTAAAAAAAGGGTAAATTTTGCCAACTAACAATGCAAACATGACCATTCTAATTTGATTTCTACAAGGAAAATAGTCATGATTTTGACAATTATTTCTAGAAGTTTTGCTCACTATCTACAAAATCTATTAGATGTACCTAGATGGTATTTCATGATTTTAAACAAAATCTAGAAATTATTTTTCTCAAAAATACATGAAGAAAAAGACATTGGTCATTTTTATCCAAAATACACCAAAAAATTGCTCAAGGTTGATCCCTTGAGGATTCCAAAAAAAACACTTTGATTGAATTTCTCCTAGATTTAAGAAGGGGCTTGCATATTTGTACTCTGATACCATGTTAGATTTTCCAATAAACTCCATATAACCAAGATCACCTATAAAACCTGGATTATCCTTCTACAAAGAGAAAATCAATTATGCAAGAGCAATTTTCATAAATATATGTGCAAATAATATTATTAGGAATAATGAATTACATGAGATGACTTGATTTTATAAAGAAATATGCAAAACCCTAAAGGTAAAACCTAACTAGGACCTAAGAAAACTTAATAAAGTGTAATTAAACATTTTTTTTTGTATTATATATAGTATGAACAACAAGTTACATAGAGATGAGGTGCAAAACTATTGCTTTTCCTTTTTCAATACAATTTTGTTGCTAGCCCATGCTTCTTTTACATAGACAATATTAGTTTTGAGAAACTAGTATAGGACCATAACATATATAGAGAAACCACCAAAAAGGGACCTTGTTGGGTGTTTTCAACTTGCTCCCTAATAAAAATTTTCCCTGCTAACATCCATAGACTATCCCAACACACTACATACTGGGTGATCAACATTATCCACAGTAAAAAAAGATCATGCTGCTAGCTACCTAAGCTGCTATCTGCATATAGGTTAACCATACCATCAAATCCAAAAGGTATTCCATACCAAAAAATCCAATCAACTATTCCATATCAAGAGGTTGATTCCTCATTACTAGCTGGATGTTCCATACCTAGCAAAGCTTATACTTCCTCTATCTCCTCCTTGCTGAAGTCTTTCGACCTAAGTAGGGGTGGAGGGTCCTCCTTCTGAGCATCCTTGGCCACCTTTTCATTGAAGTCCTTTTGAAAGATTTCCAAAGCATGGAGAAAATTTTCAGAGCTCGGTTGCCCTTCTTGCCAAGTGTATCCAAATCTGACTTCCTGAAGATTTATTTGTAAAGTACCTTCCTCCAATAGCTTGAGGAACTTGATTTTTGATACCTTCACTATCATGGTAACCTACAAAGCAATTGTGCAAGGTGAGTATTTTTATAGACTTAGTAAGTTCCCTCAGTTTCCCATTAAATATTTCATCATTTTGTGCTTTCAACATGTTCAATAATCTAGAGAAATTCACTAACTAGCATAGATGTTTTGACTTGACTTAAAAAAAATTCTATATCAATAGGGTTATAGTTTAGGTGAGGTTTATTATGTGAGACAATCACATCGTAAATGCATCAAGAATAAAAGGTATGAGTGTATCATGGAAACCAACATGGACTTACATTTTGGTTCCTTCTTCTCTTCATCTCCAACTAGTTCCTTGGATAATAATTCTTAATCTTGCTTGTGTTTATTACTTCAAATCTTTGCATTTCAGACAAATATAATATTTGATAGTATAAAATGACCTTGAGCTTTGGGTATGTACTTTTTCTTCATTGGTTTCTATACATGAACCTTCTTATCAAACACTTTCTTGGATGCATTATGATCTCTAATTTTGATGTCTACTCTTTTATTATCTTTGTCAACCTTTGAATGAACTTTATTTAACTTAATAATAAGTTGTCCTTGTTGGTACACGTTTATCCATTGTTGATATCCACTTTTCAACTAAATTATTGCTACATTAGTGAGGGCCTTGATAGGTCCTCATATGAAGGATTTTTCCTTTTATATCTTTGCCTCATGATTTCACTCAAATGTTTAAAGTCATGAGTAGATAACTCATTCACTTGAAACAACACTATACTCATTGAAATATTTGATCATTTATACCATAACTATCATGGAATCATTTTCCATCCATTGGTTCATACTCAAGTGCATCTAGCTAATCAATCTCATCCTTGTGGTATTTGAAACTTACTCTTCATTAGGAAATTCTTCACCTTTGCTCATTGAAAGAGCAATTGCATAATTTAATCAGTTGTTACAAAGGAAGCAATATTCACACTAGAATTCCACCTCTTATAAATTCACAAAATCTTTCCTCAATGAATCAATTATTTCATTTTCTTGTTATTTGAAACTAACTTGATTGGGGATCATTTTTCTATCATTTTTTGTGGTCTCTTGGACCAGCTAGTATCATAAGGCTTGGCATGTAACCTTTTTCCTTCATTAAATGAGTTGCTACATTTTGAGGTGGTATCCCCTTTTCATTCTTTGCTACTTTGTAGTAGATATCTTTTATTGAACCCATCAACCTATCCATTTTGTCTTTAATTTTAGGCAACATTCTTAGAGCCCTAAAAATATTTTTTATGTTTATGGTAGTGGCATAGGCTTCCCTTAGCATTTATGGATTTTTGTCTAAAAAATAATATGTAATATTTGAATCAAATGGACCATAATAAACGATAAGGCACATTGACTTATTCGTGTTAAGGTGTGGTGGTACCTTCCTCATTGTAATAACGAACATGTTGAAATGTTCCATTATTTGATTGATTGATTTCTTGTTAATTGTTAGTTCATGTATATAAAACTTGGGATCAATCCTATCCCCATATTCTAAAAACTATCATTAAATCCTCTCGAGAATTAGTATTGTTGTTTGGAAAAATTGGTATCATTATTTAGCACTTTTAAGGAATGCATAGATAATTTCATCATCGCATCCTCATCATAAATCTCATATTCATTTACAAGTAGTATTGATGAAGTACATTATGTGGTCTTCCCTTTCAATTGCATTGTTACCTATAAACCTAGGAATCTTTCCTCTTATTCCATTGTGGATTGGGTTTGAAAATCAAGGATGTTGAAGAAATCCAATTTATTGTACCTTCTCCCAAAGGCTACCCAAAATAGCAAACCTTTGAGCTTGTCCTCTAAATAGACGCCTAGGATTTGGTATGTTTTTGAATTATTGATTGTGTTATTCTTGATTATAAAATTGTTGTTGCTGATTAAGAACAATTAGAATACATTTTTGGTTTATATTTTGCTCTAATTGATGTTGATTATGAACCTTATTAGGTTTCATTGTTAGGGTGCTTGCTTTTTGATCAAGTAGAGTCTATTATTGATCAATTTTAGCTTGGAGTTCCTATATTTTTCACGTTACATAATCTAATAAATCTAATTCCTCATTGAGGACTCTTTCTCTTTCTTCACCACCAAGATGCATCTACTAATATGCATCATGAAGAGGTCCTTGTGATCTAGTAAGTGAAACCTGATGTTGATTAAGATCATTTTTTTCTATGTTTTGATCTAACACACCACATATCCTCATATTTGTATCTCTATATCTCTCCTTGATTCCTTTAAATCAGTTCTTTTATCATTGTTTTGCACATCATAATATTTTTTATTCATTCTACCTCATTTTTTAATCAAGTTATCAACTAATTCCTTTGAAGTCTACTAATATTGACATTTCAAAACTATATCACTTCTTGTAGATGTACTTACTTGATCTTGATCATTTGATCTAGAGGATTCACCAAAATATCTAGCTTTCCATATGTTGTGGTGATTCCTTGTACATGAGATGAAGGGCACCTCTTGTGCTGATTTATATCCACATTGTTTTCTTCTATCCATGACATATTTTAAATGACTTACTTTTTGGGTTGATTGAGACAGAGTCACAACTCTTTGATTAAAAGAGAAAAAACAAATTTTATTTTCATATCAATTCTATTGCAACCATACTACCACTTCAAAAAATTAATGATTACAAAATTCTCTACCCCAAATCACTAGAGCTTCAAGATGATATGTTGATTTAAACCATCACTAGAAATAATAATATTGAAACTATTGCTTCAAAATCCTAGAACATAATCTTACCTTCAAGGCTAAGGGATGTCTTTAGGAAGTTAAAACCAAGGTTCATTTAATAGAATATGAAGGGTTACAATTCAATAAATTAGAGTGGATAAGCTCTCTTATTCAACTTAAATCTTTGAGGGTGTTCCTAGAGGTATCATAAATAAGATTGAAGGTACTAAAATATAGTACAAGGTATGACATTTATAGTTGTATCCAATGAAAAATTAACCCCAAGGGTTGGAATTTGGTTAAAAGCTAACTAGCCACACAAATAATCTCTTATATACTTGATATTGACATCATTAGAAAGTGCAAGATGAGGGTGGAAATGCTTCACAAAATTATCTGAACATTAAGCTCACAAATGATCTTTTCTTGTTTAGAATGTTAAATCATGAACTACACAATAAATCAGAACTAGTTCTAAACTATGATTTGTTCTTTTAAATGTGTTTGATTGAATTAATTATTCTCAAGGACCAATTCTTATTCGATGGGTTATAAAAGTCATAGTTTATTAAAGGAAAAATTAATGAACTAAAACATACAAGAATACATCTCAACATAAAATACATCACATGGAAGATACCAACAAGAAAATATATTTAATCATACAACATCATACTCTAAAAATACACGTGCAATGCAAAAATGAGCTTTGCGAGGTTTACAATGTTTCAAAAGTGATGATACATTTATCAAATCTACAATATACTCATACAAGTGTGGTAAGAGGAAAGCATAATCCAATATTATAAATTTCCTTAAAAAATAATATATGATCTTGGAGACATTCGATTGTGGAAACTCTTTGTAGTATTTTGACTTGGATATGCTCGAAACCTTCATCAACCTCTTGAAGAATTAGATATTTTTCATTTGGAACCCTAGACTAAGCACAACACTTGTGGGATTCATTGAAAACAAGAAATGAAGAACCCCTTTAAAGCAAGAGATGGAAGAAATCATGGATTTAGTGTGTGGGGATTGCACAAATCTATGACACCTTCAAAATGAATGGTTAAGATCAATCAAGGTTGGAAATGGGTGAGAAGAACTTCAATGACCTACATTAATGGCGGCATGGACATTCTTGTTGTTTGCAATTGGATCTTCATGTGAAATTGTTCCATTAAGTTAAAAAATGAGTTTTTTGGGTAGTAATGGGAAAAATGATGGTTGTAGAATCAAATGTAGTTTGAATGGAGTGATGGGTTAGTCATGGGAGCATGGAAGATTAAAATGTATTTGGGTCCAGAAGGGACATCAAAACTAGGCTTGAAAATATAGAGGAATTTGATACATTTGAAAAATAAATGTGTGATTCAAAGTGGTAAGAACCAAGTGGTAGAAGGGAGCATGGAATGAGAACCACATCAAAAGAATCGTGTGTCGATAGGAAATAGGCACCAAGACTCAAGAAAGGGTTACGTTTTGACAGAGTTTGTGGTCTTGCAAAATTGCAGAGAGTAGAGCTTGTGAGGATCAAGACTTTTTATGGACTTAGAACATGGGGATGGATCTCTAGAGGTGCAAGGTCCCTACGGATCCTTAGGGTCCAAAGGGAACATAGGAGATTTAGTGGTGGGTCTTGAGAAGAAAGAGGGATTTGGGATAATCAGGGATTTGGGAGGATCATGGATAGGACCTCAAGAGGGAATTGGGACCAAGAAAATGAGCAAAATCAAGACCAAGAAAAGGAGAAAGGGAAGAATCAATTCCTGTGTATTAGGATGACGATATGATGATTGGGTATTGGGGTGGATCTATGACTATAAAGGAAGATGAGGGAAAGTTTGGGAATCGATTCTATGAGAGATTAAGAATTGAAGGGAAAGGGAACTACAAGGTTTGGGGAACAAGGGATACTTTGCACTGGGGACATTGTGGCAAGGTCCTCTTAGAGGTCTAGGCTCCAAGGGGATAGGGTAAGAGAGTTGGGATCTTGTGGGTCCTACAATTTTTAAACTTTGGGGCAATACACTTAGCAAGAACCAAGGCTTTGTGGGGATTGGGAACCTCTAGACAATGTCCCTTGGTCATAAGATCATTTGTAGACCTAGGGCTCAAGGAATCATAAGAGAAGGCCATAAAGAAGGCAAGGACTAAGGTTCTAAGAAAAGCTAAAACTTGAGATCTAGTCCACATGTCTAAATCTCAACCAAAATAATACAACCCAAGGACATGGAACATAAGCTAGATTAAAACACACAAACACATATTTTTTAATTAAATACTTACCCTTGACAACACACTAGGGATCTTACAAGGGATGATATGGGGAAATTTTGGGGAAAATTTCACAAAATGGGAAAGGACTTAGATTTCATGCAACATACCAATTGTTCAACGAAAGTAAATTCACTATGTTTTAACCTCAAGTAAATAATCTATGTTTAAAACTCATAGAAATAAAAAAAAAATTATAATTTAAAGACTATATGTACATCTGAAATAACACATTCCAAACTTTCCATTTGCATTTATAATTGAATATCACAATCTTTCCAAAACAATGACATACATAGAATCTCAAGATACCATATCTTTGAACATTACAACTTCCATAGAAATGGATATAAGAGATTAAACATAGCTCCTTTGAGCTTCATTAGCAATAGTACCAAATGGTCTAGGAAATCTCTTACAAATCTTGACAGCTAACTGATGAGGAGAAGCATCACTCAAGTGATTTTCCACCAACCATGGGATCAAATGCGGTCCCCGCACATCTGCCACATATGGCAAGATGGCCCTACCCTTTGATAAAGAGATTGGTTGGAAAACCCCATAAAAAATAGCTTTCCTAAGCTAAGTGTTGAGTCCTACAAACTAGAACATAATCATACAATAACTACAACTACGAGTATGAAAGTCCTAAACTAGAATGTTTATACTAGATCACAGTGAACTAACAGGGTAACCAATGGCTACTTACACTACTTTGGCCAAATTTTCATCTAAAAGTTTCATCTCTTCACCCACTACCCTAGCTCGATTTGGTTAATGACCATTCATGTACTATGCATAGGCAATTCCCTTCTTAAGGTTATCTTTAACCCTGGGAACAACCTATTTCCTCTATATTATACTACTCATAGGAAATTCCCTTCTTAAGGTAATATTTAACTCCCAGAACAATCTATTTCCTTTATATTATACTACTAATAGGAAATTTCTCATAATAACTCTCACAACTCTCCTCACAATTAAACTCTTGGCTCAAAATAAGAATATTTTAGGTAAAAAGCAGTAAAATGCATGTGAATTGTGCATCCAAATGAGGTATTCCTCTCCCAAGCTATTTATACAAAAATATGAGACTTAGCTACCTACAAACAAGCTATGTTGAATGAAACTTCTCAACTCATAAGATTGACTCATCAACTAAACTCAATGGGTGACAACATTTTAAATTAATACTCCTCAAAACAGAGTAGCAAGTCGATTAAAATAGAAATAGCAAGAATGCGTTCTAGAAATGCAAGGTGAAAGATCAAATGGGTCGACTCATAATATGCCAGCTTCTATTTGACTTGTTCTCCATTTTAATTTTTATATTATCATTGGATAGAGCTTAATAATTTAGACTTCTATTTACAATGCAGTTTCATATTTTGGTACCACCTAACACCTTCTATCATGCTTGTGGTGTTTGATGTTCTATGACCAAGTCAGTGTTTAAATGCACATTCCAATATCTCTTATTACTCTTGACTAAGTCTCTTATATATTGTGTTGTATTTACAAGCTTGTTGATGCATATTAAATAACTGTTGCACTACCTTTAAAGCGTGCATTATTGTTGCATTATCATTTATATGTATTGTGCACTATATTTCATATAGTATGCACTTTATTACTTAAAACAACAACACTTCATTTACAAACAACACTTTATTTAAACATATAACTTATCAATAATAATATTTATTTATTTATATCCATACACATATATTAATCAACTCCTAAGTTTATCAAAAGTATCTTTTGATATTTTGAATGCATATATCATATTACCATATTCACGGATTGATAATGCATATATATTTATATATACATATATATACATATTAATATGCTCGTATGGACGCCTCTATTTTCATCAATACATATGCGCACATTAATATATATCTATATATATGTATCATATATATTTATATATAATTGCATTGATAATTGAACTCATATATATTATAAGTAACTATATTGGTCGATATATATACACAAAGTGCATATATATTTATAACTTATCGATTAATAATAACCACATAAAGAAGAACTCACATAAGGAAAGAGACTCAAACAAATCACAATCAATCAAGAAACTAGAGAATAAAACCAAAGTCATTTAATTCAAGAAAAAAACCTATCTCAACCAAGGACGACTTGTTGATTACATCGAATACTAAGAGGGGGGTGAATCAGTATTCTGCTAGCAACCTTAAATATTAACCATCCAATTATTAATCCACATCTAACAACAATAGTAAACCAAAACACAAAAGAGATGGGCATGTGCAGGATCATGGTATGCCAAACAGGCCCTTAAGTGGCAAAAAATTCAGAAAAATCAGTGTTAGGCAACTTGACGTAAATATTTGAATAAGTTATCTGTATTATTTCAAAAATATGTAAGAATATAATTTTTAGAAAATTGAATGTAGTTTCTAAAATACTAGGTTTATTTAAAAATAAATAAAATCTATTTGGTGAAAATTTGAAATTTCAATGCAGTAGTACTTAAATTTCAGGGAAAAAATAAGAAGTAGGTGTCTGTCTGACCACCCTAACATAATAAAATGATAATATATTTTTGTAAGATTTTATTTATAAGTAGAGGACTCATGTCCGGATGTGATGAATATTTTTTTTTAATTTTTTTCCAAGTAAATAATTAATTATGAATTTTTTATTACAACTTTTAGAAAATATAAAAACTCGTCTGTCTGACCACCTTAACTTGGTCAAAAATTCATGAAATTTATTTTTTCTTTTTTTAATCCTATATTATGTAAAGCATAGAATGTGGCATGTTTTGGATTAAAAAATATGATACCGTTGAAAGTTATAGATGTTTTCAATCAGCCTATCGATCGGGACTTTAGTCTAATTCTAATAGAAAATGAATAATAATTATTTATTAAATTCAAATTAAATAATAATTTATATTTTTGGAAAGTTTAGAATCTCCTCTAAAAACCCTTTTCGTTTCATTAATTTTGGGTGAAAAAAAAGTCGTCAGCCACATACCCTACAAATATTGCCACTTTTTGGCATACCATGATCCTGCACATACCCAGATCATAACACATTGACACCAAAATTTTTATGTGGAAACCCCAAAGTGGGAAAACCACAGCGAGGATTAACTCACAATATATTATAACCAATTATAAGATATTATAGGGCTCACTGCCAGGACTCACCGCCTGAATACAAAATATGACTAACTACCAAGATACAAAAGATGTGGGTCACTACCAAAAATGAACTGAAGAAGTGCACCTACAAAGTGTTGAAAATAGTTCTAGTTATGCTTTGGAAATATCAAACTTCTACTATGTCTATTGGTGTACCAACACTATTAGAACTTCACTTAATTATACTTGCCACATCATTCATATACCACCGATCTATCTTCTCTTCACCACATGACCATCATATATACGCAGTGATAACTTCCCTTATCAATTAGGTCAACTTAATTGAGGGAACACCTAAAATTTAAAATGTCTTGTCAGCTTAATACAAAGTTCCTTTATGGCACACAAAAAAAAATGTGTTATCCAAACATTAGGTCAACCTGGACCTAAAGAGAAACACACACAACATAAACCTTGTCAGCCAAATGAGTGCCAAACTTCTGTCACTTAGATAACTCAACCGGATCATATAGACACATTGAAAAACTTGTATACTTGTAACTAAAATTCTTGAGTAACATATCCAAAAACCATAGAATTCTCTTTTGTTGAGAAGATTTTCGGACCAAGATATAGAATCAACATAGATGCATAGATTACTTAGTTACCAACCAATGTTGGAATTATTGACAAAAAACCGGGAGGGAATCCTTATTCTTCTAATAATCTCTCACTTTGTCATTGATGGCAACATGTGCCAAAAAGAGAAAAAGAATGAAAACATAAATTATGTTCAACTACCCCTAACATATGTATAGAACCAAACATAATATATTTTATACATACTCTTCTCCATTTCTCCTCTTCTCTTTTCCTCTTCACTTCTCTTCTTCTCCCCCTTTGACATTAAGGAAAAAGGACTAGGCAAAAGCTTCAAATCAGGAACTAGGGGCACCTGGTAACTCCTTGAGAATCACTTCCCACACAGGATTTCCATCATCCTAGACTCCTTTTTCCCTAGAAAGGGCTTTATGCAGAGATTCTATTTTTGCCAGGCATTCCTCTTCTTCTTCTAGAGTGGATGGAGTAATGTTTATTTTCTCAAGTTTTTCTGCTTCCATCAATGCATTTGACATAGTAACATGTCTAGAAATAACTAGATCTCCAAGCTGGGAATATCATCTCATAGCCTCTTTCTTCTGCCTTTGCAAGATGAAAATCTTATTTTGAAGGTTTTCAATAGAAACCCACCTAACATAGTTTCTATCATCGAAAATCTTATAATCTCTAGAGATATCAACAAGTTGAGACTCAATTGAGTCCATTAGATCTTTGATACTTTGGGTGGCTTCTGACCATTTCATGTAGTAAACAAATAGCAACTGAGCTTCCTCATCACATTCTCTTACCTCTTTCAAAGTTTTCACAACCTTGTCATGTGCAACAATACACTTATCTTGCAAAAGTAGCCTCTTCTCTAACAAACTCAACTCCACTTCTTTTTTGGTATGCATCTTAAGATTAGATGTGTACTCTTTAACAAAATCTACTATAAGGCTCAAATTTTCAATTGGAGCTAAAGAGTTGTCTGAAGTAACACTTGAGGTTGTCTCTTGTAGAGCTTTGATAGCTTCATTTTCAACTCGTTGCCCTTTTGATATGACTTTGTAGCCTCCTGTGTGATAGAGCTGATAAAAGTGTTAGCTTCATTCTGTCATTCAATGTAATCTTTATCAAATCCACATAACTTGGGTGAGATGGTACTTGACTAGCTATGGTGGAAGCACAGGTTGGATTATATCTTATCTAGAAAGAAGACCTTTAAGAGTACTTCCGGATGACTCTCCGGATGGCTTTGATGGTTCAAGGTCTTTCTAAATTTCACCTTCAGTTGGAATGGATTTATGATCTTCTTCTTCTTTTTCTTTTTCTTTTTCTTCTTCTCAAGACTTTCTAAACATATTCATTCTTTTGAAATCATTAACATCTTATTGCATATTCACATATTTCATTCACCTAACAAACATATGAAAGTCACAATTTACATTTATCAACATTTTTACTCATAATGGTAAAAGTAACTCGGTAACCATGAAATTAGATGTAATATTTCACATATTTCTTTAAGGTGTCCCAACTCAAAGGATGTAAGGAGAAAATATATCATTGTATAAAACACAAAAAATGTAATAAATATTAGCAATAACATAATGTGACAATCAAATAAAATCTATCAAGTGATAAAAAAAAAAAGATAAGCATGTGAGAACATAAAATAAAGGGCTATACATGATGCCCTAGTGTTGTCCCAAATGGTGAAGAAATACAAGCTTTAACTTACAAAAATAATTCATGCAATCTAAACAAAAACATAACATATGATATATAAACATGTAAAACAATAATAAATAAACATATCTACTAATATATGATCGTTAAGTCATGTGAGATATGCAAGGGATAAGGTCACCTAGTGTGAAAGGTATGGCAATGAATAATATATATACCTATGGAAAAGGGATAGAGATAATGGGATAATGGGCTAAAGGGTCTAGATAGAGAGACTAAAAACACTTGGAGATGTCATAGTAACACTACACCACTATAACATGTAATTGAGATTCATTGAAAGTATTCACCAAATAATTAAAAATATTTACAGTACAAGTCTTCAATATTAATAAAATATAATCTTAAATAAGGATCTCATAATTAGTCTATATTTCTAAAATCTATTGATAATAAGTTATAACTCATTCCTTCCAAAGGTGTGATTAGGTTGATTGTTACATATAACCTAGTAACGGAAAAAGAGAGTGAATGGATGGTGCGGTGGGAGAATTATGCAGGCTCATGCCCTGAGATGGGCGTGGTTTGCATGTTAGTTTCTTTGTTTGCATGTGGTGGATAGAATCTTGTTCAAGTCAGACATTTTTGGTTTTCTAGGATCGAAATTTTTGCATGCAGGGGGAGATATTTGGTGGTTGTTTTCTCTTATTTTGTTAGTGTAGGGTTGCTGTGTGGTGCGTGTTGTTTGGTGGGTGGAGATCATGGCATTTGGGGCTTCTTTCAGCCTTTCTTTGGGGAGTACGTGGTTTGGTGGATGAGCCCCCTTATTTGAAGAATTCATTTTTGTTCACTAGTTCTTTGAAGATCACTTTGAGTGGGGTGTCGGTTTGGCTTGAATTGTGTGAGTGTTGGAGGGCTGCGGTGGAATGGTGAAGGTTTCAAATAGTTTGGTGGTTGTTGGGGAAACACTGTCTTAGGTTCTTTCTTTGGGCATGCATGCTCGGATGCCAAACTCTTCTTTTGTGGGTGAGAGCTCAAAACTTCATAAAGTGAATGGATGTTTGCCACAAAGCTGAGATCATTTGGTTCTAGTAATTTCCCTGAATCGGTGATGGACAATATTTCTTATTGGAGAAAATATGTTCTGATTTACAAGTTCCTTGGAATCTGTATCTCTCTCAGCATTGGAGTCTTAGATTCACTGAACCTGACAAGTTGAGGGAGATTTCAAAATTCTGGTGGCTGTGAATGGTTGTTTCATGGTTGATTTTTCTTGCATCTCAGATTGGAATCAATTTTTTGAGGGAGGGACCTATTTTTACAATCATGTTGGCCTGTTCATGAAGCCCTAACATGGGGGATTTAATTCTACAGAAGATTTTCCCTCAAGTGTTCCTGTCTAGGTTTGCCACAATTTCCTGTGGAGTTTTGGAGGGAGGATATCTTACTCTGGGTTGCTACTTTGTTGGGGAAGCCAGTTGTCGTTGCTCAACATACCCTAGATAAAAAGGTATTTTCTTATGCTCATATTTGTGTTGAGATTGATCTAAATAACCCTTTACTAGATTCTTTGGAAATTTTCCTTGGCTCTGCTTCTTGGATTCAGCTACTCGATTATGAGTCTCTTCCTTTTTTATGATGGATTTTTCATGAGTATGGACACCTACAACGCCAATGTCCTCTGGTTAACAAATCAATTGGGGTTTCTTCTCCTCCTTCTTCAGGGCCTGGGATAGAGAAGAGAGATAGAGGTAAAGCTCCTATGACAGATGGGGTTTTTGATAAGGATGCTTTTATTCCTGTCAAGTCGTGGGCTAAAGGGAGAGGTCAGAAGTGACCCTTTAAGGATAGGCAGAATGAGGCAGGTTTCAACTATTTTGAAGTTTTCGATAATCTGGCCTTGGAGGAAGGGATCTTGTGGAGGTTTCTTTTGGGGCTAATTCTATGGGTTTTGATACAGTGCTGGAGTACACGGTTGTTGTTAGGGATAAGCCTTAGGTGCAAGGGCAGGGGGAGTCTAGAAATTCTGGTGACTCTAAAGGATTGTAGGATGATATTGTCTTAGTGGATTTGGCTAAGGAGGTTTTGACTTCAGCTAAAGGAAGAGGGTCCTCTCAGGCTCTAGGTGTGTAGCAACGCCCCCTTAAGAAATGTTATTTTGATAATTCCTCTAAAGTTTGTCATAAGAAGGATACAGAGAAGCTTAGATCTACTGGGGATCTGTTGGTGGAATCTGGGTTTGTTAAACCCATAGATACTCACTTCTCCCAACCTACTCCATGATTATTCTTTCCTGGAATGTAAGGGGGTTGAATAGCACCTCTCGACAAAAGGCTATTCATGATTTGGTTGTTCATTTTCTTGACCTATTTTGTGTTTAGGAGACTAAGCTTTCTATTGACATCGTGCTTCAACATGCTCCTCATATTTGGTTTTCTGGTTAGTGTCAGTGTATTGGCTCTCAAGGTAGCTCTGGTGGTTTGGCTCTTTTTTGGGATCCACATAAGGTAGTTCCTCTTTGGTGGATCTCTACCCATTCTTCTATCTCCATGGTTGCTTCTGTTTTGGAATCTAGTGAGAATATTTTAGTTACTAATGTCTATGCTTCAATTGATATCCGTGGTAAATCTCAGCTTTGGGCTCATATAAGGTATGTTTGATCTTGTGCTCCATATCTGCCTTGGGTCTTAGCTAGTGTTTTTAATTTTGTGTTGAGTTTGGAGGAGAAAAGAGGGGGGTTGGCTAGGCTTGGACTTGCTTCCGATCTCTTTTAGATAAATGCAGATTCTCTTGCTTTAGTTGACATGAAACCTTCTAATGGGATCTTCACTTGGAATAATTGACAAAGTGGGCAGGATGCAATCTCTAAATAGCTAGATATATTTCTTATCTCTAGTTTTTTGGTGGGTGGCCACTTTGTCACTTATTCTACAATTCTTGATTGGAGGGGTTCAAATCATTGGCATATTAAGTTTTCAGCCTCAACTTTTATCATTCCTAAGAATCCTCCTTTTAAATTTCATCCTATGTGGCTTCAAGATACTTCCTTGCATGATCTCGTTGCCAAGTGGTAGAGAGATGGGGCCCTTGCTTATGGTACTGCTATGTTCTCTTTTGTTAAGAAGCTAGAATATGTTAAGTATCATCTTAAGCGATGGAATAGGTTGTGTTTTGGTAACCTTTGGGCTAAGAAAAAGGAAGCTTAGGCATGCCTTGATGTGATTACTCACCAAATTAGGGACTTAGGATTTTTAGATGCTCTTGGGGAAGCTGAATCCCAGGCTATGAGAAATGTGGAGGAGTGGGAGCTTTGGGAGGAGATTTTTTGGAAAAAAAAGTCTCAAGTTGATTGGTTTCAAGAAGGGGATAGGAATATTGCCTTCTTTCATCATTTTGTGCAAGCTCATCACAATAAGAGTTATATTTCTTCTCTTGTTAATTCTAAAGGTATTGTGATTTCTTCTCTACAGGCTTTGTCTAGAGAGGCTCGACAATTTTACTCTACTCTTTTTATAGAAGATTCTCCTTTGGTTGAGGTTGATGAGAATATGGTCCTTGCTTGCATTCCTTCTTTGATTTCTAATGAGATGAATAATTCTCTCGTTCAACTAATTTCTATGTCTGAAGTGGAGAAAGTTGTGTTTGGGATGAACAAGGGTAAAGCTCCTAGTCTTGATGGGTTCCTAGTTGAATTTTTCTAGGAATCTTGGGATATTATTAATCTGGATTTGTTGGAAGTTGTTTGGAAATCCCTCCACAGTCAACTCATGCTTCAAGCCTTGAATGCTACTTTTCTATTTCTCATTCCTAAAAAGGAAGGCGTTGATAGGCTTGGACTCTTCAGGCCTATTGCTCTTTGTAATGTGGTTTACAAGACTATTACTAAAGTGATTGCTGAGAGGCTCAAACCATGTCTTCCTCTTGTCATTTTTGAGGAGCAAAAGGGTTTTGTGGTTGGCCGTCAAATTTTGGATGGAGTGGTGGTGGCCTTGGAACTCATTCATTCTATGGCGACTTCGAAGGATAAATCTATGTTCATTAAGTTAGACATGGCTAAGGCTTATGACAGAGTGAAGTGGCATTTCCTTTAGAAGATTCAAGATTTTGTACTGATTGGGTGAGTTGGGTTATGAGTTGTGTTACTTATTCTTCCTTTTCAGTTATTGTGAATGGAGAACCTTCAAAGATTTTTGGTTCCACTAGGGGCCTTCGCCAAGGGGACCCACTTTCTCCTTATTTGTTTATTATTATGGCTAAGGGGTTGGGCAGGCTTCTTAAGCTACGAGTTTCTCAAGGCTTGATTCATGGGTGGCAGTGGGGCAATGGCTTACCAATGCTTTCGCATCTCCAGTTTGTGGATGATACGTCTCTTATGGGGTTGGCTCATCTTTG
Source organism: Sequoia sempervirens (assembly GCA_007258455.2). Taxonomy (NCBI): domain Eukaryota; kingdom Viridiplantae; phylum Streptophyta; class Pinopsida; order Cupressales; family Cupressaceae; genus Sequoia; species Sequoia sempervirens. The sequence continues at coordinate 707,925,055 of VDFB02193867.1, read as the reverse complement.
GGAAGTTGAATCTTTTTGGCAGGCTTTGGATACTTACCTGGCTACTTTGGGACAAAATTCAATGAGTAAAAGTCTTCTATTTTCTTTTTTAATACTCCCAAGCTTATTCAAAGGTGAATTGCGACTATTTTAAGGTTTCAGATTAGGTCTCTTCCCTTTGTCTACCTGGGCATTTCTCTTGTGGTGGGTAGGCAACCTAGGTCCTCTTGGCAGAAGTTTCTTGATAAGTTGTCGGGGAAGGTCACTCATTGGACTCATCACTGGCTATCTATTGCTACTCAAGTGACCCTTCTTAAGTCCGTTATCCAGGCTCTTCCTATTTATAGGTGCTTTGTTCAGGCTGCTCCTATGTATTTCCTTAAGGAATTTGATGCACTCTCACAACAGTTTCTTTGGAGTGGTAACTTGATGTCTACTAATTGGAGCCTTGTTAAGTGGGAAATGGTGTGTAGGTCAAAGAAGGAGGGTGGTCTTGGCTTACGCTCTGCTATTTTGAATGGGCAAGCTCTTGCTGCTAAAGTTTATTGGTGCTAGTGTATCAGTCAACATCAGCTTTGGGTTCATATTCTCAATCATAAGTATCTTAAAGGTGTCAAATCTTTTGATGTTCCTTGCTTTCCTTTGGAGGGAAAGGGTTTTATGATCTAGAATACTTTGAAAGTGGGGGTACAATTGGTTAAGAGTGGGCTCTTTTGGATCTATCATTCAGGGTCTCAAGCTCTTTTTTGGTTGGAGTCTTTGGATGGGCACCCTCCTATCCTTTCTACTTACCCTCATCTCCAGTCTCTATGTGATATTTTTACTGATGTTGGTTGGGACACAGTTGCGCATTATAAGGTTGCTCAACATTGTGGACTGGTTGTTACTTTTTGATGGAAGCACTCTTTTGATTAGTCACCAAGGGGGTTTGAAATGGATAGGCATGAGTTGGATCAGATTCTTTCTTCTTGTGAATGTAATGCCTTGGGGGAGCAGGACATTTTTGCTTGGGCTGGCAGTGATTTGTCTAGGAAGTACTTTGTATCTGCTAGATATGGACAACTTGGTAGGCAGATGTTTGGAGATATTGAGGTTCCTTGGTGGAAACAAGTTTGGCACTTGTCTTTTTGGCCCAAGTGTAACTTCCTCATGTGGTTAGTGGTTCACAATAGGTGTCTTACTTGGGATAATTTGTGCAAATGTGGTTTTTAGGGTCCCTCAATGTGTGTGTTGTGTTGTAATTATGAGGAGAGTGTTTCACATATCTTCTTCCACTACTCCTTTGCTAGGGAGATTTGGCACTTGTGGTGGGGTGTATGGAACATGTCTTGTTGGCATGTCTCATCTTTGGCTGAGTTTTTTGATAGGTGGGGCAAGGCTCATGCTTCTTCTTTTCTTCAAGTTGCTTGGGCTCTTGGCCCCTACTTTATTATTTGGCACATATGGCTAGAAAGGAATCACAAGATTTTTTAGGATGTAATGATGGTGGCCCATCATTTGTGGTGGAAAATTCTTCATTTTTTAGGAGAAACTATAGTAGCAAAATGTGATTTGACAGAAGCAGTGGATCCTCGTGATGTTGTCTAGTGTAATTGTTTTCATCTTGCTCCTCATTAAAGATAGTTCATAAGAAGGAATGGTAGTCATCCTTGTCAGAAGATAAATAGGGAGGGAAGCTAGTCTCCTCCTCCTTAGGGAGTGTTGAAAATCAACACAGATGGGTCTTATCGAGGAAACACTAGTCATGTTGGCATTGGTGGAGTTAGCTAGGATAGTTTTGGGACGGTTCAGTTTATCTTTTCTATTTACAAGGGTTTTTCATACTAACATTTTAATGGAAGCTCTTGCTATTTTATATGCTGTGACACGTGGCTGTCAACTTGGCTGGAAAAGGATCATATGTGAGTCTGACTCATAGGTTTTGGTGACTCTATTGAATAGGAAGGATTTAGAGGATGTTACCTAGCATTTAGCTTCAGTTGTTAAGAAAATTCTTACTATTTGTGCTTCTTTGGAATCAGTTACTTTCAATCATATTCCTAAAGAATGGAATGTTGTTGTGGATTGTTTGGCCAAGTGAGCCTCTAATTAAATGCAAAATTGGAACATTGTGGATAGGGGTCAATTACCCCTAGATCTAGCTCATGAGCTGGACAACTTAGTTGAGTTCGACAGGGTTGTGTAAAGCCTTATGTTGTACATCTTCTTATTTTAATAAATGTTTTACTCCTCTTTTATAAAAAAAAGAGTCTATTCTAAACTAGTAGAGTTTGTTCAAAATAAAGAAAACCAATCGTATTATTTTAAACAAAATGGACTTAAATTATTTATACATATATTAAAACTATGTGAAATTAAATTAAGTCAATCCAAAAAAGCTAGACTTATTTAAAACAAATTGGACTAATCATATTATTTCAAATATACTAAAATTAAATTACTTGTGTAAATCTAGTAAATATATGATATTAAACTAAGCCATAAATCAACATGAATTTAAACTAATTCAATCCAAATAAATTGGATCTATCTTATTATTTCAAATAATCTAGTGTTAAATTATTTGTGAAGATATAGAAAATATATTAAATTAAATTAACACATTTGAATTTATAATTAAAGAAATTTATTTGAAATAAATTGGACACATTTCAGAGATGAGAAATGATGTTTAAGATGTATGGAATTATATCATTGATATATTAAAATTTTAGGGTCTAATTTAGCAAGTGCCTCAAAATTTGCAAACTAGTTGTGTTTTACTCTAGTTCAAATCTACACTTGTAAATACCTTTGAGGAATCTATTCAACTATGAGGATCATATTTTCCTTTGTCAAAACTCTAATTGTACTAAGTCACAAAGTCAACAACTTTGGAACAATGACTATGCATGATGCTATAGTGATTTGATAATGCTACTAGAATATTCCCATAAATTATCTTCAATCATTCGTAGTTCATCCTTGTGATTTCAAATAATAATAAAATGTCTTAAAAATAATAAAATAACACACATAGCAACACAAACATACATAGTTGGCTCACAATAGCTAGCAAAAAGATTTTTGAAGAGATTAGCAAGATCTAAATTTTAATTTTGAATTTTAAAAGTTGAAGAATCAAATCTATGATATGAAAAATGACTTGGGTGAATTTTATACTTACATATCTAAAAAATAATAATAAATGAATGATTTAAAATCAAAACTAATCTTTTAAAATGAATAATAATATCATAAACCAAATTCATATAAAAATATATCATTTAAAAATTTATTAATAAGTTAAGAATATTTATGATAATATATATTTTAATAAATTTATTAAGACAGTAATATAATTATTGAGTGTTTATTATTTTTATCATTAACTCGTATATCTCACACGCGCTTTCATAATATATATGAAAATATTTTGTTACATCAAATTTTATAACTTTTATCTTCGATATGATATGTTTTCAACTTTTGCTGCCGTTGTCAACAGACTCTTTTACTACTCTTACATTTTATATTGCCCTGCACTTTTGATATGCGAACATTATTTTACATCTCTTTTTAATTGTTACTAATCGGCCATGTGCAGCTTCGAAGCCCAGCTAGTTAAGAAGGTGGTGAATGATGTGATTCAGACATTGGACAACGTGCCGTTAGATGTTGCCAAGCACCCTGTCGGAATGGAAACCCTGACCCAGGATTTCATTCAAAAATTTATACTCAATTCAGAGGGAGGTGTGGTTAAAGCTGGATTATGGGGTATTGGTGGTATTGGCAAGACCACGCTTGCCACTGCTGCAGACTCCATGGGCCTCACCAAATTGCAGAAAAAAATTCTTAAAGATTTATGCAACTATGGTGGAGAAGTCGACAGTGTCGATCAGGGCATATCTCTTTTTAGAGATCGTTTGGGAGGAAAACGGGTGCTTCTCCTTTTAGATGATGTGGATGGTATGGACCAATCAAATGCTTTGGTTGGGGATTGGCTGGGCCCTGGTAGCAGACTTATTATTACATCCAGAGACAAGCACATTCTCCGTGTTGCGGGGGTGTCATCGGAATGCATCCACGAGATGACTGGATTGCAGATAAATGAAAGTCTCCAGCTATTCAGTTGGCACGCCTTTCTGAGAGCATCTCCACCTCCCACTCACGAAGATCTGTCCAGAAGCATAATAGAGGCTTGTAAGGGGCATCCTCTTTCACTGGAAGTGATTGGAGCCTTTTTGTATGATAAGCACGATGACACACAGTGTTGGACGGAGACTGTTGGCAACATTACTCTCCGCCCAGACATTCATGAAAGACTTAAAATCAGAGAACAAAAAGGGTGTCCCATTGTTTTCTGGAAATCTTTGTATAAGACGGTACACACAGCTATAAATAATCTTTCCCTGAAGTTACTAATAAAGATTGACGAAAAAGGTGTGTTTGATATGCATGACCATTTGCGAGATATGGGGCGAAGCATCGCTGAAAGAGAAAGAGAAAGAGAGGGTACCCGACTATGGGATGCAGCTCATTTAAGCACCATGTCCAATAACAACAATTTCTCTCGCCTTCGACTCAATGGAGGTGATTCACAAAGGCTTGAAACGTTGTATGGACCCAATCTTCGATTCCTTCACTTGGAGAATCTGCCCTTTGACGGTATCACGCGAACCATGCTTCCTCGAAGTTTGATATGGTTGAGGTTGGAAGCATGTCTTGTGGATAGGACTTGGGATTTGAGGATAATGCAAGTAGACGGCGATATTTTCAACTTCCAATATTTACTTTCTAATATTCTTGGCAACCGGTCACAGTTACAGCATTTAGAGTTGAGATACTGTTGGAAATCAAATAAGTTCCCTCATACCATTAGTAACCTATCGCAGCTGCATCATTTATACTTGACACGGTGTGAAAATTTAAATAACCTCCCTGATACCATTGGCAACCTATCACAGCTGCAGCATTTAGACTTGAGTTGGTGTACTAAATTAAATAACCTCCCTGATACTATTGGCAACCTATCACAGCTGCAGCATTTAGACTTGAGTAGGTGTACTAAATTAAATAACCTCCCTGATACCGTTGGCAACCTATCACAGCTGCAGCATTTACACTTGAGTAGGTGTACTAAATTAAATAACCTTCCTGATACCATTGGCAACCTATCACAGCTGCAGCATTTAGCCTTGAGTTGGTGTACTAAATTAAATAACCTCCCTGATACCATTGGCAACCTATCACAGCTGCAGCATTTAGTCTTGAGTGTGTGTAGAAATTTAAATAACCTGCCTGATACCATTGGCAACCTATCACAGCTGCAGCATTTAGACTTGGGCTATACGAATTTAAATAACCTCCCTGATACCATTGGCAACCTATCACAGCTGCAGCATTTAGACTTGAGTAAGTGTACTAAATTAAATAACCTCCCTGATACCATTGGCAACCTATCACAGCTGCAGCATTTAGACTTGAGTTGGTGTACTAAATTAAATAACCTTCCTGATACCATTGGCAACCTATCACAGCTGCAGCATTTAGCCTTGAGTTGGTGTACTAAATTAAATAACCTCCCTGATACAATTGGCAACCTATCACAGCTGCAGCATTTAGTCTTGAGTGTGTGTAGAAATTTAAATAACCTGCCTGATACCATTGGCAACCTATCACAGCTGCAGCATTTAGACTTGAGCTATACAAATTTAAATAACCTCCCTCATACCATTGGCAACCTATCACAGCTGCAGCATTTAGACTTGATTTGGTGTAATAAATTAAATAACCTCCCTGATATCATTGGCAACCTATCACAGCTGCAGCATTTAGACTTGAGTATGTGTGAAAAATTAAATAACCTCCCTCGTACCATTGGCAACCTATCATTAGTTCAAGGACGTGTTTACCGGCGGGCCCACAGTGAATGAGGAGTGTTATTGTTGGTGGGAAAGAGAGATTGAAGGTGAGGTGGCTGCACGACAAATACGTGACTCATTTGACGCATAATATACGAGAATTAATATACGCTTTTCTTTTTGTGAATTTGACGCATTTGTTTTGTTTGCGAGTAGAGTTCCGAGAGATGCGCTCAAGTTTGGAAGTTTGGAGATTACGTGATCTTCACCACTTCTATGATGATCAGTGGTAAGCTCTTTTTTCCCTTCATTTATTTCTATGAAAAGAAATATGGGAGAGTAAATTAGATTTAAGTAATTTTAATTAATATTTTAGTATTTATTTTTTTCATATATATATATTTTTAATAAAGTTATATGAATTAGTAGTCATATTTAAGAATGTTAGCACATGGTTAATAGGCACAAATACATTTTAGTTAATTTTAGTATTTATTTATTTATTAATTATTTTTATAAAGTTATATGAATTAGTAATTACATTTAAGGACGCTATAACATGATTAATATACATAAATGTATATTGTCTTTTATGGTTAATAGGCACAAATATATTTTAGTTAATTTTAGTATTTTTTTAATATTTTAATTAATTTCTCTAAAGTTGTATGAATTAGTAATAACATCTAATAGTGCTATCACATGGTTAATAGGTACAAATATATATTGTCTTTTATGCTTTTTTCTAAAGTTATTATGTGTAATACTTGATGGGAAAGTCTATAAATTTTTGTGTCTATTGGCTACTTTATAGTACATTCAAATGATATCATTTAAATAGTTTTGAAAATTAAAGAAATTATAAAACAATATTATTTTTGCTATACACTTGTTAGAATTCATAGTTATAATTGTTTTCTTGATATACACATTGCTTGGTGTATTATCACTTTTTGAATGCATTTGAAATTTTAATGCTTGTTTATTATCACAGTCTAGTAGTATACAATAAGAACATTGTTTATAACATAAACATTGAATATAGAAAGGTTAACCAAGTCATGTGGATAATAAGACAACATGTATTATAAGAATATGAAACTACATTAAAGTAATGATTGTATCTCATAAGAGATAATATTTTAATTAGTTTTGTGAACATAAAATCATAATAATAAAACTTTTTACAAAGTCACAATTAAACATGCATAAATTTCCAAGAGAAATTTTGAAGTAAATATAAAGACCACTACATTACTTTAATAACATCATGTTTATTTATCAACACCAATCACAAAACAAAACAAAATGTATTAGATGTTTTCTTTGAGAGATAACTTAGAGATAGGAACATAAACCAATGCTCCTTATTCTTCCTTCTTGTTAACATTTGCATTTTCTATTTATCAAATCATTCAAATAAGAATGATGACAATATTATTGACTTGAGAGATTTAACTTTCATCCATGCCATCTTGGTAGGAATTTGCATATGATTATTTAATTCCATCATGTTGTGTTTAAGTACATAATGAATATTTGTAAATATCATCATGTAATAGTATCTTGCATGAAATGTGTATTTATAATAGCAAGTGAAAGGGATGAAAATGTAAAAATTTCAATTTAAAACTTTGGGCTTTAAGAATTGTTCTTCCACTCATTAGGATTGACCTTCATCAATCTCGAGTTACTCAAAAGTGGAACTTGTGGAAATAAAATTTTGATTTCAAGATGAAGAATGAATATCTGGGACTTAGTGTAAATGTATGTAAAATATATATGGATAGAGATGCATCAGTATGAGATTGCAAGCTAACTGTAACAAGAACATAACTTAGCAATATATTATTACATTAAGATATCCCCATCAAAGTAGGCACAAGATTAAATTGGAATTAACAAAAATATGGTAATTTTACCATTAGAAGTAATAAAAGCTTACTTGCAATCCATGACCAACAATTGTCATAAAATTTATTTCATCTTTGAATGCCATTACTAATGCAATATTTTGAATATAAAATTAATTTGTGGTTTTTTAGTTTCATGTAACTGAAAGGAGTACAACTTGAGTTTCAACTAGCACACTATTCTATATTAAAATGACTACATACTTGGGAGTCAACACAAATGGTGCATAGAATTAGAAAGAGGTATTTGAAAACTCTAAAAAAGTTATTGATTATAGGGAAGACTTGGGTCAAGAATTGATAGAACTATTGAAAGAATCTGTGATTGAGATCCCACAAGCCCTGGATGATATTATGAAGAGAAACCTGACACACACAAATGATAAATTACACAACAAAATATGTGGAACAATAATCGTTATTGATTACTAAATGAATACAATGAAGGATTGAATATCCATATGTAGACTTAGGCGAACTCAACATGAGACCCCGAATGATGAAGTTCTGACAGAGAGAGGAGTGAGATAACAGAATTCATGAATAAGTGAAGTGACTTTATCTTGTGTACAACACAAAGAATAAAGCACATGACTGATTGAAATGCATAATTAATGCAAGAACACTCACAATCGGAGCTAGATGACCTTTTCCTAAGTTTGCATTAAGTACTAGAGTAAATATTAATTAATTTACTCCAACAAATATGTAGGATACATTGAGAGGAAACAATATGAAAGAAATTGTAAGAGTAGGAAAAGAGAGAAATTTCAACAAAAAAAGGTTAAAAGTAAAACCAAAATCACACTCCCTCTCCTCTCCCTACTAGTTAACGGTAGATAACAACATTAAAAACAACCTCCTCTAGTTTCTTGAGACATAACTTTCAATATTTTATAGGATTGATGAATAGTACCTAGCCTCCTACAAATTGGTTCAAGAATTCAATGATTTAAATTGTAGAGATGATAACTATTTTTATGTGAATTTATTCTTTCATTATAGCGGTTACAAATTCCATTAAAGAAAAATGTTAAATGGCATATTTGAATGCCATGTATTTTTTATTTTCAATGGAATGTCATATTTGTACCATCAATCTTTTTTTGGTTTATATAAAAAAATTAAAAAAATATTTTTATACTAACAAACTTTCTTTGGTTACAATGAAAGTTAACTATATAGTGGTGTATTTTTTGTCATTGTAATTTTTTTGATAATATAAGCAACATTTACAGGGTGTTTTACCCTTAACACAAAACACCACAAGGGCATAAGTTCAATAATACATGATTAACAAAAAATGACAACAAAAACAACAAAAAAATCAAACTAACAATAGACACAAAAATACCACCTAAGGGAAGCATGCAAGAGATAACCCCCAAACCCCTACTTAGATATGTTTCCCCGTTCCTCCATGAAGAATTTGAAAACATTTTTTTTTTAATTTTTTTTAATTTTTTTGATTTTTTTTTCTGACTAGAGTTGGGATCAATATTTGGGTCTTGATTCTTTATCTCCTCCTTCAACACAAATGTGAGAGTAACATAAAAGTGATGGATCATCTTGATAGTGAAGTAGATAAGATGGTTCAACTTCCTTTTTAGAGTGCTTGCATGCACTAACAGATCCTTGTGATCATCACCAGTACCATGGCTAGGTTTTCCATCCTCCTCCTTCCCCAGGTGATGAGTGGATGAGTCTAGGGTGAAGTCCTCCATAATCATCTTGTTGATATCAAGGAAGTGACTAGGGCCATCTATATTGTCATATGCATCCTCCACAATATTTTCAATGTTGTCCTCCTTGTTATCATGTTTAGAGTTTCTCAAGATTTCATCAATTAAGACCCTAAGCTTTTGTTTACTAGCTAGTCTAATAGATCTCCTTACACTATCCAGTTCCACACTAGCTTCAATTTTAAGGGTAGTTGTGGCATCCTCATCACTAGTGACATTTGTATTAACATCCACTTCCTCATCCTAAAAAGTAGGTTCTTCAAAATAAAAGAAGATAGATTTTTTCTTCTTCAAATCAGGGTTAGTCTTTGCTACATGTTTACCAACCTTTTTGATAGAGATGTTCTTTAATTCACACAACCTAGCCACAAAATTTATTTGAGGGTGTATAGGGTTATTTTTACTTATCTTCTTTTTACCTAATAGTTTGGGGTTGGTGTTGGGGGTGGGTTGGCTAACAAGAAGATTGAGTTTGCGCTTGGACCTAGATTTAACAACAATGGAGGGATTTTGGTGGGTTTCATTGAGGGGATTTAACTTAGGCTCCTCGTTGGAAAGGGTCATACAAATGGGCATCAGGGGACATAGTGCAAGGTGGAAGTGATACAACCTAAGGATTATCCCTTGGTGCAGAGGGATAGGAGGATTTTTAGGATTTGTAGTGGTGAGCTCAACAACCTCCTTCACCTAGAGTTCCATGGAGGAAAGGAGGAAAAAAGCAAAGCTTATGATAAGGTGATGCTTGAAGGGGTTTAGAAGGGGCATATATGGTAGTGGTAGAAACACTTATATCTACCCTTAAGAGTAATGTATTCCATAAGCACAAAAAAACTTGGTCCCGTGGTGCAAAAAGTTTCTTCTATTATAGCTCGCATGCAACTTGATGGGTTGCTCATTTTCCTTAAAGAATTGTTGCATGCCAACTATTTCCTGGACTTTAGTGTGCTCCTTCAACTTTTTGCCACTACAAGAGAGCCTGGTCACCTTGCCAATAACCTTCTCACTGACTTCAAAGGATATATCCCCCATTTTAACTTGATGATTACACCAACCATTTGCAAATTGGATTGACAAGTTTTCATTGTGTCCATTAAGACTTTCCATGAGAGGGGCCAGAACACCCTCAACACATATATGCCACACTAGTGCATCTCTGTAGAATTCATCACATGAACCAGAATTGGTCCTAACCTTGTCCGCACCTAATGTTAACTTTGTTGCTAATGCTCCTTAGCTAAATCATCTAAAAATCATTCTTTATTTTTAAAATTTTATCATTGTGAGGGCTATGCCAAGAATAAAGACATATTTTATTAGGACATGAGAAAATTATTCCCTATCATTATTTCATTATGAAATATAAATTATGGAAATGTTAAATTTATTCCAAGTCTACTCTCACAGAGTAATGCTAGTAGAGAAGGGTCATATTTTTTAAGGAATATATGTTTGATCATTTTCTACTTGTTTATGATTTGTTTCCTAATGAAAACTCAAAATTTTCCTTATGGTACATACAACAATTTTTAAATATTCTTTTAAAAACTTTGATTGAATAAGTGGTATAAACATTCAATACTAATTTGTCATTAAAAAATCTTCCAAAACAAAAGTGCAATGTGAAAAAAGCAATTGCACACATACAAGGACATTAACTCTTAGGAGAAAATAGGCACAAGGAATACACATTTTAACTTAGCACTATAAAAAATAGGAACTACACTCCTCATAGTGAATAAAATATTCAATGTAGTACTATAAAAATAATGGAAAGAACTTTACTCCTAGTGACTAATATGAACCCCATTTTATACAAAAAATCTACAATTACTGAAGGAGATTAGAAAGGATATTGTCATGTCACTTGATCATTAAATTATTTCTTGGTATTATTATGGTGATCAATTTCGATTAGACAACCCAAAATTTATTATCAATTTATTCATCTATAAATATGCGCTCCTTATTTAGGTTCTTAGGATTTGGGGATCCTCCAATTCCCAAGATTTGGTTCTCTATGGGGAATTAGTTAGTTTTTCTATTTCATTTATATTTTAGGATTGGTTACTGATAAAAATTTCCATAACTTTTCATTTGTATTTGTGGGATCTTAGAAGATAGTAAATTTTTTTGTACCATTGTCTTCTTGTTAATCTCCCTTATAGTTGCATTCACCATTTTTAGCTTAAATATAAATGTTATAAACGTTATATGTGATTTTAATCCACCAATAAAATTATATTTTTACATTACTAACATAATTTCCTTGTGGCTACTTGGAGAGGTATTAAGAGGCTAAAAGATCTAGGTTTTGACTGTGTCTTGGTTGAGGGTGATTTGAAATTGATTGTGGATTATCTAAATAGCTTGTTTGAGCCCCCTTGGAACATTAGTAGTCTTATTTTGGACTTTAAATGAGTGCTCTCTTCTATGGAAGATTTTTCAATTTCCCATATCTTCAGAGAAGGGAATAACCTTGTTGATGCAATCTCCAACATGGGATTCTTCTTTCCCCATTGGCAATTCTTGAGATTTGAGAATATTTTGACTCATATCAAGGACTAGCTAGATAAGGACCAGATGGGTAGGGCTCCTTTTAACCTTTGATGATGTTGATGTATGCCTTGCTAAATGTGGGTCTCTCTACTGCTATGGTTGGGTTGTTGGTCTTCCATCCAATTTTGATTCCAAATTTGAATCGTAACATCTATTGTATGATGTGTTGTAAAAGATAGCAAAACCTAATTTAAAATTTAAATTTGAATCCCAATATTCTCAAGATGATGTGTAGAAAAAGGTTGAATTCTACTAAAAGTAGTTATGGCGGCGGTTTGGTGGCAAGCCACGTGGTTTGGGTATCAGAGACTTGTTTGTATACCTGGCGGGATTTTCTGGGTCCATCTTAGGGGGCGAGGTGTAATAATTGTGGAAGGAAGAATGACTTTGACGTGGGGTGCATGATTTCAGCCTTGGTGGATTTCATTACCTCATATGCCTTTGTGACTTGATGCTACCATTTCCATGATTTGACATTGACGGGGCATTTAATTGGAAAGTATCCCATGTCTTGGGATTTTGCTAGTTATTATGTTTTGATAAGTCCTTTTGGACTTATACTCTAATTTATTTCTTCCTTGAGATGGATTTTTTTTTCAAGGAAATGATTTTTGATGGAAGGCTGAATGGCATGATGATAGATCCTCTCTCCCCTAAAGCCAAGGATTTGAGGCATAATTCAATCATGACAGATAATCCCAACATCTACTCATCATTGTGCCCTCGCGTGTTTCCTAAGCCACAATCTTTCATTCGTCCTTTCAATTGGAGTTTGGGCTTCTATTTTTTCTTTATTTTCATCATTATTGACTGTAGCATCTACTCTCACTCAAATTATGGGTTTATGAATTAGGCTGCTAAAATTTGGTCTACCCTCCAACTTACTTCATGGATCCCATTAAACCTTTCTGGAAACTATGTGATGATTGTAGCCTGCTTGTGGAGGTCTTGTTTGCTATCTTTCTACCAAACTAGGGCATCAACTATATTATTGCTTCTTTTATTATTTTTTCACCCACTAATTTGACTATTGAGAAAGGTAATTTTTCTTTCTTCTGCCACTCTGACTGTAAATCGATGGGGGGTCCCAAGAAAAGGTCTGATCTATTATCCTATGTTCCTTTACGATTAAACATTGACCTATGGAAGCTCTTCAAGGAGGATGGAACATTCTTTATAGTGACGTGTGGTTATAATGAGAACATTACTGCTAAATTTTACAATTCTTGGAGAGAGGATAGAGTTCGGATTGGTAGTATAGGGTTTGAAGTGTCCCCTAGGTTGATTGAGGTTGTGATAGGTCTTCAGTATAGTGGCCTTTAAGAGTTTCCAAAAAAAGTAATGGCAATTATCAATGTTCATGGACAGATTCATTGAAGGTGATGAGAAGCTAGTGAGAAGCCAAAATGGTTATGATAGAGAACACCTCTCGGTTCATTATGGGGTTGTTTGTGATATTCATATCATGAAGTATTTCACTCTCGAAGGGCACTTTACCACTATCCATGGGTACCATTTTCCCTTTGTATGTCATATACATAGGAATGAGAAAATTAACATACCTTTTTTTTTTTCTATTTTCATCTTTTAAACAATGTAAAGCTAAGAGTGCCTCGCCCCCCTCTCCACCAAGGTTTGATACAATGTCTTTATAATTATGTTGTTACTATTACCCCCTATTCGAAACTTCTGGCAGTATCCCTACTAGTTTTTTTGCCCCTATTTCTCATGCAGAACCTCTCCCCAACCCTTCTTTGGCTATTTCTTTTGGTGAGGGTCCCTCCTCTATTAGATTTCTTGCTAAAAAATCCCTTGGTGTTCCTTACAATTTTAAATAATATTCAATTAAGCACCTTCTTACCAAGGGAAACCCTACTTATCTAAACCAAAAAGGAAAATAGCTTGTATTAACCCATTGGGTAACTCTAGCACTAAAAGGAAGGCCTGCAATAGTCTTGATCCTAAAATTGCAAAAAAAGTCACCATTGAAATTAGAGACGAAGAGGAGCATGGAAATTTGGACAATTCTAGCACTAGGAGGGGTGAGATATGGTTGACTAGGTTTGTTGGCTAGTCCTCCAAAGGGAAGAAACATTGTTTTGAAGAGCTTAGGGATGACCTTGAAGAGGAAACTCCGTATCCAATTAATTTGAGTAAAAAGGAGTTGTCGGTTGTGTTGAGAGAAGATCTCTTAGATGATTCTACAAGTAGTGAACAAGATGAAGAAATGGTTGGTGATGACTAACCAGTGGTTGAAGATTCAAAGGATGAGGAAGAGGAAAGGCTTCAAAATATTGAACGTGAAATTGAAGAGGTGGCTAGGGATGTCATGAAGGGGATGGATGTTCAGCCTATGGAGGAAAAGAGTGGGGTGATGTAGGATGATGTTAGACCCTTGGAGGCCTAGATTCTTCTCAAATCAAGGAGCTCCAACAGAAAGTGGACAAGACGGATAGGGCCTTCAATAGGTTAATTGTAATTACTTTGGGCATAATGTAAAAGGCCATCTTTAGGGTGGTGAGTGGAGAGACTAAGGCTAGGAAAGGCTATTGAAAGCAACAAGACTCTTGGGCCATGGAGGAGCAATTGGTTTGATGGAATAGTTTAGTGGTGCGTTAGAACAACTTGAGAATGAGTGAAACCTTATTTTCTTTTCGAAGGAGTAATTGGGTCTAGTAGTTTGTGTTTTTTGGGTTTTTTGCTCAATTCTCTTAATGGACCTATGTTCCCTTCATAAAGTTTGTTTTGGTTTACTCTTTAGGGATTTTTTTCTTTGCTAGTTTGTAGTTTTTGTTGTTCTATGTTGGTGGGTGTTGGACTTGTTGCAAGTTGTTCGTTGGTTTTTTAGCCCCGGTTGTTTTGCTAGGTTTGTTTTGGTAGCCTTTAGGCCTTGTTCTACTCTCTAGTTGGGTTTAGGGGCCCTCCCCTTCTTTTGTTACCAAAAACATAATTTCCTCTTGATTATTTTTTTCATCAAACTTATATCCATTTTTATCAAATTAAATTCTAATTAAATTCTAAGTGACCATTGCAATGAAAAAACCCTTGTAAGATATTAAATCAATTAATAGATTCTTTTCTTACATGGTACATAAGAAGTAAAGCCTTCCATGATTAGTTGGCACTAATTAGCTCATTTTAATGAATATTAAATTATTTTTTAGTTTCTCTTTAAGATTCATTTGTTAGAGCAGTTTTTAGCTACCCATAAATTAGAGAAGATAATATAATTGTTATCATAACATAATTTATGAAAAGTCTATAATGTGGTGATATCATTCTTTTAGATCATAACAAATCAAATTTTATTTTGGTAGTTTTCATATTATGTTTTCTAAAATAGAATTTGAAAGAAAGCTTGGAAATGAGTCTAAGGCCAACTAATATTAATAGAGGGCATAAACATTCATCAAATCATAATCGAGAGGGATTTTTTGTCAAATGTTGTAGTTAGAAATGCCCTTATAAATATGTATTTAAAATTTTCAAGAATACAACCCACCAAGTTTGGCTCTAATCATGGGGATTGAAAATTTTCACACCATCAACTCATATTTAAATTTCATAAGACAAGGGATCCCTTGCAATGGCTATATAGGACACATGGAGATAATGGTCACACTTATGGTAATGCATGGACCATCCTATGTTTTGTCACGGGGGTACATTGAGGTAAGGGATATTAACACACCAAGCCAACATCCATTTACTCTATATGATGGACCCCACTAACTAAGGGTTGTGTAAAATTTCTCAATAATTTACCCTAAATTTTAGGGCCTTGGGAAATGTAGAATGAATAATTGAGTTGTTGAAAGATATAAAAAATTGTCACAGGTTTGAAACCCACTTTAAGTATTGTGCTAAGCATGGGGTATCTTAGGCACAAATAGAGTTTCTTGGGGTTGATCTTGTCTCTAAGAACCATCTCCCTATGAGATTATTGCCTCCAAGTGGTGTGGTCTAAGTTATTGGACCATTAATCACTTTGATATAAAAAACATGTTAAAGAATATACATGGAATTATTATTTTTTGATAATATACCTCAAATATGTGATGTCATGAACTATTGATTACAATATATGTGAAAATGGGTAGTAGGCATGGTGGAACTAATAATAGAAATTATAAAATATAGAATTTGACCTTTCAATAAGATAGTAGTAAAATATGTAAGAAGGATGGATGTACTAAGTCCAACACTAGAAGGAATGGTGGTAGTGGTTATGAGAGTAGTAGGGTCAGGATTAGAGGAATAAGATGGATTATGAGACACATCACTAAGATTAATCATTAAGGATCCAAGGTTTTCCAATATTTCCATGTCACGAGGTAATTCAACTAATATATTATAGAATAAATGTGCTCATTGATTAATAAATTGTGTATTTTGAAATGCATTCATCAAAGCATATCTAGTAATATGTATATCTTGTTTATCCACATCTTCATCATGATCATAATCTTGTATTTCACCTCAATTGACCTCAATATGACCACCATCAAAGATAATTATTGGATTTGGTGGACATGTTATTGTTTATACAAGGGATTTCTTCAATGGAAGATTTAGGAACTATGGGATGTCCTTGGCATAAATAATGATAATATTAAAAGGATAAAGCAATTGATTAAATGATTTAAATATGAAAATAGACACATCCTATATCTGTTATAAAGGTGGGTAGGGTGCAAAAAGGATAAGCATTGCATACAATCACCAACCATAAACATAAATATAGAATAAGAGAGCACAATGAGAAAAAGGATAAACCATATCTAAAAAATGATAACATAAAAAATAAGTTTAGATTTTAAAACCCTAATTAGTTCCCGAGGTTGTGTAACATCTAACAATTTCACCAATAAATATGGTGTGGAAATAGGAACACTATGGTTATAGTTTAGGCTAATTAGTATAATGCATAAAAATAATCACAATAAGCCTAGACTAGACAGAGAGCTAGGGTTGGACATAATATACAATTATACAATTTTCTACAAATAGAAAGTAAATAGGATGATATACTCCTTATATCTATGAAGGAAAAATGAGTGCCAAAAGGAAAAGACTAAGATTATATGCACCTTGATATTAAGAGACGTTCATTTGTATGTATTAGAATAAAAATATTCTTCTTTGCTTCATTAAAAATAGGGTAAATAGATGTAATAAAAGTATAGATAAAAATTATACAAATCTAATTAAATAATTAGATTAATATGTGATTAACTATCAAATAAAAAATAAAACATGGTGAAACACATATAGTAGTAAATTTAAAACACTAGATGATTGATGAAGACAATTGTGTAACTCCCAATTTTCTTGAACTTTTCAATGCCCTTTTTATTCAATTTCATTACAACTATATCCCAAGTATCTCAAATAATAATAATTAAATAACTTTATTTTGACATCTCATAGATGTCCAAATACATATTTCAAAAAATTTGGAGATAGAATAATAATATTACAAGATGGATATAATACCCTTTAAGAAACTAGAATGATTTGAGCCACACTAGCCTATCATTAAGAAGGATGCAACAAAGTATTGTTTACATCAATGTAAGATTTTGTTCTTTCATTGTTGTAACATGAATCCAATCATCCCATAGAAGAATGAACTTTCATTTTAATCTCATTTGAAACCCTTGTAAATCTAAATACTTTCTTAAGTTCAATTGAGATAATTTACCCAACCAACAAATTTTAGAAATGGTTTTAGATGAGTTACTATGTGAATAAGCTTGAGAAATATTCCTAAATATACATTTAAAATAGAAAAAAAAGATTAAATGACTTCAGAAGTATATTGTTTTAGAATCTTTCATCTAAATATATATCTTGATTGGTAAATTTTTTATTTAAAAAAAAAAAAAAACACATCATGAGAGGTAGGAGGAATAAACATAAATCAATACATTATGTTTTGTATTTTATAATATAGTACAAAATATACGTAATTTAATTCAAAATCACTTTCAATACCAATTTCATGACTTGTGAAAAACTCACGCCTAGTACAATCTTTTAGTTTTTTTATAGTGTGCCAAAAACCTCCCCTTTCATGTGGCACACTATGTTTCTAAACTTTTAATTTTATTAAAAATATATATAAATTCAATGATATAGCTATCAAATTTAGCCACTAGGTGGAGGGAGAAAACATAATGAGATTATTATTAGAATTAACTTTAGTACAATCTATAATTTTTCTCTCAAAAGCTCCCATAAAAGTTGGGAAATTATATACCTATTTTTCCTTCTTAAAGTGGAAAGAAAAATAACAAATATAGGTAATTCCTCCCTCAAATATTTTTATCTATTAAATCATATCATATCAGTTAAAAAATATAAAAATAGGTAGATAGAAACATGAAATAATATTGAAAATATTTAACTAACAAAATTTTAATACATAATAAATAATATTTTGGATCATATAAACTTAATAAATATCCCTTAATCAAAAGAGAAGAAATTAATATCATTTAGAACATCCATTAATCTGATTTATCTTTTACTTTATTAATTCATATTCTATTTCTTCATTCTAATTAATTAGCATTGACACATGCACCCATTTTCCTAGTGCCTAACCCTTTGTTTCACATTCCTATGTGAAAAATATCTATCAATTATCTACATCTAGTACATTATATTATAGCCCCATTCTACAATGTACATACATATTACCTCTTATTGACATGATCATCCTAAAATTCATATATCAACATATAATAATATAATGTATTGATTAAAATTTATATTATAAAAATTAATACATTAACATACAAAAATATAATGTATTGATTGAAATTTATATTATAATAGACCCAATGAGATTGAATCTAATTGACAGTAGCACAACAACAATATTAGACTATGAAAAATTTTCTTTAGAAAATAGATTATTTGTATGTAATTATTATAATTTTTAATTTTTATTTAAAATATTTTATTAAAATATTTAAAAGATATAATTTATTTAGCTATAAAAATTTCATAAAATCATTTTATTAAAAAGGTTTTTAATTTTTTGTAATATCTACACAAATTTTAGTTGCATTTTTAATAAAATTAAAATTTTATTTGTATTTTTTAATAATTTTTATAATTAGTTATTAAATCTTATGTAATATTTGGCATACGGCAAATTTACCGCCAACAATTCACGGACGGAAAATTCACCGTCAACAATCATAAATTTTTGGAGTTAATTTTCCATGGCGGTGAATTGGTGGTGACATGAATTTTCTGTGGGTGAATTGTTAGTGGTGAATTTTCCTAGAGCCATAATATTTATACTTCTATTCAATTCTCTTTAGGATTTTTAATTATAATTATTTTACAATAGTTCTACAACTTCCAAGGAGGTGTGTGTAAACTTATACTCTAGAAAAATATAAATAAAATAAAATATTTTTTAAATAGTTATAAAGTAAAATAAAGTAACTATTTAGAAATAGTATTATTTTAAAAATGAACTTTATAAAATAATTCTTAACTAAATAAAATAGTTCTAATTTAGTAAAATGAAATAACTCTTTAATTAAATACAAATAGCTATTCAAATAAAAATAAAACAATTCTAAAGTGAATTAAATAACTCCAAATTAGATTTCTATCATATCTATATTGGTTATTTAATTTGAAACTTTAATCTCATATTAAAATGTCAAAAACATAATTAGTAAGCAACATGGAAGCATTAAAAATCATGTGAAAGAAAGCAAATGCTAGTTGCATTGATATTTGAAAATCATCATTATCAAGATTATTTTAAACCATAATCATTATGATATATAAGATTAATTGGGAGGGGAATGACATTATTTAAGAAACATGATATGCTAGTCTAAAAGAGGATTATATTTTTCAGTTAATTGATAAAATTTTAAATTCATATTATTGTTTCTCCTTGTTCTATTATCTTTTCGGAGTTTGATAAGATTTTTTTTTGCAATATAAATGTAAATTTTAATGCAATAAATATAAAATTACAAGCATATTAGTATATGTTTGTAAGATGTTTTAGCTTTTGTCCACTACATATCTATATTTTAAGAAAACCCAATATAGTTTATATGATTTATTTGCAAAATTTTCATAATAAGTTTTTCAATTTGCAAGAGATACTTCTAAAAATGTGTAGAGACCCAAAACAACTTCATATGAAATCTCCTAGCGTATAGGCATGTCCCATATAGGTCTCCAAGATAGAGATGTCTAATATAAAAGATGAATACCAACGATCAAGATAAGAGCATCAAAATAATTATGATACAAAATATTGACATAATTTTGAAATGTTATTTATAGTTATGTTCTTTAATTTTTTATTAAATTAATTATTCAATTGTTGAAGAATATATGACATCGAAAAATTCATACCTTCCAATAGTTTTTCAAATATAACTATTTAATTTAAATTTTTTTATTTCAAATTGACAACTCAATATTTTTAAAAAAAACCATTTAGCGTTTCAACCTAAAAAAAATCTAATTTTTTATTTATTTTTATAAATTGTAAACTAGATATTGCACCAAACAATATGGTTTTTCATCTAAATTTACATAATATGGCCCAAATATGAGCTTGTATGGATATGTCTTTGAAACATTATTGTATTCATATATGGTATCTTATAGGTGGATACATTCATCTAGACAAGGCAAGGGAAGTATTGAGTCAATTAAATAAATAAACATAGCAATGTTAGTTACCCATCTACTAGTATTCATATAAATTTAAAAACTATTGTATCCCGCATTAATCATTAATTTGTAGCATGCCAAAATAGCTTGAGTCCCCCTATATTCAATCACCCTTCATTGTTAGTTACCCCTCTTCTATTACTACACGTTATTGGTTTTGGTTTGGGGAGTTATTTTATTACAAGATAGAACAATGCTTATAAGACCACAAAAAATAGGTTTCTCTTAAGCCAAGCTTACTTTTCAAGTTCATTGTATGTCTCTTAAGTAGACCACAAGGAATTAAAATCCTTGGCTTCCTATATCACCATATAAAACCTGTTCTACTAGGTATTGCAAGGCATGCAGACTATCTCTAGAGTAGCTTCTCTTCCACACAAATATCTAGTACAAGCATCGCTATGTATCACCATGAACAAGGTAAGTCTTTCTTCAAGATATAAAATTGGACCCTCTCAACTAGATCTCTACGATTTTATTTAAGCTTCCTCCAAGAGGGCTCCCTCCTAGCCTAAGTTTGGACCCTTAAGGCACACACATCTATTCATTTCTCTAAAATATCCAGTTGGCCTAGCACTACTTTTGTGACCTACAACAATGATTATTATGATGGTGTTGATGAGGTAAATTTTCCTTCAAGGGATGTGATATATTAACTGACTATAAAAACTAAACTAAATATACTACTATAATTACTTCAACAAATAGTATAGAAAAACAAACCTAAAACTATTCTAACCAACATGCAAACACACATTTATTATTATTTTTTCAATCAAAGAAATACATTAAGATTGAACCTAATAACATGATATTCCTTGTTGGGCACTCCCAGTATATAAACTCTATACTGATTGATTGATAGAGATTTAGCTGTGTTTGATGATTCTAGTGTACTTTTTGGCTTGCAAGTCTAAATTTAATATGCACAAATTTGTTGTTAATATTTTTGTACCTAAGATGACAGGTTCACCTTTGAAGGGTTTTATCTCTTATGCACCCAATGTAGTCGTGCCACTAGAACTAAAATGAGGGGTGAATGTTTTTTTAATTTTCCAAAAGTACCCTCACTTATGCCTTATGTTTTGTTTTATGACCCACCTTTCTTAATCATTCACAAAATTAGTCCTCAATTAGTGACAATTTCAAATAGTTAATCTCCTTAATTAGTGGTAGTTCTAATAGATGACTAACTACACATCCACCTTTATTCCAATTCTATGTAAATAGAAAATTGTTGCAAATAGGTGCAATACCACACACATGATGCCTTATTCTAATATGAAACTATCTTACTAATATACCTACTTACCACTCAATTGGAGGAAACTAAGACAATTACTTCATAACTAAAGAATCAATTAATGATATCAAATTTCCATAATTCATATTGTATATTGTTCAATGATATCTAGTTTAACGCCCTGCTAAAGAACCCTAGAGGACAACACATCTAACTACAATAATGACACAATTTATTTTTAAAGAAATAACAAGAAATGTAAGTCATATATAAACATAACATATAAGCTAAACTATGTTCTCTAAGGTTCCATGATTGCATTACGAACAAACCTACTTAACAAGATCTAAACATACATCATGGATTAACTAACTACAAGAGTTGATTTTCAAACATAGCATTAATAAATAAACAACATACAAGACTGATGAGGTAACCAACTAGATACTCATCCTCGTTGAGGATGATGGAAAGGGTAGGGGATCGTACGTTATCTCTATTTTCAACAATTTTCCATTGGGTTTAAGGCATGCTTAAACCTGTCAATTCACTTGGAGTCAATGTCTGGTACCTGCAACCTGCATCAAACAAAACTATCAAACATATATATATATAATCATACAGTGAAACACACTGTGCAAGGAAATCACAGTGTATCAAGGTACTCACGAATGAGTAATGCTACACTGTCCCTTTCACTAGGACATACCAAACGAGTAACCACATCAATTTATAGTAAACAATTACATACAAAAAACATAGAATAATCACCAGATAATCACATAGTAACCATGCTTAGATAAACACATAATGCTCATAATTACATCAATCCACATAAACTAATAATTCCATAAAACTGTCATAGCATGTGCATAACTCAAGTAATATAACAATAACATCAAAGTATCATAACAATAAATCTAACATCAAAAAAATGTCATAATGTGTATCCTAACAGAACAGCTATCAGTCTAACAAATGATAGTATGAGGGGCACTACATCCTTCCCCTCAAATCGGGCTTACTCTTGGAAGCCTGCAAACAAGTATGGGTATAACTCTTGCATCTAGGATGCATTCCCCCCAAGTGACTAAGGACTCGTCATTAGGATCCCATTGGACCCTCACTTGCTCAACCTCTTGATCCCTGAGGGAAAGTCTCATGTGATGTAGAATTTCCATGGGTTCCCGAGTCAATTGTCCATCCTCTACCTGAAGTCTCCACAATTGTGTCTTGATGCTCCACATGGTAGTTATCAACTGCAGCAAACACTTTGTGAGACCTGCCTGCATCACCCACTATCGGCTCTGAGGTTGTTGGACTTTGACTAAATCTTGATGTGTTCTTCTAAGGACATTGTCTAGCTATGTGGCCCTATTGGCCACAAGAAAAACATCATGTACCTCTTCCATACCCCCTATTGCTTGAGGGTGCAATGTACTATTGGAAACTACCTCTACTAAATGGAGATTGTGTGCTTTGAGCTGGCTGGTTGGGATGATAACACTTGGCTCACTGTTGACTCTGATTTTTCCTAGACTGAACCCTGCTACCTTGCTGAGACTAGGAGTTCTTAGGTTTTGACTGGGAATGTTGTTGTTTCCACTATTTTCCACCCTTAGCGGGTGGTTGATGGCTCATAAAGGAACACGCTACCTAGGATTGACCACCTCGGAACCCGAAGCCTATTGGAGGCACACTAAACCCGAAGCCTGTTGGAGGCACACTACCAATCTGAACACCAATAAACCAAGTCTCAGCCTCCAAGCCACCACTAGAACCATCAAAAGTAGGAGGACATTCCCTCAAAATATCCCTCACATGACCTGCAAAATAGTCTCATGCTCTGTTGTAACCTCTTTACTCCTAGGAGACCTTTCTCTTTCCCTAACCACCTGTTGACTACCCTCCTATCTAGGGCCTAAGCAAGCAAGGATCTCCTCAAGAAAAGGATGTAACTGAGCTCCCTCTAAGTCTGGTTGGCCATGATTCCAACCCTCACTTCCCTGAATGTTCTGAGAGCCTTGTTGTTCCTCATGATCGCCCTCATGGGAACCCTAAGGAGGGGTGTTCTGGTGGTTAGCCTCACGACCACCACCTTGATGACCCTAACCTAGACTCCTAGACATATTCCTACACAAAAACCACCAAGGACAAGTCCAAGGTTGTTAGGCCAGGATGAGAAAAGAGAGAGAAACATAATCTATAGAGTCTAAGCAACTAGGACGACATAATGGGCTCATATAAAACCAAAGTACCCAGTATTAGAACCCTGCTCTGATACCAGGTGTAACGCCCCGCCAAAGAACCTTAGAGGATAACACATCTAACTACAATAATGACACAATTTTTTTTAATAGAAATAACAAGAAATGTAAATCATTAATAAGCATAACATATAAGCTAAACTACGTACTCTAAGGTTCCATGACTACATTACAAACATACCTACTTAACAAGATCTAAACATACATCATGGATTGACTAACTACAAGAGTTCATTTTAAATCCTTTGCATTAATAAATAAGCAACATACAAGACTGACGGGGTGATCAACTAGATACTCATCCTCATTAAGGATGATGGAAAGGGTAGGGGACCATACATTATCTCTATTTTCAACAATTTTCCATTAGGTTTAAGGAATGCTTAGACCTGTTAATTCAAGTGGAGTCGATTCCTGGTACCTATAACCTACAACAAAATAGTCAAACATATATATATATATATATATATATATATATATATATATATATATATATATATATATAATTGAATACAGCTAGACACACTATGAATGGAAATAACAACATAGCAGGGTACTCACAAATGAGTAATGCAACACTATCCCTTTCACCAAGAACCATAAAACAAGTAACCACATCAATGTATAGCAAACAATTGCATACAAAAAACATAGAACAATCATCAGATAATCACATAGTAACAATGCTCAGATAAACACATAATGCTCATAATTACATCAATCCACATAAATTAATGAGTCCATAAAATTGTCATAGCGTGTGCATAACTCAAGTAATAGCAATAACATCAAAGTATCATCAAAGTGGCATCATAGTACTAAATATAACATAAAAAAAATGTCATAATGTCTGTCCTAACATAACAACTATTAGTCTAACAGATGATAGTACGAGGGGCACTACATCTAGACTTGATTGTGTAGAGTTTTTTATCAACGTTTCGGATCACACTCTGTGATCCATCATCAATATGAATCAAGAGAGAAAAAGGAGAAAATAATTAGATCACTTAGTCATAAAAATTGCCTTATTTTAAACATAAAGTAAAGACTCAATTACCTTATTTTAAACATAAACATTTCTAACTAAACAATTAGTCCTAGATCTAATTATAGATAGAGCACTTAGTATTGTGGGGTGAAAGGAGACATGGCTAGATTTGGAAGATCACTTAAAAAAGGTCAATGAACCTAAAATCAAGATGGAAGAGATTAAGAATCCAAAGTTGTAGTCTCAAAGTGAGGAAAATGTTGGACTTAGCAACCTCATAGGATTTTGAATGTTGAGAAAGTGACCTAAATATTTGATAAGTTGGTTCTTACAACTTTCTAGTTTCAATTTAAATGTTGGTATGTGTTTTTTAGCTTTATGCTTTTATAAGTGTGGTTGTTGTTTTTGGAAACATAATTAAGGAATTTTACCTCAATTTATGAAGACTATTGTAAATTCTTAACATGTAACTAGTTTCTATCTAATCTCTCAAATTCTTGGTGCAAGCCTATAAGGTATCTTGTTCAATATAATTTGATACATTTATCTAGATTTGAATTAAAAAATAAGTTGTACTATAGTGAACAAAGGCCATCCCAAGCATCAAAAAAATATACTAGACTTAAAGGAACAAGCCCATGTTTTATATAGTGCACCAAAAAAAATTGTTAACATTTTCATTCATGGAAACTTGTACTTCAAGTATCAAATATTTGCAGTTGAATATTCCTTTACCATAAAATATTAAGGTGGGTAGTTTTATATTACATCTATCTCATCTATTTGAGAGTTATTAATGAACAAAAAAGAGAATTGTTGGTAAAGGTGTCTCAATTTTGCATCTTACTATCAAAGAAAAAATAATAATTTCAGGGCTTTAGAGACTGATTTTGGCCTTGAAAGAATGTCAAAATGAGATTTGACTATTTAGTGGGTTATGATGACATTTTCCTCTTCCAAATAAAAAGTTGATCATAAATGTAAGAGTATTTATGCCACATAAGAGACTTATAAGAGCGAGTTATACTTGTTGACTAACTTTTGATGCATGTTATGACATCTCATTAAGGCATTTTTGAATGGAGATAATGGAGTCAAAATATAGCACCCAAATTGTTAAGAGGATTATGATGATTTTAAGCTAGCTGGAATGAATATGCTTTTTTTAGTCCATGGAATTGCCTTGAGATTTGGGTGTCTTATTTTTTATTAAGGATTTGAATGCCATATTTTGGGTGGTTTTAACTCATATATTCTTAATTACCATTTGTTGGTTTCATGTATTGCTTCTATCCATTGGTTGCTTGAGATGGAGATTTTATAGTGATTTTTTGTATATACTATTACACTATTAGAATTGCTCTAGATCTCTTCTAGATAAATTCTTGTAAATATTTATATTTTGCAAGTATATTGTAACCTTTGACTACTAAATAATATATTGACTTGTTTTGGATAGTGAAGTTTTTCTCCTAAAATAGTTTTCATCATGTAAATTATTGTGTTATGATATATTATTGTTGTGTTTAATTCCTTATAACTATATGACCAATTTAAATTTTGCACATATTTCCTTTCATATTGAAACAACGAAAAATGAGGGATATTCTTTTGTATCATTTAAAACATAGAGAAAAACCCACTTTCCAATTATTTTATTGAAGGAAAGTCCTAGAGATCTCAATCTAAAGTATACAAAGGAGAAAGAGATCTTGCAATAGGGCCATCCTATGGTCTTATTATAAACTAATGAGGGGTTCACCACCAAGCTAGGGCTTGGAAAGAAAAATAGAATGCAACTCAAAATGCTTAAACCTAGTATGATGCAATCTTTCACTAAATGACCTAGAAAAGCATGTAAAATAGAACAAAAAACTACAAGATGAAATGTGTGCACCTAGAAATTTGAATATGACTGGATGAAGCTATGAAATTCTGAAAACATTGATTTTAAAGCCTACTAGGACTCATATGCTAGTATGGGTGATTTAGTCCCAAATCTGGGTTTCTATGTAGAAACTAAAATTTGACAAATGAGTGTCTGAAAGTGCAAAAACATAGAAAATGACCTAAATTTGGACTCATATGCTAGAACTAGCATATTAGTCCCATTAGGGTTTTTGAGAGCTTCAAATTTTGATCATGTTCTTCTCTATTTTCTCTATCCTTCCCAATTGATTTCTGAATCCAAATCTTTGATTTGCCACTTGCAGGTGTTCTCCAAGGATCTTCAATGCAAGGTGACAACTTTGACAACTTTGAATACTTGACAACTTTCTCCAAACTTTCTCTTCAATATGTATTCAACCTAGATCTACAAATCATACACTAAAAAGAGGGAAAAAAAAATTGTTAGTAGATAGGGGTTTGCCTTGGCCAAACCCCGTTTTGGTAATCAAACCTTGTAATGAAATTAAGTAAGATAAAGGAATGATGAATGACAAATAAACAATTTTACAACTCACCAAACCCTTGCAATAAAGTGTTTCAAACATGCATGAGATGGCCTTAATGGTTGTGGATCTTGACTCTTGCTTGAATAGGATAGATCTTGAATTGTGAAACCCTACATCACAATTGTTAGCTCAAAAAAAACGTGATGCATGATGAATTTGACATGACGTTGGATGCTTGAATAATGCTCTAAGTTTTTTAATAATATTCTCTTGAAGACTCTTGAATTCTTCCTTGATCACAAATTTTCCATAATGCATGAATACTCAAGTTGCTAGGTGAAAAATGAGTGAAAGAACCTTGTATTTATACTTAATTATGCCAAATTCCTCAAAATTATAACACTACAAGCTAACATTAGATCTAGGAGAATAAAATCCCGCCAAGAATTTGAATTAATTTTAATTTTGGGCCACATAGGACTCATATGCTAGAAGTGGCGTATGAGTTCCATTAGGCATAATTTATGGGACAAATTTAAAAAATGCTTAGAAAGGTGTGAAATCAAGATCGGGACCCAAAAACCTAGGTTGGACTCATACACCCAAGGTGGTGTATGAGTCCTAGATCACTAAATCTGGGCCACACAACCTAACAACACCTGAATTACGATTGGATGTTGTTTTAAGTCAGGATTATTCTAAAAAATATGCATTAATTAAGTCTCGTGGATGCAAAATAAGGCCAATTAAAACATAAAGAAGCCTCCAGGAACAAGATCCCATGAAAAACATAGGCACAAAAGGACACACATGAAAATGATATAAAGAGCAATAACAAGGAACAAGCATACACTACCAAAGACAAAAATAGAAAACAAGAATAAAGGAAAAATAAGGGTGGATCAAGCTTCGATCATTTGTCCATTGTGATGTGGATCAGATCTAGTTTGTTTGTCTGAAAATGCATGCTCACTTTGAGGCAACTAAACTTCAGGTTGTCTGCTGGGTGAGTAATCTAAGAAGGTGAGACACATACACACATGGCCGGTATGTGCTCACACACACACATGTGGCTAAGGGAAAGTCATGCCTTGGTTGGGCTTCCTGTCAAACCATACCAAAGTTATACCTCTTGATAACTTTGATATTAAGGCACCACACAACAATGATCTTTGAGCTTCATGAGACAAGAAAAAAATCCTATGATTGGAGCTCACGAACAAATAGTGAACTTCAAGCTTCAATAGGCAAGCAAATCTTTGTATGCTTGGAAGTCATGAAAAAACAAGATGGATCCACAAGAATGCAAGATGTGTTATGCAAGGAGGCCATATAACCAAAATTTTGTAAAATAGGGAACATTCCAAGGAGTCTTGTTTAATTCATGCAAGGTCTTTAACTTAGGGGACATTGTGCCTAATGTCTCCAAGAGAGGACCAATCAAATAATAGAAGATTCATGACTTAGGGGACGCAGTGTGTCACATCAAGCCACTAAGAGGAATATAATATGCTAAGAGAGATCACACTCTTGAAGGACATCACATCCAATGTCACCACAAAGCGAGAAAAACATCGCATAAAGTAAGAATACTACACCATGAACATGAAAAAGAAAAATGCAAAAGAATAATTCCAATATATGCCCCCACTTTAAATAAATTGCTAAACACCCTACTATGAGCAATTGCTTTAAAGTTGTAAATGATAAATTATTAACAAGACATGAGAGCTAACTTGGAAATCCCTATGCCAAGTCATATGTTTTCAAATAAAGCTACTCCATGCAAAAGAAAAGAGAGGGGTTGTTGGGCCAAAATAAAACTCCAAACGCATGAGGGATCTATGGATTTGGGGTTAGTATGTTCTTGCTCTAATGTTATTAAAGAGCTCAGAACTTTCATCATTCTCTAGATACTCATAGAGCTTGGAAGAATGATGCAAAGAGAGTGAAAAAAAAGAAAAATCCTTTCAGGTCAACATGGAAGAAACATGAATTTCTTGACGCCTTGCATCATCCCCAAAAGGAAAACACAAGAGAAATGAAAATGAAAAAGGAAAAGATTTTGGGTCAACATGGAAGAGACACATGAATGTCTCGATACCTTGGGTCATCCCCAAAAGGAAAACACAATACAAATGAAAAAGATAAAGGAAAAGCTTTTGGGTCAACATGGAAAAGACATGAATGTATCAATGCCTTGTGTCATCCCCAAAAGGAAAAGATAAGACAAATGAAAAAGATGTACAACATAGAGAAGAATGAAGGTACAAATAGAGGAATGTCACAAAGAGAGAGAGAATGTCAAACAAAATGTCATTGGGGATCACATTACGCACATGTGCAATCACATAACAAAAAATGAAAAAGAAATAATGCAAAAGACGAGTAAGACACATGCAAGTCAACCTAAAGCAGGTTGTCTGCATCCCAATCATGTTCATTATATGTCAAATGCGTGAAACTAACCAAAGGGACAATAGCAAGTGTCGAACTAGGGTCATAACCAAGTTCAACACTCTTCCTAGGAGAATCATCATTTAAACTCATGGAAGAGGATCAAACAATGTCTTCAATTCATTATGCAATTCCTTGTGAATTTTAGCAATTTCATCATCGTCATCCAAGTTTATCACAACAAGAGGTCGAAGGATAATGTCCATGGAAGGTTCTTGTTTATGTTGCGATGAGGGCATAGATTCATTGTGTATTGCTTCAGTCAAGTTTGGATTTTAATTTGAATCTTTGTTTATTTCTTCATGTAACTTTTGAGAAAAAGGCACAATGTAGATATGCCTATGCTCTCTAGCACCTCTGTTTCTTTTAGTTATGTTTTCAAGTTGCGTTTTTGTAGGAGCAGGTTGATCAACCATAGGTTTCTTTTCTTCCCTAAGGGGAGGAATGGAAGGAACCATTGGAGGATGTTCAACCACTTTATCTTTAACTTTGTACACTTGTTTAATTCTAGGTGTAGAAGGATTAGTTTCATTGTCTCTTGATCTTTTCGAAGATGTCATAGGAGGAGTTGTTATAGGTTGATCTTGATCTTTTGTTGTGTCTTTAGGTTCAATCAAGGTTTCATCAAGGATGGTAGGCTCATTTGTAGGTTGAGGCATGTTTCTAAGGGATAATTATGATATTTTATTTGCCTTGAACTTTTGATAAATTATGAAAAATAAGTCCTCGTGAGGTTTACTAGGTTCCATGGGCTCAGGCCAAAAGAAATCTAATGAAAAGTTTCCATAGTTAGACAAAGGGTTAAAGACACTATGATGCGCAGTAAAAATTTCATTGTTAAAGGGAAACTTTAAACATTTATGTGCAACCAATGGGATTTCTCCCATGGAGCATAGCCATAGGTGACCAAGTTTCTCACGAAATCAGTCTGATTGTGGGATGATAGAGAATGAGACATCTAATTCTTTTCGTCCTATATGTAAAGGAAGGTTGATCGATCCTATTGTAGGGAAAATGAAACCTTTGTGTGTCTTGATACATGCTTTTAGTTTATCATATACTTCTTGATAAAGCTCATGCAGAAGTAAGAATTCTTCAGTGATCACATTCTTTCCACATATGGGATCTATTAATATCTCATTAGTGGGCTTATCATAGATTCAGTCGACTATGTAAAGAGGACCATCGAGTGCATGTTTAACTATATCTTGTGAAGAGAAAAAAATCTCAAGAGGATTTTTACTTTGGCCCTTACGAGGGATGACGTCTATCACTCCTATCATATCATCCAATGGATCATTATCAATAGGATCATGTTGAACAGTATCATTGTTATCATCATCCATATCAACATGAACATCACATCTTTTTTTTTAGTTTCACTGGCTTTGACAAATGAAATGTTACGATTAGGCATAGGGTTACCTCAAATAGAAAGATGACCAGAATCAATGAGGTATTGAAAAATATGTTAAATAAGAAACTTGCAATGTTTTGTATCATGTCCATTTTGTCGGTGATAATGGCAATAAGAATTTGGTTTGTAGTTTGCAAGTAATGGTTTATTAGGATTGGGAGGTTTAATGGGAGGCAAGGTATTCATCTTCTATTCTAAGAGTTGTGACATTGTGTTGTGAAGGGTATTGGGTAAGGGAGTGAATTGCATATTTGGGTCCCCATAGCTAAAGGGTATTGCTTCTTTAACATCAACTACTTGGTTATTGACATGTTGAGTTGTTTGCTGAGGGGGATTGAATTGGAGGAAGCCTTTATTCTAGTTTCTAAAAAGTTGAGAATTGTTTTGATTTGTAGACTCAGACTTCTTAGTATGACTAGAGGTAGGTTTTGCATCACGACTACTAACCGAATTTTGATAATCGCAAAGGGTAGTACATAAGTGCACATGAAGGAGAGGATTTTCATCATGGTAATTTTATCTTGTATTTTCTTTGCAAATTCTCTGTGAACATCTTTTGAAGGTGAGGATCAAGAACCTTGACATCAGTTTGGGAATAAATTGATTGATATTGTGAAATAAAGTTAGTAATATTTTCTTCTTCTTTTTGCTTATATCTCATCAAATCGACCAAGGTCATCTTAGGAGTCATATGCACTTGGAAATGGTTTATAAATGCCTCAACAAGTTCATTGAATGAATGAATTGAGTTATTTGGTAATGAAGACAACCATTTTAAGGTAGTATCCCTCAAGGATCTAGGGAAGAGTTTAGCCAATTTTTTGTCGTCAAGGACAAAGTCACTACATAAGGTGGTGTAAGCAAAAAAATGATTAGAAGGATCTCCTTTCCCCACCATATTTTTCAAATCTAGGTACCTCTACACCTTGTGGAATCGGTGTTTGCAATATATCCAAGGACACAAGATTGCTTTTGACATAATATGTAGGTGAACCATTTTGATTTTGGTTGATGGTAGAAACTTGCTTTTGAAGGGATGAAATAGTTTGCAAGAGTTGGTTTATGAGAGGGTCATTTATTTTATTGTGAAATGGAGGTGAATAAGGTGGAGGGGTGTATGTGTTCAAGGGAAAAGTGAATGGAATGCTTATGGGAGGTAAAGAGGTAGGAGATATGACATGCGATCCCACAAAGGTACTAGGGATGCTAGTGGAAATACCCAAGGAAGGAATCACATTACTAGTCAGTTGCATTGTTGTTGTCACTTGAGGGTTGGTATAGGTAGGAATAGAGGAAATAGTTGTAAGGGGAGGAATTTGAGTTCCTCCTTGGATTTGGAAATTTTTTGTAGGTTGAGAACCACTAGTGGTTGAGGTGAGATGTTTTCCAAATATTTGAACCATGTTACACACAAAGTCAAGTCCATCTTCACTTTCAAGCATGTGATGAATGTTATATATGGTAGGGATGGAAGTAGTTAAAATGTTGTCATTGCTTACTTGATGTTGTAGGTTTGCTAAGTCTTCATGAATTTGGATTATGTTTTCTTGTGGAACACTATCAACCCTTGTTTCAGCATGCTTCACACTACTTGAAGGCAACAAGTTGTTAAGGGTATGGTCCATACCTAGTGAACTAGTGTCAATACTAGGAGTGAAAGAGATAGATAACCCAAGATCCATGACAATTGTAGTATCGTGGGATGACATGAGTCTTGAACTTCATCTCACTATAGTATTAGCAATAGGAAACCAATTAGAAATGCTCATGCAAGGGATACTAAATTCAAGTTATTAAGCTAAATGCAATGAAATGAATATAATAGAAACTTTGTAAATTGAAATAGAAAGTTAACCACAACAAACATGAGCACAAAAAAAAAGTTTTAAATTTTGGAAAATGTGGTTCAAAATATGCACTGGGACTAAATTTACCATAGGGGAATATGAGTCCTAGTGGCGTTTCACAATTTTTAGTAAATTTCAAATGATTTTTATACTTTTTATGTTGTATGATCTATAACCTAGTGTAGATGTAGATTTTATATGAATTTCAATGTTAGAGGTGAAAAAATGCAACCTATATGCAATTTCACTAATGCAAGAATTAGAAACCCTAGAATGCTAATTAACTAATGCAGACCCTAATGTGATGTTAATGCAAGCAAAATATAGGATGATGATGCACTCCAAATCAAAATTATGATGTTCTAAATGCAAATTCACCAAAATGAAACAATGAAAAATGGGGGATATACTTTCATATGGTTTAGAACATAGAGAAAAACCCACTTTCCAATTATTTCATTGAAGGAAATACTTAGAGATCTCAATCTAAAGTATGAAAAGGAGAAATAGATCTTGTAATAGGGTTGAACTTTGGTATGATTATAAACTAATGAGGGGATCACCACCAAGCTAGGGCTTGGAAAGAAAAATTCAATGCAACTCAAAATTCTTAAACCTAGTATGATGTAATCTTTCACTAAATGACCTAGAAAAGCATGTAAAATAGAATAGAAAACTGCAAGATGAAATGTGTTCACCTGGAAATCTGAAGATGACTAGATGAAGCTCTAAAATGTTGAAAACATTGATTTTAAAGCCTGTTGGGACTCATAAAATATTCTGGGAAATTTAGTCCCAAATTTTGGGTTTCTGTGCAGAAACTAAAATTGGGCAAATGGGTGTCTGAAATTGCAAAAACCTAGAAAATTGCCTAAATTGGGACTCATATGCCATAACTAGCATATCAGTCCCATTAGGGTTTTTAGGAGCTTCAAAGTTTTATCATGTTCTTCTTTGTCTTCTTAGTCCTTTCCAATTGATTTCCAGATCCAAATATCTTGTTTGCAACCTGTAGGTGTTCTCCAAGCATATTCAATGCAAGGTGACAACTTTGACAACTTTGAATACTTGAAAACTTTCTCCAAACTTGCTCTTCAATATATCTTCAACCTAGATCTGCAAGTCACACACTAAAGAGAGGGAAAAATGTTGCTTTTTTAGTAGAAAGGGGTTTTCCTTGGTCAAACCCCATTTGGGTAATCAAACCTTGTAATGATATCATGTAAGATAAAGGAATGATGAATGAACAAATAAACAATGTTACAACTCACCAAACCCTTGCAATAAAGTGTTGCAAACATGCATGAGATGGCCGCAATGGATGTGCATCTTGAATCTTCTTGAATAGGATAGATTTTGAATTGAATGCTAGCTTGAATCATGAAACCCTACATC
Source organism: Sequoia sempervirens (assembly GCA_007258455.2). Taxonomy (NCBI): domain Eukaryota; kingdom Viridiplantae; phylum Streptophyta; class Pinopsida; order Cupressales; family Cupressaceae; genus Sequoia; species Sequoia sempervirens. Next base: position 707,890,282 of record VDFB02193867.1, on the reverse strand, counting down.
ACAATTGTTAGCTCAGAAACAAACATGATGCACGATGACTTTGACATGATGCTTGATGATTGAATAATGCTCTAAAATGCTTGATATTTTTCTCTTGAAGACTTTTGAATGCTTCCTTGATTGTAAATTTTCTATAATGAGTGAATACTGAAGTTGCTCTAGGTGAAAAATAACTGAAAGAACCTTGTATTTATACCTAATTATGCCAAATTCCTCAAAATTACAACATTACAAGTCGACATTAGATTTAGGAGAATAAAAACTACCAAGAATTTGAATGAACTTCGATTTTTGGCCACACAAGACTCATACACCAGAAGTGGCATATGAGTCCCATTTGGCATAATTTATGGTACCAATTTAAAAAATTCTTTAAAGAAAGGTGTAAAATGAGGATTGGGACCCAAAAACCTAGGTGGGACTCATACGCCCAAGGTGGTGTATGACTCTCCCAAATCACTAAATCTAGGCCATACAACCTAGAAACACCTAAATTATGATTAGATGTTCGTTTATGTCAAGATTATCCTAAAAAATATGCATTAATTAAGGCTTGTGAATGTGAAATAAGGCCAATTAAAGCATAAAGAAGCCAAATTATTAAATACAACCTTAGAAAAGTGTGAAATAATGTTACAACACATTACAACACTCTAAACAAGGCATCATTAAGGTACATTTTGGTTAAAAATAGGTTCACTAGGTTCAATTAATTAATAAAACCCTAGAAAAATGTGAAAGTGTGTTACAACACCTTTACAAGGTACACTTTAAGTACATTAGTTTACAAGGGCCCAAGACCTAATGTGAATGCACATCAAACACATTACAACACTAAATCAAGGTAACATTTAAGATCAGTTTAGCAAGGAGGGCCCAAACGAGCAAGGAAAAGTAAAGGGATACTTTTTCCATTGCCGCACATATATTAGTATAGGATGCATATTGTGTACCTTTTCTTCCTTTTATTTGGTTTTATAGCTTGGTCACCTTGAGTCTTAGGTGTTAGGGAGAAGGTTGTTTGTACAAATTTTGGATTGATTGGGTGTGTATTCAAAAGATCTTGATGCAAGAGAATGGAAAGCACATTGAGAATAGAGCTAGAATAGTTTACAAGAGCCATCTTTGAGTTTTGGATGGTCAAAATCTAGGATATTCTCATAGAGAGAGATTTATGAGTTGTATCTAAATCCAAACCCATTACAATTGCACAAGTTGACTAATATCTATTAGATAAAAGGGAAAAGAATCCCATCAAGCTTTGCTTGATGAATTTTGTTTCATTAAATGTACATGAATAAGTCACTACATAAGATCCTTGGAAGTTGTGTGACTACTAGGCTAATTCTTTTTTTAAAACATGTAAAATTTCTACAATCCATGTTTGATTTTTATAAAATACTTTTTTGATTTGATACATGTAGATTTCTAATATCAATGTTTCAAAAAAATTTCTGTGATCCATCATCAAGGTATGAAATCAAGAGAAGATAAATGTGAAGATGTTAGTAGAACAATATGACTAAATAGATGGAGGGAATTGTGGCACAAGATAAATTAGCACAAGAACATAGGAGTTAGATGAGATATATGAGAAAGGATAAGCCTTGGGTGAAAGGAAAGATAAAAAGAAGAGTAGGGATAATGTCAAAAACACAAGAAGGGGATAAGAAGAAGGCATATACTAAAGAAAGCTAGCATAATTATAATAGACATAAGGAAATCTATCAAAATTTCCTAAGAATGGATAACATAATTTTCTTGAGAAAGACCTTGTACACATTGAGAATGGATGATAGTGGTTCTAGTTGCATGACAATTACATGTTCTTTGCGAGACTCATGGGATCACTTGGTGATGGTAATTAGGAGCACCACCTTGAAAATTAAAATGGATGAGGTAGTGGCTATGTTTTTCTTAGAGATGTAGTAAAACGCTTCCAAATCTACTAAAGAGGTTGTAGCTCATGGAAGATCAAAGAAGAAATTCAAGAAGGACATGAAGAAGAAAAAAAAAATAGAGATATAGCAAGACATTCAAATCTCTTGGAAAGTCTAAGTCTAAGTGTTAGAATTGTAACAAGCTTGAGCACTATTATAAAGACTGCAAAAGGAGAAGAAAAAGAAAATGATTTTAATAAGTTTGATAAATCTTCTCAAGATAATATCAATTCTTTATAATGACATTGACATAATTTCATATATCACAAGGTGTGTAATTGATAAACTCTTGAGCTTCCTTCCATATGACTTCCCATTAGGGTTTGTTTCAAAGTATGAATAATATGATGATAGGAAGGTGTACCTCAATGATGAATTTGACTTGAGTATAGTTGGCCATGGTATAGAGTTCATATGCGATTCCCACATAGAAAATTGAAGGGGATAAATAATGTGCTACACATTCCTAGTTTGACACAAAACCTATTATCACTTAAGATGCATATATTAATGTAGATTGTTTTCTCTAGTAGATGGTGTAATATGGTGAGAGGATTTATAGTTCTTACTAAGGGTTTTGTGTGGTTACTTTGGTTCAACTAGATGCATGCATTGTCCAATAAAATAGTTCTCTTATTTCTATACTAAAGAAATTTGTAGAATCTAGACCCTTGCCATCAAAACCAACATCAAATATGAATGTTATGTTTAGTTTTGATGGCCATGCTTTTTAGGTAAGTAAGTGAGAGATCTTACTTTTAAGAGAAAGTTGTCTATGAAGGAAATAATGTTTTGGTGCCAAAGAATGAGCCATATAGGTGAGAGGGATCTAAAGACCCTAAAAAAATTGTTAAGGGGTTGAATGATTGTGTTATTGAATTTGATTTATGTTAACACTGCATAAATGGTAAGAAAAACAACACTCAATTTCATTCTAATTCTCACCAATATTTTTCTATGTTGGATTCAAAATTTATTTAGTTGTATTTGGTTTTGCTAATGTTCCTTCAATTCTAATTCTTTATATTATATATCCTTTATAGATGATTATTCTAGAAAGGGACAAGTAAATTTAAAGTACATAGTTGGTTTAAGGAGTTTGAAGTTCTTTTGAAAAATCAAAACTAGCAAAAAGATTAAAGTTTTGATGACTGATAATGTTGGTGACTTTTGTTCTACAAACTTTGATAAGAGTCTATATAGATCATGAGATTGATATACATAAGACAACTCCATATACCCTCAATATAATGGAGTTGTAGAGAGAATGAACATGATATTGATGGAGAGGGCTAGGAGTATGCTTAGTGGAGCCAACTTGGGACAAAAGTTGTAGGAAAAAGTAGTTGCAATGGCTTGTTACTTGACTAACATATCTCCTAAATTAATTGTTGTTAATAAGACTCTTATGGAGGCATGGAGGAGACAAAATCCCTCATTACATTATCATATAGTTTTTGGTTGAGGCATATGCACATGTGCCTATGGAGAAGTAGTGAAAGTTGGAGAAAAGGGTGGTGATATATATTTTTATTAGTTATGGAACATCAATTTGAAGACGTACAAGCTATGGGACCTTGTTGAGAAAAGAGTTCTATGCAGTAAAATTGTTATTTTAGAGAGATTAAGATTTCTTCCATAATGTTGTAGCTAGAAGAGGATGGGAAGAAATATTTGTTTCAATTAACTCCCAAAATTGAGAATATTTAATTGAAATCTCATGAAAGAGGAAAGCTATAATAGGTTTGATAGTTTAGAAAAGAAGCTATAACTTCCACCTCAATTCTTGAGGAGGTCCACTCAGTAGAGTAAACAACCAAATAGATATAATCCTCCTCATTAAAGATGTACAAAACTAATATTGATGAGCCTAGAATCATGAAGGTGACAATGGATGAGGAGATTGTTGTGTTGAAAAATTACAAAGAGAACTTAGTACTATTGCTAGAAGAAAGAAATTTTATTGCACATAAATGGGTGTTCAACAAGATGATCAATTTAGATGGTAGTGTTGAAAATTACAAGGCAATATTAGTTGTAAAATATATTGTCAAGTTAAGGGGATAGACTTCAATGAGATTTTTTCTTAGTTGCTAAGTAGAAATCTATTAGGTTATTGTTATTTGTAGCAATGATTTTTTGTTAAGATTAAAAGTTACTTTTCACTCTAGTACTTAATCTTAGTTAGACCATGTTTCTTTTTGTGTCTCAAGTTATATGATGAGGATGCATGTCATGTTCTTATATCCTCACCTAGGGTTTCTCTAAGGTTATATTTTTTCCCTTTATAATTTTTTTTATTGTATTCACTTTATATTATGAGGTTTTCATAGTAATCATGATTCAATATTTGGATCAATACCTCTTGACCTCTATAGATTTTCCATTTCTCTATTTCTATGAGAGGTGTTTGATTGTAGGTGATCCTTGGGAGCTATAGGGTTGAGAATTTAACTCCAACAATTTTGATTTAGAAATATAACAAATGGATGTGAAGATATCAATATTTTTGTATGGTGAGTTGGAGGAACAAACCTACATGACACGACCAAATAATTATGTTGCTAAAGGTAAATGAGTCTTTGAGTTGTAAATTGAAAAAATATTTATATGGTCTCAAAACAATCTCCTAAAATGTGATACAAAAAGTCTGATTCATTTTTGCTAAGTTGGGTTTTTTGAGATTGAAATTAGATCATTAAGTGTATTGTAAACTGAATGGAAAATGATTCATTATTACCACACTATATGTAGATGATGTAGGAGCACTTCTTCATCTTCAATTTGTTATATGTTCCCACTAGAAACCTTTCTTTCCTCAAGTGGACCATCACTTCATCACCAATCTGAAACTCCTTATACCTCCTCTTCTGATTTGCCTTAGCCTTATACTACATATTCATCTTGTTAATATGTTCTCTTACCTTCTCATGTATATCCTTGATGTGTTCTGCAAAATCTTTGACTTCAGCACTTATTTTCTTCTCTTGGTCCATCTTCCTCAATTCTGGAGTTGTTCTGGGGCTACCTCCATACACAATCTGGAATGGTGATCTACCAGTGCTTATATTGACAGAATTGTTGTAATAAAATTCTACCTGTGGTAAGATCAAGTCCCATCCCTTGGGTTTATCTCCTACTAAACATCTCAGTACGTTACCCAGACTCCTATTAACAACCTCTGTCTACCCATCTGTTTGTGGATGGTGTACAGAACTAAACTTCAACTCTGCAGCTTCTTCCACAAAGTCCTCCAAAAGTACCCCACAAATTTGGTGTCATGATCTGAAAAAATACTCTTTGGCAGACCATGTAGCCTCACCACCTCTTTGAAGAACAAGTCAGCAATGTGGACTGCATCATGGGTCTTCTGACATGGAATGAAATGTGCCATCTTCGAAAACCTATCAACCACCACAAAGACTAAATCATTCCCTCATTGTGTCCTTGGCAAACCAAGAAAAAAATCCATACTTATATCCTCCCACGACCTCTCTCTGGTACAGGTAAGGGCTGGTATAAGCCTGTATTTTGACTCACTCCTTTAGCCATCTGACATATCCTATAGCTTTGTACAAACTTCTTCATATCCTGTGACAACTGAGGCTAATAATAATGCTCACTGATAATGGCAATGGTCTTATCCCGACCAAAATGTCCCGCCATTCCTCCACTATGCTTCTCCTTTATCAGGTTCTCCCTCATAGAACTCCTTGGAATACACAATTGACTTCCCTTAAATAACATGCCATCCTCGGATTATGAACTAGCCCACCTTTTGTCCCCGTCCTCCACCGTGAATAGTTCCTTGCAAGTCAAGCTCTAAAATCAGATCTTCGACATGTCTTAAGTTCATTGAACCCAACCACTTCAATGTACATCTTTGTCATCAATGTATGCCTCCTACTTAAGGCATCTGTAACCCTATTTGACTTCCCACTCCTATGTTTAAACAAAGGTATAACTCTCAAGAAAACCTACCCATTTCATAAGGCCTCCGATTTAATCTTTCTTGACTATTTAGGTATCAGTAAGGCTCGGCGATCAAAGAGAATAAATTCTTCAGCAGCAATAATGTCTTGGCTTTAATGTTTTGAACTATTGTACAAATTCCGATCATATATGTAGTTACTTCTTGGGCACTTAACTTTTCAACAGTTGCGGCAATGGGCTGCCTTCTTGGCTCAACACTCGCCCAATGGCACAACCATCGGCATCACAACCACTTGAAACACCTTTGTTGAAATCTAGGAGGCTAGAATGTTGTTCGCCACCTTTTGATTCATCAGTCAAAACTTTTTGCCGCCTCCTCCATCGCCTACTTGAATTATTTTCTATCCTCTCATTGTTTTAGCTGGCGTCCACAAATATCAAGTTTCTAATGAACTTTCTATAAAAATCAGCTAAACCATGGAAGATCTAACCTCGTAGTGGCCTTGGGGTAGGCCATTCCAGAATAGCCTTCACCTTCTCCGGGTCCATCTTTAGACATTTTTCCGAGACAACGAACCCCAAGTACACTAACTCCTTCACAAAACTACACTTCTTCAGATTAATCAACAATTTCTTCTCTCTTAACTTCTCAAAGGCTCTTCGAATATGCATCGATGCTCATCCAACGTCTACTAAAAACAGCAAAATATCATATAAATACACAATAACAAAACTTACCAGAAATTCTTTTAATACCTTGTTCATGAGCTGCATGAATGTGCTTGGTGCATTGGTTATCCCAAAAGGCATGACTAACCACTCATATAGGCCCTCTTTGTTCTTGAAGGAAGCCTTCCATTCATCTCCCTCTCGAATATAGATTTTATGATATCCACTCTTCAAATCAATCTTTGTAGCATCAGCCCACCAAATAGTCCACGTCATCCATCCTGTGGGAAACTTATTGATTGTTATCTTGTTTTGCCCTAGAATCTGTACACATCCTCCACTCCCCATTCTTTTTTGGGCTAGTACTGCAAGTACTGCATATGGACTCAAACTCTCCTGTATCAAACCCTTTCTCAACAATTCTTGAACTTGTCTTTTCAACTCCTCATTTTCTGTTGGAGTCATTCTATGGGCTGCTTTATTTGGCAAACTAGCTCCAGGAATCAAGTCAATCTAATGACTAATCTTTCTTATTGGTGGTAAACCCTCAAGTACATTATCAGAAATAATATCCTGAAACTCATCCAAGATCCTAGAAACTTCTTCTAGAACCTTCTCACTATCCTCCTCACTCACTCTAGGAATCAATGCATAACACACACGCTCATGCTTCATACCTCTGAAAAATTTTCTCCATCTACATAACAAATCCTAGCACTACTGCATACCTTTTCTTTGGTCTCCTTTAGGGGTTTCAACTTGTGACTAACCCCATCCTTTTTCAAGGAATAAGTGTTTGCATGGCCATCATGTATAGCCCGCCTATCGAACTACCACGGCCTCCCAATGTGACATGCATCCATGATGATATCATGAAAATCTCATCATGGTAGCTCCCATCTTGAACTTTACTAGGCACCGCCATTGACCAAAACCTTGTGTCTTTTGCAACCATAACTGACACGATGCAGTGTGCCTTTTCTCTCGCCAACTTGTGATCATCTCTTCCGACACTGTGATAATCAAAGGTTCCCACCCATCAACAGTCACGACATCACAACATTTTCCTTCACTCTGCACCTTGTGCGTAAACAAGTTCTTCCTCCGCTCTCGGTTCCTCATCGCTCATCAAGGCCTCCAATACTAGGGCTTCTCCCCTTCTCAAAGATCATCTCGAATGTCTGATTAGCCCCTCATTCCGCATGCGCAACCCTTCCATGACCTTCCTCGGCCTGTCCGCCTCTTCCTTGGCAGGTTGTGGGATATCCATAGGCTCGATGCCCCTTCTTCACCAATCGAAACACGCTCCTTTGAAACCAATTTCTCCAAATCCTTATCCATATCTCCCTTATCCTCTTCCTCTTTGATCACTACTGTTTTGATCATGAGGGTAGTATAAGTTGGCATTCCTTTGGCTTCGACTGCTACCCACATCTTCACTTTTATTTTCATCATCATTTCAGCTTCCCTGGTCACTTCCATCGCTCTTCCATTTCTGACCTCCTCATCCTTTTTTCCATCAAATCTTTTGTTCAACTTCTCTTCCACCTTTAGAGCAAACTGATACACATCCTCAATGGTGGTCATTCTGACTAGGCTTAACTCCTCTTGAATGCTCGGTCATAACCCATTAAGGTAGCGGTCTACCTTCTCCTTATTGGCCTCTTTGTGGCTCATTCTGATGATTATCTTGTGAAATTCTTCAGTATATTCTTTCACAGATCTACTTCCTTGCTTCAACCCTTGCAATTTCTTCAACAGATCTAACTCGTAGTCCACTGGTATGAACTGCTTCTGCAGTTTCTCTACCATGCAATCCCATCTGGTGATATTTCCTTTTCCTCTTCAATTTCTTTCCAATTGGATCTCTTTCCACCAAATACTAGCATGGTCCTTTAGCTTCATTTTCACAAACTTAACCCGATCTGGATCTTCTATTCCCTCATATTCAAAATATTCTTCTAGCTCGTTGATCCAGTCAATCAACTCTTTCGGGTTTAGACTTCCGAATAACTGGGGACTTCTACTGGGTCTTTCGATCTTCAAAATGGCCCTTATTAGCCACATTTGGTCTTGATCAATTGCTTCTTCTTCCTCTTCTGCATTTGAACCTTCTTCCTCTCCTTCATCCTCACTTTCCTCCCTCGGGTTTAACCCCCTTCTCAACTGCTCTTGTAACGCGTCAATCTGTCTTTGGAGGGCTGCCAGTGCATCTCTTCCACCAACATTTCTGCCGCCTCGACCACCTCTGGCACCACCATGCCAACTAGGCATCACTCTTGGAGGCATCTTCCTTGACCTTGACCCACAACCACAGTCTTGGTGCAAACTGCCTCACGATCGACGATCTGTCCACACGCTCAAGAAAGTCTGGCTTTGATACCACTTGATGAGGGTGCAACCCAAGACTTAGAAAATAACACACAAACAAGAGAATAATTTTATTATTCAGAAAATGGAGCTTCTTACATGCAGAGGATCTCAAATCCCCAATTTCTACAACACATGCAAGTTACAGAAAGCTACAGAATCACCCTTTCGCAATGTGCGAGCTTGTCCCCAAAAAGTTACCCAAACATTAGAAACCCGCCCATAAATAGATCTCCTCTTTAGTTTGGAGCCAAAACAACATTCAAATTTTGAGTTTAGGCAGTTTGGCGCCGAAAATTACAACTTGAAGTTCAAATTTCAAAAGAACATTTGCAATTGTGTCTTCTAGAAAGTGTGCCAACTTCCTGGGGCCATAACTTTTGATCCGGGACTCCGATTCATGAACCGTTTGAACCATTGGAAAGGTCTCGAAGTCAAGAACGCGCTCAAAATCCACTATGCCAATTTTAGCAAGTTTTGGGTTCGATCTGGGAACTCTAAGTGCCTCAAATCTAACTCAAAATATTTTAAGGTGCAAATCTAGGAAACTAAAACTGCAATATCTTTCCACCCATGAATAGGAATCAAAAACCATAAATTGGGAATTTCATTATGATGAAAAGGGTATCCAAAAATGTAAAAACATCTAAAAACCGAGAAACTTGAAATTTAACTATTTTTGGGTGATGCAAGATTGCCCTTACACCACTGGATGCTCCTGCATCAGTAGATGATATGTTGTTTTTTGGTAATAGCAAGGAGATGATTTGAGATTTGAAGTATCACCTTTAATAACAATTTGACAAGGACTTGGGGTTGCCCGATATATATTGGGCATAGAGATTAGAAGAGATGGAGTGAACAAAAACATTGGTTGGGCCATAGTAAGTATGTGAACTCTATAATTTATATTGTGTTAACATAGAAGACAACAAACCATTGAGTTTTCTTATTTCAATGGGAAATAAGAAATTAGTCTTCTACAACACTCACAACTTGATGAAGTAGATGACTCATGTTTTGTATGCCAATATAGTTGAGAGTTTGATGTATGCTATGGAGTATACTAGACTATACACTACCCATGCAATGAGAGTCTTAAGTCATTTCATGCCTAATTTTGGATGAAATCATTGGGTTGCAATTAAAAGGGTCTTTAAATATTTGTACTTGGTACCTTTGAGTAATCCATTTTTATCATGTCGATTCTACAAGGGACCAACACTAAGTCGATATTCTTGGATTTGTGGATTTAGATTGAATATGATATGTTGATAGAAAAGTATTCACTAGTGGGTGTGTTTAATGTATTTGGTGGTGCTATTAGTTGGATAAGTAAGTGATAGGCTATGGTCATGAGTACATGGAAGCTACTAATTCTTGTAGGAAGGTCATTTGGCTTAAGAGATTATGATCAAATATGGGGCCAAGTTAGGGAGCTATCAAAGTTCTTTGTGACCATTAGAGTGCCAGATGTTTGGCAATGAACTCAACCTTTCATGTAAGGACAAAGCACAAAGGTTTCTAGTACCAATTTATTCATGACATGGTAGAGGATGACATGGTGATGTTGAATAAAGTTGGTACTTTGCAGAATGCCATAGATGCATTGAGGGAGCAATTCAACATATAGAAGTTCCAAGTTGTGTAATAAGTCTATGGGCCTCATAGCCCCTAGAAAATAACTTTAGTGTCGGTACATTCCCTTTTCTCTTGCAAGGTGTTTGATAGGTGGGAGAATTGTATGAAAGGTGTCTCAATATAATCTTAATGTTAAAAATAAAATGATACAATTTTAAGATATATAATAAAAAAAATAGAAATTTTAGGGTTCTAGAGGTCGATTTTGGCTCCAAAAAAATTGAAATGTGCTTTATCTAGGGCAAGAAGATTGCAATGACATGGGCCTCTTCCAAATATACAATTTAAAAAAATGGGCTTAAACGGCTTTGCAAAGTAAAAGTTATGGCCTTGAAAATTTGAACCTTCCACCTTAAAAACGTAAGAGAACATATGACACATAAGAATGCTATAAGAGGAAGTTACACTTGTTGACCAATATATGGTGCCATCATAAGGAATATTTCAAAAGAGATAATGGAGCCAAAATAGTTTTGGACATAGGGAACACTGAGAGGGGGGGCGGGTAGGGTGAATCAGTGTTCAACAAATTAGACTTTCAATTCAAATCTTAAACCATTTACAACACATAAACAGAAATAAAGATGCAAGCACATGAACAAGATGATCAAAACACCATAACACCAATATTTTTACATGGAAACCCTATTAGGGGAAAAACTACGGTGGAGGTTAATCCACAATTATACTTTGTTAAAATTATGAATAAAAGGGAATGCACTTGCATTAAGGCACATTGCTTAGAGCTCACTGCTCAAAATAAGGAAGGCTCACTGCATTACAAAATGTTTGTGATTACAATAAAAAATTGAATTGAGAAGATAGCATCTACAAATTCCTGGATTCAATTCCCATGAAGCACATAAAATGGATTTTGAACCTTTTGTATTATCTTGCAACTCGCTCTACTTTGCTCTGCCTTAACTCACAATAATCTTCTTCTGCTCAAGCAAAATTTACTCAACTGATCTTCTACTATTCGCTCATATAGTTGCTCTGCACCTTTTCACACACACACACCTTCTCACCACTTCATCCACTATTTTAAAAATGAATTACCAATCTCATATATATATCTGCTAACAAAGATTTTAATCACTTAAGTCGGCTTTAGCAAAACCTGAAATATTCTCCATCAGTCGGCTCAAATCATGAGCAATCTTTAATGCACACCCACACAAGTCAGCTAAGATATAGCTGAGACCCAAAACAATATTCTCAAACTTAGAAACAATCAAACAACTACTCCTTGTACATCCGTGACACCTACATTCATTGAGTCAGCCACAATGAGCAAATAAATAGAAAATCATTCTACCAAATCTCCTAACTCGTACATTGATTGTTGCAACACCACATAAATTACCAATAAGGTAACATACATGATTAAGAAACTTTCCTGGGGATCCACAACACAAAATGATGATCTGGTGAAGCATACAAATCGACTATCTGACTGGATACCCTATTCTTCACACTTTTTGTCGGTAACACACTGTCTTCTACATTTCCTGCCGGTATAAGTAGATATTGATCTACGGACCGAGATAATGACTTCAATTGCCATCAATGACAACACTAGAAGCCATACACAATCTCCCCAAGCCATATGCCAATAAATCGATTGTCCAATTTGTTGAGTAGATTATGATAAGCTTATGGTAGGTGGAATGAGTATATTATTTTTAACTTGTGGACTCATCTTGGGATTTTGGCATGGATTTTTTATTAAGGATTTAGCTACCACATTTTGGATGGTTTTGGCTCATGGTTTCCTCATGACAATGTTATAATTTTTCAATATTGCTTCTCTTATTTATTGGTTGTTTCAGATGAAGGTTTCATAGTGAGTTTTATTTTTGTTATTATGCTTTGAAAAAATATTGTAAAGCTATTGTTGGTAATACTTCTCTAAATGTTTAGTCTGTATAAATGTATTGTAATCATTGATTAATTAAAATTATAAATGAAATTATTTTCAAAATAGATTTTTCTCCCATCATTAAATTATAATACACTGCTTTTATGTAACTGAATAATCAATTTTATTTTAAAAGAGAAAACTAACCATCTAAAGAAAGAAAATGGAAAACAGTAATTGAAAGATTGATGTTGTGATCACTACTAGCATACCAAATGCTGATAAGTGAAATAACACCCATACAAATGTTCCCTCGTGGAAAGGAGGTATGTAACACGAAACAAATAGAATAAATTATATAATATGCTTTTTACTTCATAGAGAAGTCGGAACTCGTTAGACTTTCTTTCCTTTTAGGCTCCATACAAATAGCGCACTTCCCATACCTGACTTGCTAGTAAGTCCCCAAACTAGGCCATAAACTATTTTCAACATTATTAAAGGCTTCATACCAACTCAGATTAAAATATTTGCTAAACCCAAGACTTCATAGAACCACAGTTTACCTTTTTATTAACAGAAATTGGCATCACGTAGAACATTGCTATGTAGATCCATCTAGTACGTTACTCTAAAACACAACTCGTATCAGAGTAAACTGCTCCTTAAAGTGATATTCATTATACTTAGCATTATGAATCCCATTACCTTATTATGGTTCATTTCAAGATTTAATTTGGCTATATGAGACTTCAAATCATTTGCATTCTAATTTAACATTCATCATTCACAAATAACATATTCAATCTGGTTTTCTATTTCTATGTCTTGGTTGATAATTGAAGTTTGGATGGAGTATATTTTCCAAGTTTGTAAGCCTTGAAAAGCAATATTTCAATTTTTCTTTTATTTTTCATTTTTAGATGATTCTATTTGTTAGGAGACCATATTAAGATGGCTTGACTTCTATTGAATTGGATGTATTTTAAATGAAACGGGTTACTGAATTTTCTGCAGATGAATACTTCATGGATGAAAAGTTTGCTCTTGCTATAACTGAGTTGTGTATGCACTGCATGCATAAATTATTTGGAAGGCATAATTACTTCATTGCCGTGTGCATTACTTAGCTTTATATTTGACTACTTGTGCTTCATGACTTTTCTTTTCCAAACAACGAATCTTACTGAATGATGTATATTATGATACAAATGTTTTAATAAAATCTTGTTTCTGTATCTCACTTTGTAGTGTGTGGTTGCAAGTGATATTGTAGTGATGAATCTTGAAGTTGACTAAATAATTTTATTTCAGTGATGAATCTGTTTTTCCAAGATACAGTGTTCTAATTGCTTCTTCATTACGAATAGCTGGGAGACTTGCTTCTCAGCTAATCTTTGAGGTTTGCTGTTTTCCTTATTTGTTGTATTAAATCTGCATCCTTCTTATTCCTTTCTTTTTTAAAATAGCTAGTCTGTCACTCTAATGAGTGCAGGAGTTTGAGGTTTGAAGGATGACCCCTTTTAGAAGCTTCTCTCTAAAAGTTACTTTGTTACTTTGATCAAATGTATGCATATACTTTGGAACTGAATGATTATATAGATGCTATGCTTTGAATATAGAATTGCATGACTTCGTTTTAAGTTTTACCTGCTTAGTCTGCTCCACAGAAGAAGACACAAGTGACATCAACCCTGTTCCCTGCAAGTTCTACCTCCAATGGGACCTTCTATCTCCATGGTTGCTCCATTTTTGGGAGACATTGCAACTCTATTGGTTTGTAACATTTCTTCTTGTAAACAATATTTTCTTGCATGAATCTTGTTGCTAGAAACTTTATACTTCAAAGTTTATCACTTATCAGTTGGAACTTAGTTAATTAGTCAAGTCTTCAACGCGAGAATGTCTTATTTTACCAGCTAATGGATGCATGCAGTTTCCAAGTTATTATAGACTTCTATAAGTGATATGAATTCCTGGATATTAATATGGTTAAATGGTTATCTATCTCTAAACAAATATTATGATGGAATATTTTTCTTTCTGATTACCTTTACCTATATGTTTTTTCTTGTCTCTTAGAGCTAATCTGTTTCTTTGATCAAATGCACTCATATGCTTGGGAACTGAATGATTATGCAGATGCTATGCTTTGAATATAGAATTGCATGACCTCGTTTTAAGCTTGACCTGCTTACTCTGCTCCACAGAAGCACACACAAGTGGCATCAACCCTGTTCCTTGCAAGTTCTACTCCAATGGGACCTTCTATCTCCTTGGTTGATGCATTTATGGGAGACATTGTGACTCTGTTGGTCTGTAATAGATATGAATTCCTGGATATTAATCTTGTAATCTATTGGAAAGTATCAGTTCTATGGTTAAATGGTTATCTATCCCTAAACAGACATCGTGATGGAATATTTTTTTCATTCTAGTTACTTTTACCTACATGTTTTTTCTTTTACTTTTTGTAGGTAAAGATGAATTTCGCTTGGATATAATAGAAACTCTCTGAGGATCTTTGGTTCAAACCATTCCACAAGTTTCTCTAACAGTTCTTTGAAAGATTTCATGGTTAAGAAGTCAGGGAAGCGTCTAAGGACCTCTTTGAGAAGTTAACTCTCTTGCTGGAATAATAATAAGTTTGACAAGATCATTTGTAGTAGGTATAATTTTTCTACAGTTCATGAAGAATAGAATGTATGTTTCTGAATTAAATTGTATATGTGTTTTTGAATAGATGTTTCGAATCACACTCAATGATCCATCATCAGATAGAGGACAATCATTTCAAAAATGATCATTTTTAATTGTTAATCTGCAGATGAATGTCAATTCAAAGAATATCATTTCTAGTTGTTAAGTATTCTGCGGATGAACGCAACACCAAAAATAAGATTTGGAGTGCTGTAAAGATTTGGAGATTCGAATGTGCAGGTATGTTTTGGATTGCTTTGCATTTTTAGAAGATGGCTGGATTGCAAGGATTAGTGTATTTTAAATTCAAATGTTGGCAGGGATTAGTGTATTTTATTTTTTTCAGGTTCAGATGGTTGGATTGCATGCATTGAGAAAGATTTTGCAAAGAGCCGTTGAGGAGAGTCCCAAGAGTAACAACCGCACATGGGAGAGCATGCTTCTGATATTTTCTCTCTAATACAAATTCTGACACAGGTATTGATGAAGTGATGCATTTCTTTTTCAGATTTATAATTGAGATGTACAAATGAGCTACCTTCACTTTTTGGTGAAAGTTTCTCCTTCCATACACTTTATTAGAAGCTAGTGAATCCAACAAGATGTCCTCAATTTTCTTTAATGAATTATGCTCGCTGTCCTATTCAATTTAATATTGAAGAGGATATGCTATAAAATATCAGTTCAATTTAATTTTAGCTAAATTGGAATTTGCATTGTTTTCTTATTTTTCTTTTGAATATCAGTGAGCAAGTTCAAGTTTGAAAGAATTAATTCTAAATTATAGAAGCATGCAGAAATTGTATGATAATTTTTAGACTTGTAGAGCATGAACCAAATCTTTTTTCTAATTATACTTAATGTTGCAAGCAAATACCATAAGTTCATATATATACTGAGCATTGCGTTGGTAGCCAGAAGCTGCATCTAATAGTTGTTCTTCCTGTACAGAATAAGACCGCCTCAAGTGTGGCAAATACTCTGCCTGTTCCATTGCCTACTCCAAAACTGGCTGTGCAGTCATCAGCAGTTAAAATGGACATGCCTTCACAGTCAGACTCTATCGTGTCCACCTCCCATATAGTAAAATCTGATGACGGTCTGAAGAATGTAGAAGATGATGATTGGGACAACTTTCAGCATTTTCCAGTCTCCACCGCAGTAATTTCTGAAAACACTCATTGGCATGGATCAAGTGCTGCAGCTGTGACATGTTGACAATGGAATCAGGGAGGTTATTTAAACCTCTACAACTTTCTATTTCAAGTGTTGCAGTTGTGACAGGTTGCCAATGGGATCGCGGAGGTTATTTAAATCTTCACACCATCTTATGTTCAAGTGCTGCAGCTGTGACAGGTTGCCAAAGGAATCAGGGAGGTTTAAATACTGCAGCTGTGACAGGCTGCCGAAGGAATCAGGGAAGTGATTTAAACGTCCACACCCTTCTATGTTCAAGTGCTGCAGCTGTAATAGGTTACCAATGGAATCAGGAAGGTTATTTAAATCTATACACCCTACTATGTTCAAGTGCTGCAGCTGTAACAGGTTACCAATGGAATCAGGGAGGTTATTTAAATCTATACACCCTACCATGTTCAAGTGCTGCAGCTGACAGGTTGCCAATGGAATTAGGGAGGTTATTTAAATGTCCACGCTCTTCTATGCTCAAGTGCTGCAGCTGTGGCAAGTTGCGAATCCAGGAGGTTATTTAAACCATGACAATATTTTATTTTCAAGTGTTCTAACTACAATAGATTGTCAATAGAATCAAGGAAGTTATTTAAACATTTAAAACTTCCTATTATATTCAAGTGCTGCAGCTGTGACAAGTTGCCAATGGAATCAGAGAGGTTATTTAAATGTCCACACCCTTCTATATTCAAGTGTTGCAGGTATGACAGGTTGCCAATGGAATCAAGGAGGTTATTTAAACCATGACAATATTTTATTTTCAAGCACTGCAACTGCCATAGATTGTCAATATAATCAAGGAGGTTATTTAAACCTTTAAAACTTTCTATTATGTTCAAGTGTTGCAGCTGTGACAAATTGACAATGGAATCAGAGAGATTATTTAAACCTCTACAACTTTCTATTTCCAAGTACTGCATATTTGACAAGTTGCCAATGGAATCAGGAAGGATATTTAAACTTCTACAGTCTTCTATGTTCAAGTGTTGCAGTTGTGACAGGTTGTCAATAGATTCAGGGAGGTTATTTAAACTTTTACACCCTTCTATGTTCAAGTGTTGCAGTTATGACAGGTTACCAATGGAGTTAGGGAGGTTATTTAAATCTATCTATGCACCCTACCATGTTCAAGTGCTGCAGCTGTGACAGGTTGCCAATAGAATCAGGGAGGCTATTTAAACGTCCACATCCTTCTATGTTCAAGTGTTGCAGCTGTAACATATTGTCAATGAAATCAAGGAGGTTATATAGACCATGACAATATTTTATTTTCAAATGCTACAAATGCAATAGATTGTCAATAGAATCAAGGAGGTTATTTAAACCTTTAAAATTTCCTATTGTGTTCAAGTGCTGCAGCTATGACAGGTTGACAATGGAATTAGGGAGGTTATTTAAACCTTTACAACTTTCAATTTTCAAGTGCTGCAGATGTGACAAGTCATCAATGGAATCAGAAAGGTTATTTAAACCCATGCAATCTTCTATGTTCAAGTGTTGCGGCTGTGACAGAGTGCCAATAGAATCAGGGAGGTTATTTAAACTTTTACACCCTTCTTTGTTCAAATGCTGCAGCTGTGACAGGTTGCCAATGGAATGAGGGAGGTTATTTATATCTACACACCCTACCATGTTCTAAGTGTTGCAGCTATGACAGGTTGCTAATGGAATCAGTGAGGATATTTAAACGTCCACACCCTTCTATGTTCAAGTGCTGCAGCTGTGACAGGTTGCTAATGGAATCAAGGACGTTATTTTAACTGTGAGAATATTTTATTTTCAAGTGTTGCAGCTGCAATAGATTGTCAACAAAATCAAGGAGGTTATTTAAATCTTTAAAACTTCCTATTATGTTCAAGTATTGCACCTGTGACAGGTTGACAATGGAATCAGGGAGGTTATTTAAACCTCTGCAACTTTCTATTTTCAAGTGCTGCAAATGTGATAGATTGCCAATGGAATCAAGGAGGTTATTTAAAGTTTTAAACCTCTACAGTCTTCTATGTTCAAGTGCTGCAGCTGTGACAGGTTGTCAATAGAATTAGGGAGGTTATTTAATCTTTTACATCCTTCTATGTTCAAGTGCTGCAGCTGTGACAGGTTGTCAATGGAATTAGGGAGGTTATTTAAATCTATACACCTTACCATGTTCAAGTGCTGCAGCTATGACAGGTTGCCAATGGAATCGGGAAGGTTATTTAAACGTACACACCCTTCTATGTTCAAGGTTGCAGCTGTGACAGGTTGCCAATGGAATAAGGAGGTTATTTAAACCATTACAATATTTTATTTTCAAGTGTTGCAGCTGCTATAGATTGTCAATAGAATCAAGGAGGTTATTTAAACCTTTGAAACTTCCTATTATGTTCAAGTGCTAAGCTGTGACATGTTGACAATGGAATTAGGGAGGTTCTTTAAACCTCTACAACTTTCTATTTTCAAGTACTGCAGATGTGATAGGTTGCCAATGGAATCAGGGAGGTTATTTAAACCTCTACAGTTTTCTATGTTCAAGTGTTGCAACTATGCCAGGTTGCTAATAGAATCATGGAGGTTATTTGAACTTTTACACCCTTCTATGTTCAAGTGCTGCGGTTACCAATGGAATCAGGGAGGTTATTTAAACCTCTACAATCTATTATATTCAAGTGTTGCAGCTATGACAGATTGTCAATTGAATCAATTTCAGAAGTTTCATCCAGAGAGGAAATTGATTTCCCAGCTGAAGACTGAGGATTTTCAATCATTTTATGGATCACAGTTGGTTACAGATTCAACTATAACATGGGTAAGCCTATAAGATAGACATGTAAATTCACTTTCTGTAGCTTTAGAAGAGCATGTCACAGTTATGATACGTGTGTGAAGCCCAATCTTGGATAACGGCTGCTGACTTGTAACCGCTCTTATTTGCTGCCTTGCTTTGTAACCGCAATACCGTTGCCTGCTGGTCTTCTTGGAACGGTGGTTGGAATTGTATTGGTTGCATTGGCTTTTATTGCTGCGGCCATTGTTGGCTATGTATGTACTGTGTAAAAATCCAGTGATTAATAAAGAGTATCCCCTGCTGTTAAAGTGGATGTAGTCATTTGACGAACCACTATAAAATTTATGTATTCTTGTCTGTGTGTGTTCTTGTTCGTTTATTTTATTTTCTACAACACACAGAACAAAAGAGATCTGAACAGAAAGAGATTCTCCAAAAAGATGATTTAAATAAATCAAGTGAAGATGGCAGACACAAGGATGATAGGGAAGCTTCAGTGGAGGATCTTTCTTCATTCCAATTCCTAATGCTTAAATAACGGATGACCTGCATATTAACTCCAAAATCAAATATCTTGCCATCTCAAAGGCTTTTCAAAATATCGTGAATTTGTTTCAAGTCATTATGATTAATTCTATTTAGCTAAGTCATATTAATCACAATGATGTCATTCTTCGATAAAACAAATTCCAGACCAAAACGAGCCAAAGCCAAAATAAATGGTGCACAAAGACGATGATGTATCATTATGTAATTCTGACAACAAATACTTCAACATAGGCAATTGTAATTCTGGTATTGTGGGTCTCCACTGTGAAATGACATGTGAGGACATGTTTGACAGAGTACTTGCAAAATGAAGAGTTTAATAAACGTCCACCAATATTCAAGGTCAACTCAAGTTTCATTTTTCTACTTATGGATAAAGTTACATTTTATTTCTCAATCCCTTGAACAAGGTGATTTACTATTTTCATAGTAAATGGCGTTGTATTTTTTTGAAAAAGACTTCATTCTAAAATTTGTTTTGTAATTCTTAATTGGTCCTATTTTTAAATTGTACATATTTGTCATTATTAGGGGAAAGGATCTAGTTATCGCTACCCATTGAATTACCGCCACCTCCATGCTCACTTAACCCCCCCAAAAAAAAATTCACTTTGATCCATTAAAAAACTTCATTTTATTGAATAAATAATTACAAAAACACCAATGGCTGCTCATTAAGTGCTAAAGTGAATGAGACACATTGACTTTTGAGTGAATTTGAATGATAAAACAGTTATAATTAATTGGAATTATAGTGGGCGGATATTGAGACATTAGGTGGTGGCGAATGGATGTCACCTCTAAAAGGTGACTTTTTTACCTCTGCACGCATATCCAACGCTCCCACACTTGATCGAATTGCCCAGAAGCCAAGACTTTAGTTATAAACACTTAACTTGTGAGCGAAAAAAACCCATAAATTTTTTTTGATTCGACATATGGTTTGAATTTTGCGGTTGCTCGAAGTTAGCCCTGGCGGATACCAAGTCCTCTCTGCTAATTGATATCATTTTGTAGTGGTGAAATTTGCATATCCATACAATTTTCATTTATATGTTTTGTGTGTATTTTGAGATAATGTCTTAATATATGTATATAATGAAAAATGATATGATATTGTGAGAAATTGAGGTCATCCTTATACATTCTTAGACATTTAGCACTACCCTATTCATTTATACACTCTTATAAATTCATCATGCCTATTTGTTTATCACAACTATCTATGCATCTACCTCCATTTAGTCATTTGTCACTTGGATTTAATCATTATTTCATTCTAGGACAAGATTGTGTATATGGGGATGATCTCATGGATGTGAACTTATCCCTTTCTAATTTCAAATTTGAATGACTAGCACTCCTTTATACTTTACCTTGAATCAACTAAACATAGTTTTGGTGCAATTTAATGTTAGTATTTAGAGAAATTCAATACATTCATTCTAATCATCTCCCTCACATTCTATTTCACAAGTATATGAAAGATCAAACATTTTAGAGAGCATTAGTAGCAACACACTTCAACTTGGTGCAATAAAAAGAGTAAAGATTTTACAACTCAGGTGCGGTATCAGGACATAATAACCTAGGCTAAATAACCTTGGACACAATAACCCCGTCATAATAACCCAGGACAAAATAACTCAGGGTCATAATAACCCATGGACATAATAACTCGTGGTCAAAATAACCCATGGACATAATAACCCGTGGTAATTTTATAATTTCTCTATATTCTTATGGGGATATTTTGTCCATGGGTTATTCTGACCACGGGTTATTTTGGCTTGGGTTATTATGACCCTGGGTTATTTTGTCCTTGGGTTATTGTGATCGAGTTATTCTGTCTAGGGTTATTTTGGCAGGGTTATTATGTCCTGTAACCCTCACGTGCTCATTATTTTATAATGCCATTCAATTTCAAGGGGTTGATCAAGGCTAAAGTGCTATTATGGCTTAGTCATATGCCAACATAACAAAGTATTTCTCAATACCACTAGTTCCCAATTCTCAAAAAGACAAAACAATGAACATAATAGTAGACAAAACTATAGAGTAGAGGTCTATACACAAATCTGGAACACAAATATATATTTGCAATCATAAACTAGTCTCAAGCCTATGGATTTTTCCTTTAATAGGATAAAGATTTAGCGTAATATTTTAGGTAGTTATATTGACAAAGAGGCCTTATTTTCTAGGGTTTAAGAACAACATAGGATGTAAAACCTTACCTCCTTGGCATTCATCAGGTGTTGTTACAAAATACTAGAATATCAATATTGAGAGAAACACATGAATCTAACATTTATTTAGTATTTTAAATGACCAAAATATCAATATTGACCTCATTGTTATTTGTTTAACTTAATTATGCCTATGTATGTGGGTGATCCCACAATAGTGGTTTACAATTTTTGGCCAAACTGGACACTGATATTTTTTTTTTAAACACAATCTCCACATTCACGCACCTATAACGATTAAACCGTAAAGAATTTGAAGATGATGCAAACTAGAGTCTTGTCATATTTTGTCTGTAGATTCTAAAAATATTTTTTTCAATTTTTTTGGAATCAGATTGCACTTCTTTTTCCATCTCCCAAAAATTGGTTTTTTTCAAAAATAGCATTTTTAAAAAGTGACGCACACCATATAACGATAACATTTTTTTCCTTCAAAGATAAAATTCCAATTCTTTCAAATTTAGATTTGTAACTCTGATATCTAGTGCTTCCACTTGGTTAGATAGTTTTTTATTGAATATTTTTTCTTTAATCAAGTTTTAAAGTCAAATCAATTACAATTCACATAACACACATATATATAACTTTTAAATGTTTTTTTTTTTTTTGGATCAAGGACTAAATATTGCACTCATATTTTTAATTTTTTTTTGATAATCTTCTATTTTCCACTTGTGCAGAACAAAGAGTTTTGTTTTCAGTGAAAAACCTATATTTAATAAAACTTAAAAAACAAATAGATAATATAATCAAAACATATTAAAATTATATTCGTTGGATAGCTCGTTTTGAGGGGAACCCGATACTAGTTGGGTTTTTGAGATATTCTCCATTTTTATTCTCAAATCGAGCTTCGAAACGCAAAATTTTCAACAATTTTGGTGCCTTTGGAAGCAAGGATGAAAAAAGAGGGGTTCGGCCGAACAAGTGTTCGGCCGAACATCTTGGAAAGATTCGATCGAACATGGGTTCGACTGAACCCATGTTCGGCTGAACCACCAATCCATGCAATTAAAAAAAAGAAATTAAATGTGAAAATGAAGGCGTTTTTTTTGTTTTAGTCATATTCAATGGGTTCGGCCGAACCCATTTAAATATTGTTTTTTTATGGGGCGGTGACTGGTTCGGCCGAACCATGGGTTCGGCCGAACCCATTTGATATGAAGAATGGGAAAAAGTCAAAATTTCCTTCCTCTTAAAAAGTGTAAACCACTTATGTGGCTTCACCCATGTGTATTTTATTAGATTAGATTAGAGTAAATCCAAAGAAACACTATTTTCTAGATTTTTTTGGTGAACACAATCAAACCATGACACAACTTTACTTTGATCTTCATTTGGTGGTATTAAGATTCATTAATATATCTTTTCCCTTAATATTTTGGTGCATATTCATCCTTCCTATCTATCAACTACCACAACCACTCTTAGATTAGATTTAAGTTATATTTTTTACACACTTTATAGGTTTGATATAGGACTAATATTATGATTTAAATTCAGCTATACATCTTTTAATATCATTTTCATACTTCTGTTAAGTTTTGAGCCTTTATTGCTTATTTTGGCGAGCCCCACATCTTTGGATAAAACCTTGCTTTCACATCATGGATTTTCATAGTCTACTATTCTTGGCATCTATTCATAGTGGTTCTCTAACTAATTTTAACATGTCCATGGGTATGTGCAAGATCATCATAGAAAAAATAGGCCCTTAATTGGCCAAAAATTCAAAAAAACCAGAGTTAGGCAACTTCACATAAAAATTTGAATAAGTTATCTATATTATTTAAAAAATGTGTAAGAATAGAATCTGTAGAAAATTGAATGTAGTTTCTAAACTACTAGGTATGTTTTTTAAAAAAAACTATTTGGTGAGAATTTGAAATTTCAATGTAGTGGTACTTCAATTTCAGGAA
This sequence comes from Sequoia sempervirens, assembly GCA_007258455.2. Lineage (NCBI taxonomy): Eukaryota > Viridiplantae > Streptophyta > Pinopsida > Cupressales > Cupressaceae > Sequoia > Sequoia sempervirens. The sequence continues at coordinate 707,866,493 of VDFB02193867.1, read as the reverse complement.
AAAAATAAGAAGTAGGTGTCTATCTGACCACCCTAGCCACACTAAAATGATAATAATTTTTTATAATATTTTAGATATAAGTAGAGGACTCATGCCCCAATGCGATGCATATTTTTTTGTAATTTTTTTCCAAGTAAATAATTAATTATAAATTTTTTATTGCAACTTTTTACAAAATATAAAAACTCATATGTCTGGCCACCTTGACTTGGTCAAAACTTCATGAAATTCAATTTTTCATTTTTTGATTCTATAGTATACAAATCATAGAATGTGATGCATGTTTTTAATTCAAAAAATGTGATACCATTTGAAAGCTATAAATATTTTTCAATCAGCCTATCAATCAGGACTTTAGTCATAATTTGAATAGAAAATGAATAATAATTAATTATTAAATTCAAAGTAAAGCATAATTTATATCAGTGGAAAGTTGAGAATCTCCTTTAAAAACCCTTTTCGTTTCATCAATTTTGGGTAAAAAAATAGTCTTCAGCCACATACCCATCATATTGCCACTTTTTGGCCCATCATGATAGGACTGCACATACCCCCATACACTTTAAATGATATGTGACATATATCTTTATTCTTGATTCACTTATGATATTTTAACACTTATAAATAGGACCAATTTGTTTATAGAAGCATTATATGACCACATATTCTTGCACTCTTGATTTAGGGATTTGATCATCACCTTCTCTTCTCTATTGGATACTCTTCACTCCTTCGTGATCATTTAATTTCACCCACTTCTTGAAAGAGTGGCAGTAGTGTGAAAGATTATTTATATGAGTTACCTTGTCACACATACATTGTGAATGAGACACATTACCTACTTGTACCTTGTATTTGTAGGGATGACATATCCTATATTGAGTGTACATGTCACACGGCTTATGATTCTTCATTTTTTTCATCTTTGACTAAATCTACTACTTTTAGAAGCTTCACTCATTTATTTGATTAAATGCACACATATAGTTGGGAATTGAATGACTATGTAGATGCTACGCTTTGAATTTAGAAATGTATGAAGGGTTTCAATAAAGTCTCATTAATTTTCAAGATATTAATTTTTGTAGTTGTTTTAAGCAGACACAAATAGCATCAACCTTGTTCTACACAAGTGATAGATATGCTCTTCCACCTCCAATGGGATTTTCTATCTCCATGGTTATTGCATTTATGGGAGACATTATGGCTCTATTGTCAACTAATGTATTGGTTTGTAACATTGCTTCTTGTAAACAATATTTGCTTGCATGAATTTTGTTGCTAGAAATGTTTTGTGTTAAAATTTATTACCCATCATCTGGAACATAGTTTAGCCAAGTCTTCAAAGTGAGAATGTCTTATTTTATCATAAGTAGATGCACGATTATTATAGAGGTCTATAAGTCATATAAATTTATGGATATTAAACTTGTAATCTATTGGGAATTATCATTTATATGGTTAAATGGTTATCTATCTTTGGACAACTATTATGATGGAATATTTATTTCTTTCTAGTTGCCTTTACCTACTTGTTTTTTCTTTTACTTTTTGTGATTATAGAAGAAATTAGCTTGGATGAATATAGCAGGAAGCAGATAGATATTCTTTAAAGGTCTTTGGGGCAAACCATTCTACAATATTGTCAACAGTACTTTGAAAAACTTCATGGCTAAAAAATTTACATTGCAAATAAAGTTAAAGAAGAATTTCATTATATTTGTTTGTGTGTCATATTACATCCAATACATTGACATTTTAAAATTATTATTTTTCCTTGAATAACCACTCCAAATTCTCATAAGAATAACTCCCTAAAACTAACAACTAACTATTAACTAATTTAATAAATGTAAACTTTAATTGAGAAATAATTACTTCCAGTTGTTAAGCATTTTGTAGATGAAAATGACACCAAAGAAAATATTTGGAGTGTTGTATAGAAACCTTGCATCAATTATCTTAAAAAAACCTTTGGAGATTAAAATCTCCAGGCATGTTTTAGATCGGTTTGCATTTTTAGAAGACGTAAAATACATGATTCAAAAGTTGACGGATATTAGTGTATTTAATTTTTTTTAGGTTGAGATGGTTGGACTATACTACAAAGAGATGTTGCTGAGAAGTCTCAAGAGTCACACAACTATTGATGAAGTGATGCATTTCTTTTTATATTAACAATTGAGATATAAAATTATGATATAGAGACCTAATTAGGCTTATTTTTTTCTCGTTGAACTTATTCTTCTTTCATTTGTAGGTGAAAGATAAAAAACTTTTTCTTTATAATGAACTTGGTGTGAATCCCAATCAATAGAAACTAAAGAAAATTCATAGGTATGGTCAATTGAGCCTGTTTCTCATTTAAAATATATCGTTCCCTTGGGATCTAGTATCTTTTCTTTTTAATTTTTTTTACAGGAAAAACTAGAATTTAATAGTGAAGAGAATGAACTGCAGAATACCCATTCAATTTCACTCTTGCTGATATTTTTAGCTAAATCTAGCCTTCACATTTTGGTAAAACATAAATAATCTATCTCGTGCAAAGAACTCCAATATCCAATGTAACTATTTCTCTTCCCACTTCATTGTAAATTATGGAAACATACAAAAGTTGTTGATAAAAATTGCAGAAGCAAATGAAAAATAAATTGTAGAAAAAGAACAAAATTAAAATATTTTAAATAACACAGAATAAGAACATGGTATTTATAGTGGTTCGCCCAATAATGGATACATCCATTTTCAACAGGGATTATCTCACTTTTATTAATTCTGAATGAAATACATATTCAACCAAAAACAACTTTATAATTTAGTCTCATCTCCAAAGTGGAAGAAATCCATCAAAACAGTCAACTTCTAAATTGGTGAATACATGCCAAAAATAATTCATTACAAAGAAGGCATCTGTTTCAAATGTAAGAGAAACTGCCAATTAAATTAGAATATTTGGGCTTCACTGAACCCAACAATATCCCACTTGAAGACCAAATAGTTGCTCAAAGATATCCCTCCACTATAGATTTAGTGTCAGAGCTGGACAAGTCCGAGAGAAGCTCTGGGTGTTGGCAAGAAGTTGAGAGTCCACTTTTTGGCCAAAAAGTGGAAGTGCTTTTCCTGATTTTCATAATTTGTCACATTTGACCTTAAAAATTGAAGCACTTAGAGATGGAATCTTGAAAAAAGTCACCGATCATAAAATGTACTACTCGGAGTCTAGTTTCCAAATATGTAATTTTTTTTAATTCCCAGATGATACAAAATGACTTCCAATAGGTATTTCCAAAAACCATTGTTTAAAAGTCGCCTTTCTTTTACTATACCATGCACGTGTACGTCATCCATATTTTGACCTAAATAATCATATTTTTTTCTAAATCCTTTTGGGAAAATATTTTTAACTCACTTAAGCATGCTTTCCATAATCTTTTGTAATTTTTTATTGAATATGTATTTTTTTTGTAAATTTTTTATTTGGCCATATTTGGTGTTTTGAAAAATCGTCATGTACGTCATGCATAAGATGACCTAAAATTATCATTTTTTGATTTTTTTTCTAATTGAAAATAATTTTTTGAAGTACGTTTTCATAAATATATATATATATATATATATATATATATATATATATATATATATATATATATATATATATATATATATATATATATATATTACTAAAATATTATTAAAATACTAAAAAAAAATGATAATTCAAGTTTATGGACCTGTTTCATTAGAATTTAATTGAAAATTAGAAAAAATAATCCAATTGGAAAAAATTTTATAGATTTAGAATCTACACAATCTCATTTAAAATGGGTTTTAATTTCATAAAATAATTCTAAAAAAACACCGTCAACCATATTAACGTAGTCAATTTTTTCTCTCAATATTGTCATGACCTTATACTTGTAGGCCTAAGGCTAAGGAATGGGTTACCATTCCTTTTATAAGCCTAAATCCAAATAAGAAACATGGACTGTTATTTTCAAACCTATTGGAATGAGTACCCACTTTAAAATGGGTACCTATTCTAATACATGAATGACTACCTATTTTAAAGCTAAAAAATGACACTTCCACTAGAAGTGGACTCAACTTCTTGCAGTTACCCCTCTCTAGAATTCAAACTTCTCACTAGGTACTACCTTCATCCACATATCAGCTGGATTCAACTTCGTGTCAATTTTCTCCACCTGCAGCTTGCCTTCATCAATAACATGGTGAATAAAATGATATTGCAGCTCTATATGCTTTGTCCAATTGTGAAAGGTAGAATTCTTGGCCAAGTGAATAGCATTATTGCTATCACAAAACAGAGTAAAAATTGATTGCTGGCACCATAATTCACTTAACAACCACTACAACCATATCATTTCCTTTGCTCCTTCAGTGAGAGCAATATATTCAACCTCTATAGAAGAAAGTACAACCACCTGTTGCAACCGAGAAACCCAATTTATCATTTCCCTGACAAAAGTAAACACATAACTAGTAGTAGATCGCTGTTTATCCAAATCTCTAGCTATATGATTTAAATCAACATAGCCTTGTAGGTGAGTTTCCTTACCACCAAAAAATAAAAAATGATCAAAAGTACCTTTCAAATACCTGAAGATCCACTGTACTGCCTTCCAATGCGATTTACCCAGATTACTCATAATCTGCTCAAAACTCCCACCACATGAGCAATCTGGACGAGTACAAATCATGGCATACATGAGACTGCCAACTGCTGATGAATATGGAACACTCTTCATGTGTTCTTTATCCTCTTTTGTTTTAGTACACATAGCTAAGGATAACCGAAAATGATCAGTCAAAGGAGTACTAAAGGATTTGGCATTCTTCATATTGAATCTATCTAAGATTTTAAGAATATATTTTTCTTGAGATAATCTAATTTCTCTATTATTTCTATCCCTGATTATATTCATCCCAAGAATCCTCTTTGCTACCCCTAAATACTTCATGGAAAATCGTTGAAATAAATGTTGCTGCAACTCATGAACAATCCTCTCACTAGTGCCAGCAACCAACATATCATCAACAGAGTAAAAGAATAAAAAACTTACCATTAGTAAGCTTCTTGTAATAAACACATGGGTTTGATTCACAACGAGTGAAATGTTGTTCAGTCATGAAGCTATCAAACTTAATATACCACTGCCTTAGGGCTTGTCTGAGCCCATACAATCTCCACTTCAATCTACAATATAAATATTCTTGACCCTGTTGTGCAAAACCTTTAGGCTACTCCATGTATAGGGTAAAAGAAAAAATTTGGGTACACAAAGAGGGGAAATTTTGTCCCAAACAAATTTTTTTTCACAAAATGTGTACATGTTTTAAAAAGATGCATATGCATTACGAATCAAGTACCCAAACCTAAATTTGAATGCATATGCATTCAGCTTTGGGTACACAAATGGAAAATGTGTACGCATTTCTTAAAGCTACTTATTTTTGTAAATTAGCAACTGCATTTCTTTTCACTCACAGTTTGATCCGCACTAGAGAAGAGAAGACTAGATCATGTACACATTTTGAAGGGCCTGATTGAGGAAAATTTTCACTTCCACCTCCTCTCGTCAACACAACCGACCTCAAAGGCCTCTAGGTTGGTTGAATTCTACTTTTTTTTTGTTTTATATCTTTCATTTTGGTTTTGTAATTAGTATTCAGTTTTTGTTTGTTTAGTTTGTTTTAGTTCAATATTTTATAGTTTTTTAATTGCATTTAAAAAACCAAAAACATCAACAAAACAAAGAACGTTAAATTGTAAATTGAAAACCATATAAACTAAACCTAAATTGGACACATTATATAACTTAGAAATCAAAACCGTAGAAACCCTAGGCTACAAAAAACATAGGTCCCTAAAAACTAATTTACCTAGGTTAATCCTTGGACCTAAACCCTAAAACGTAAACCTAAAATCCTATTTACCCTAAAATGTAAACCTAAAACCCTAATAGTTCACATAATTTTAAAAGTATCCAGGGAATGTTACTTAGATTTGGAGCAGTTGTCTTGAGATTGAGGCTATGAATAATTCACATTAGGATTTTTTAGTTATTGCTCCACTTCAATGACCAATTTATAAAACATCCTTGTCACATCAAGTGTAGTGTCATAAATTAGGGCTCCTTGGAGGTTTAGATTACATTTTTATTTGACATAACCTTCTTTGTATGATTTTTACTCTCACTCATGGTTCTTAGTTTATTTAGGGTGGAAGTGATGACAAGTTCAATATTAGGGGCATGTGATATAATAGAAGAGGTAAAATAAGGATGTTTAGTAAGATTTAATGACATAGCATGTAGGGAGGGATCACATTATAGGATAGGTTAGGTACATTTTGGTATGTTGTTGGTGATGCACACAACTACCAATGAAATTCATAATTGACTAATAAAGGAGGTAGAAACAATCGATGCATAGATATATTAACCAACAAATTGATTTAATTATAATATGAACATAATATAAATGATAGCTAATATTATCTCGGAAAACTTCATGATTGTATAATTTAACTTGTTAAAGTGTACCAGTGAAGTAAAATAATGTACCTCATGTGAAACTATGTGCTTGATTTAATAAGTGTATATATCATGATGCTAGTTGATATGAGCATGTAATCACTCTATATCAATGTTATTAGCTTATATAGTGTATGATGTATTCTCTTAAAAAAGCATAGAAATTAAAGTAATACTTGTTCATCTAGAATATGTGCAATATGGATAGCCAGACACATAAATGTTATAAATCAAACAAATATTAAAATGTGAAGCATGAATGATTTCTACCCATTTCTCTTATTTGGATGATATCCTTTGTGAATTATGTAAGGATGCATTATGATCATATTTAAGCCTTAATTTATAGGATGTTATTCATAAGATCTATAGGTTGTGTGTAATCTAATTCCTAGTTTAAAGCTCATGTGTAGTGGCATTGTTCTATTAGGAAAACTAAATTTTGTACTTTCTCTAAACTAGTGTATCAAAGCTAACTTGTAGCATGAACATTTCAATGGAAAATTCAAATTAATTTTATGAGAAACTTGATAGATGATTCATAAATGCAAGTCAATTCTATAACCAAAGGTTTATTTTCTAAGATTATTTATTTATTGAATTGATCAATTGATTCCTCACTTAGTGGTAGTTAGGTTCTTTTTTGAAAACCCATGTCTAGAATTTATAAATATGAAGGAAGAGTCTATGCCATAGAAAAGTTTCAAAAAATATATGATTAGAAGAAAATTTGGGTCTAAATCACTTTAGATCCCCTCTTCTTTTTAAATCATCCAAGAGTGCTTAGAGGGAAATAGGTTCAAAATCCATCTTAACTCAACAAAGTTATAATTGAAATCTAAAATTCCTAATTGTAGATATATTGAAGATATTCCTAGAATGTCACATATTTGATTCAAAGCACTAAGTTTAGGTGGTAGGGTTTCTCATTTACTTGTAAAAAATTAATCATGTGTCTTCTATATGTTTTCATGTCATCAAATCTCTAAATCTAAACCCTAAACCCTAAAGCATTCATTTTGTCGTAGGACCTTAAAATGAAATTTGGTCGCCTTAGGCAACTCCACCAAATTTTATTCCCTTAAGCCATGGAACATTTTTTCCTAGGAACTTACTAGACATAGATCCCCTTAAGCCATCCTATCACCCTAAATTGTAAATCAGTGTCTTAAGGGGTCCTAATATGACATTTCTTAAAGGGGATCAAAGAATTCTCAAAATTTGGAGAATAGAGCTCAAGCTCATATTTGTTTATTTTGTACATTGCAATTAGGTTACAAGCATCTATCTATGTGTCCCTTTGAATGCATTCTATTAATTTTTCATTTTTATCTTTAGTATTCTTTGAAAACAATGAATGAGATTATAAATTTTAATGTTAGTGTTAAACTTATAATTTCTTCTTAACTACTTTTTCCCACTATAGAGAACTTGTGTCTCTTATCATGAAATTTGAAAATTTAGATAAATCAATTTATGTCCTCAGATTTAATTAAATTCTATGTCATACTTGATTAATATATGTATTCACAATCGATATACCTTAGCTCTATAGATATACTCTTGTTGGGAAACAAGAGCTATCTCAATCAACTATTCCACAAGAAAATGTTGCTCACTAACTTGCAAGTCCATTATTCCAAGGTCCACCCAAACTTCACCCTAAGTTCCCTAAACCCTAAACCCTGAGCTCTAAAATCTAATCCCTAAACTCTAAAGAATTCATTTTATCGTAGGACCTTAAAATGAAATTTGGCTGCCTTAGGAAGCTCCACAAAATTTTATTCCCTTAAGCCATGGACCATTTTTTCCTAGGACCTTACTACACATAGATCCCCTTAATCCATCCTATCACCCTCAATTGTAAATCGATGTCTTAAGGGGTCCTAATATGACATTTCTTAAGGGGATCAAAGACGTTCTCAAAATTTGGTGAATAGAGCTCAAGCTCATCTTTGTTTATATTTTGTACATTACAATTAGGTCACTAGCATATATCTATGTGTCCCTTTGAATTTATTCTATTAATTTTTCATTCTTATCTTTAGTATTCTTTGAAAACAATGAATGAGATTATAAATTTTGATAAAACCCCATAATTTCATTTCTACCTTTCATATTAACAACCACACATTGGACTCAATTTAATGTGTGTACATGCTATGAATTTTTAACGTTAAGGATTTTTTAATGTTATAAATCGAATGGTCTTCAAATGGAATGTATTTTGAATTTGTGCATGTTTGATGTGAATTTTAAATAACTTTCAAATTGTGTGCATTATTTAATTAGTTTGTTGATATAAATTTTTTAGTTGTTTAACATGCATTTGCCATTTAATTGCTCACATGGATCTAGAGTTTAATATAGAGGGTTTTATGCTTGATTCACATATTCCTATAGATCGCATACATCCTGATCCACCACCAAAACAAAACCATGGTACACCTCCAAACTCTTCATCACCTAACCCTCCACCCCCTCCTGTAGTAGATCAAGATCAATTAAGAGAGAGTATACAAGAAAACCTTATTGTGATTCAAAGAAATATAGATTTAATAAAAAATGAGCCTAGAATCCCTTCCCATCTCACACAGTTTGCATCTACGATGCAAACTACTGTTGATTTTGTTTGATCTATTGATGCAGACCTAGATAGGTTCCATCAATGGAGAGAAGAGAGGAGACAATTCTATGTGGATGGATTGTCTTATAAACAAATTAATGACCTAAAAATTACCAAACAAGCCATGTGCCAATATTTTATTAACCCCCAAACAAACCAACCAATTCCACCCACCAAAAAACAAATTTCAATTTTATGGTGTAGGCACCCGCATATAGCTACACATTTTTGGGCTAGATGGTGGATGATGTTTGATAATCCACCACATGGCAACTGTGAGGTTCCCTTATATTTTTTGAGAAAGTTATGGGTTGAGTTTGAGTTGGGTAAAAAGCCCAACTATTTTGATATGAGGTCATTTCAGGGAGTTGGGCGTGGCATGCCCCAACATAAACTAGGAGCACATGTCGATCCTTGGTGACGTGCTCCAATTGCTCCTATTGGTCCTCCTCCTTCTCTTGGTGTTCCCACTGCATTTCAACAACATACCATGTTATCAACATTAGGAGCATTGAGTTCACTTTCAGGACATCTCACTCATTAGACTACACATGCAGCAACTGAAGTGGCCAATAGAGAGCATGGAGGCTCAAGCTATAGGGATAATCAGGCATCCACTTCAGGTGACCCACATGCATCTGGGATGGATTCATACATGAATTTACTTTATTATATGAGGATCATCCTACATAGGTATGTTCATCTTTTGAACTTAAATTTAATTCAAGTTTGAAATGTGAAAAATTTATGTAAATAAATAACATCAAATTATATATATAATATAATATTAATTCAATAAGTGTTTGGTGTAGTCACATGATGACACGATGCCTAAAACTCAATATGATCATCATGTCTATATGTCGAGTGTTGTAGATCTGGGCTCACCTTTTAGATAGGCACTTGAACTAATATATATTAAATAATTTGTGTGGATATATCTATTTTAATTTGAATTTGTACACATGTGTGAATTGATATATTATATATAGATGCATGGAGGTCATATGATACCTAGTACTAACCAACCACAAGTTGTGGTGAGCGCTACTAAGGCATCATTAGCTCAGGTGCATGCTTTCAAAAGTTTGTTAAGTTTAAATTAAATACATATCATAGATCTAATTTAATTTGTTCATTTACATACACATGTGTGAATGATCTATATGTATGGTTGTATATCTATATACAAGGATTTCATGAGATACTTGTTACACTCTTTCCTCTATCTATTC
>VDFB02193867.1:707710028-707855975 GCA_007258455.2 Sequoia sempervirens | reverse complement strand
TTTAGTAATCTTTAAATCTTTAACTTGTTTATATGATAATTTATCTGCATAATATGCCCTTGATGTTTGCCTCCTATTTTTTCCATCAGTTATTTGTTGGGTGCATCCACATTTTTTAACAAATCCTTCCATGAATCTGCTAGATGTATCCTTTCTGTGGTTGAAGAATTTTGATCACTCAACCTACTAATAAGATCCTCAACTTCTTTTTATTGTTTTCAATTTCACTCCTCAAATTTTCTTGAGTGCGGGAGGTATTGAGAGAATGGTGGGGCAGGTTGATTTTTGTTGAGGGTTGATTTGGTTGAGGATTTTCCTCCTCTTGTTGAGGATTTCCTACAAATTAAAAAAAATCATTCATTTCTAAACTAAAACAAACAAAATCAATTTAAAACAAAAAATCATTACAAATACCAAACAAAACTTACCTCTTGCATCTTTTCGTCGTCGGGGTGCCATATTTGTGAAGAAAATTGAACTCAAGTTGATCAAATGTGAAGTAGTCACCTCCTCAACAACGCGAGCGCGTAGTGCAGGGTTCTTGGCCGCGGGCAGAAATAGAAAACAGTAAAAACAGAAATGAAGAATGTTACTTTTTTTTTTGCTTTTAAAAAGACAAAACGCGTTCGCGTTATAACGCGGACGCGTTTTGTCTCATTTTTCACTTTTGTGGCCACAAAAGTGCGACCATCTTGGTGCACTTACCCCTCATGCACATTTTTTTGGTACTGGTCGTTCTACTATAGCTTTTAACTTGTGGAATCCATTGTTATTCCTTTAGCTGTTATTATATGTTCCAAGTGTTGTACCTCTTTCTGAAAGAAAGTGCACTTTGTTAATTTTCCATAAAATTTATTTTCTCTCATTTGTTGAAGAACCACTCAAGATGCTAAAGATGCTCATCCTCATTTTTGTAATAAATAAGAATGTCACCGAGGATTACCAACATAAACTTTTCCAAACAATCATGAGAAATACTGTTCATTAGATTCAAATGTATCATCCTTACTTCGAGAATTTTGAAGAGTCCTTTATATCTAGGAGTTGGTTTGGAATACATTCCTTACTTTATGAAACTTTTCTTCTCTTAGCTAAGAATTATGTTAGAGTATGGTTGGAATTTACTTAGCCTTTCTATGTATTAATAGCTTCCACTAATCTTTCTTGATTGGTTTGATTTTTTTAACCATTTCCGACAATAGTCCTGGACTAATGCTAATCAAGTCTTCTAGCTTACCCAGCTTACAAGAAATTTGATATCTTTTTCTATCCAATGTTTCAAAGGAAATTTCCTTGATATCATAATTATATAATTTGTTATAACAAACACCATGAAGTTTGATATCTTCCTAAGTATAGCAATCAATTACTTTTAACATCGGTTTACCAAGAGAATTTCATTAGAGGTTAACATTAACCTTCACTTTTCTAGCTGAAAGGTTTTCATCAAGTACCAATTTCATTTATCTAATGCATCATTAAAATAAGCTATTAAGTAAATACAAGAGAAAGGATCAAAATTCCTTTTCCAGTTTAATTGTCCTCCAAGATAAGGCATGCCATTGAAAAGAGGGTTGTCCCCTCAGTTTCAATCTGAGCTCTGGTGTGTACCCCCACTTAACCAACTATGTCGCATTACTAAGGATGCCCTGCTACTAAGTACAACAATTCTAGTTAGCTAAGTGTTTGGAGTACAATGAATAGTGATGAGTGCACGTAGTGGCAACGACACTCACTATGGCCATAGTTTTTATATATAAAGTTCACCACACTGCTCAACTTGGAGAGACTAATCACCTAGGCTTATAGGACTACTTGTCTGCCTCATACCATAATGCAAGATTTCTTTCTTTTGAAAAAGAGTTAAGAACATACGAGGTGCATTACCATTACTCTCTTACACAATCCATTAGAGGCCCATCCTAGACATGATATTGATGAACTTTACATCAAACATAGTAGAGAACCAAAATGTTCTTGTACAATAAATTAATTCAATATCAAAATATAATTAGTTTTTAATTTCAGAAATAAGTCAAAATGTTGAGCTCATTCCATTATTAAATCAAATTTTGACTAACTGGCCATAAACAATATTCAAGATTCAATAGCTAGACCATTTTAAAATTTAAGAAATAAAGAAATGTCATTCCTTGCCGGTATTAAAAGGAATTATACCAAAATCCAATGAAGTGTCAAAATCTTAGAGAAACACTTATCATGCATCACGTGACTTGACTAAGTCATTAACAAGGGACTAGATTGTTGAAATGCAATCAGTCTTTTAAAAAACTTACAATCTAGGCTAGAGATTGTGTTACAAATGCATCAAACAAATAAGTCCCTCAAGACTTTCATCATGCTCAAAAATTTTGCAATAAAAAGATTATAACACATCCACTCCTATTTCTTGGAGTATCTTTTGTTCATCGCTTAGATGTCATCATAAGATTGTGCTTTAGCAACACACAAATATTGCAATTGAAACACAAACTTCTTTTCTTCATTCTGCTCTACAAAGCTCTATTCTTTACTTTACTGAAAAGGTTACTTGTTCGAAACATAAACAACTTTAACTCAACACTTCAGTGATGGTTATATTCACTATTGAAATTGTACTTTTTAGCTCCCCCAAAAGGAAAAACTCATAGTTCACAATCATTTGGCTAAAATTTCATGAAAATAACTAATATCTCCTCCTTACCACTATTATGATTTATCTCGCAATCTCCAAGAAGATTCTTAACAAAAGTTTTAAGAATGATTCTAACCTTGAACTTGATTCATCAAAATGTTTCCTGAGATGATCCTCTTTAATTACGTTATATTCCACACATTAATATCTTTTCCAAAAGGCTCCATGAGATATTAAAGATCTCGTATTCGCCTTTACTTATGCTTAAGTATTTGTATATGGAAATTGGTTTTCTCATGGATCTCGGTGAACAAAAGTATTTCTAGGTCCTATACCATTTTTCTTTGCATTCCATGCCAATATATCACCTTTGGTTCTCTATTGATCCTTTTATTCCACTTGTCTCATTCCAAGCCATATAGAAGTTAGACTAGAAACCATCTTATCTATGAGTCTTTGATATAATTTCTAGGATTTTTCAACACTCAGATGCTCCTACACTTGATTTTTGGGTCTTCCCATCCTTGTGTTTTTGAGAAATAATATTACTCTTGAACTCCTATAGACATTGCTTTGACCAAGCTCAAGTAGTATGATTAGTAACTGAACATGGATTCAACTTTTTAGTCTAAGTCTCAAAATATTTCCACTATGCAAGGTTAGCAGAATTGTTTTTCTCTTTGAAGTTTTAACTCCTCAATTAGCTTTCTCATAGCCATTGACTTTAGTAAGTGCTAGAAAAGCAATCTTCTTGACAGTTTCCTCTCTATGCCTTTCTGGCATCAAACTTGTTTTGAACCTTAGCCAAATTGCTAAATGCTTAATAGGTTTTTCCCTTGATGAGCTCATAGGTCTATGTGTTGAACCGAGTTTGCACTGATACCATTTGTAATACTCTAACTATTCTATAGTTTAAGAATGGAATCTAACTACTAGCTTTCAGTTGAAATGCAACTAACTTGTTTTCATGCTAGTGTTTCCTTTGTAATTTGAATGAAAAAGAAAACAATTTTAAATAATTACATCATATTAAATTATTGAACTAACTTTCAAAATTTTAGTTTCAGTTGAAAAGGAAACAACTAACTAATTTCATATAACTGAAAATGCAAAAGAACATTAACTAACTTTTCTTTTCTTTTGTAATGTAAGAGCAATAATTATGGCTATGAAATAAACATGCTAAGTAAATACTTTTGAAATTTTAAAGAGAGAGAGTGAGTACAAGAAAATATAGTTTTGAAGGCATCCTCCTAGAATATTGAGCATAACTCTCCTATTTCCAAGGGAAAAAGAAATATCATCAAGGGCTTTTCCGCCCAACCAAAGACCTACTAGCCTCTCATGTCCTTCAACTAAAGGAACCCATTCCTTCATGAGGATAATCAATAATAATCACTTATTATCATCATGCCTCTGAGCTTGGTGTCAAGAACCTATACCACCTGATCGATCCTTTAGTAAGGGCAACTCCAAATTAGTGTGATCTCTCTGACCAGGGGTATATCTAGTACTTGATGGTTGACAAATGAATCCAGCATCATACCTTGCCCAAGGATTTTAACATTACTAGCACTCCTGTGCTATTAACACTGTCACCCTTGCTCAACATGTAAATTTCTTAGTTCAAGATTTTTAATTTCAAAGGTTAGTTTTTAAAATGTTTATCCCATTTAATGTTGTTTCAAAATTATTTAGGAGGGGGAGAGAGTCTTTATTCGCCTCTTCTAATGAACCACTACTTACTCAAAAGAATTAGAGAATTAGGAAATATCTTTTCCAAGAAAATAAAATATTCTACCCATAACATTATTTTGAAAAGATATGAATTTAGGTAGAGAGAGAATTGCAAGACTAAAACTAGAGTTAAGAGGCAGAGTGGATGATAGCCATGGGTTTATTAGGGTCAATATGATCATTGAGCAAATTGAAGATAGATTAAATAGACGTATAGGTTTAGACCATTGACCAAAATACAAAGATTTAAAAACCACTATGTAATTAGATTCAGGTCAAGAACAAGAAATAACTTTCCTGGGCTAATACAGTGGCAGAGAGTTAATATGAAATTCTTGAATTTCATATATCAATTATTAGTATGATCACTTTTCAATAGGAAATATATTATAATCAACTAATTCAACACAAGCCAAGTATAATCAAATAAAAATGGTTTCCATACGTGTCTAGTATAGTCAGAATTAGCTCAACAAAGCCCACACTCCTTGAATGGAAGTACCAAACTCATAGTGCCGACTTCTTCACACTTGCACATTGCTAGACATGCAATTGAAACCCATTGAAATGAGCTTGATGGTGAAGAAGAGACATCATAGAGAATAAAACAAATATGCTACAGAGTAAAGGTAGAGCTTGAATGAGGAACAATCAAGAAGGTAGTCGTTTGGAAGTGATGTATTCACAAGAGGAATAAGAGAAGAAACTAATGGAGTATCATGATACTGGCTATTATTCAGAAGAAATGAAGATGCACTTGATGGTTATTCATAAAAATAAAAGACTCCAAATATGCGATTGAATTATACAAAGAATTTCCAAGTCTCCAATAATATGATTGCCAGAATGATGGAGAGAGGAAAATGAGAGGAAGAGAAACATCTAAAAAGGTAAATCTCTTCCAATTTTGAGACTCTTCGCCTTCCCTACATGCGCAACTCCCACCTTCTCATCTTAAATGTTTCACAAGAGAAAGAAAGAGAACACATGGTGGCAGAAGTCACCACCTTCCCTCCACACCAAGGCCAACATTAATATTCAAATAATTATTTAAAAATAAATAAAAAAATCTAGTAAGGATATCACCATTTAATTTTAGACTTAAATTTTTTAAGATTATACCTCTCTAAGTGTGTTCTAAAATAAATATACGACACCACGAGAAATATAGTTAAGCTCAATTTAAATTGACTTGCTTTTCCAATTGATTAATTAAATGAGACCTTCGGCCAAGGTTAGGATTTCCAATTTAGCTATCTTACACCACTCATGACATGATAATTTTGATCCACAGTTAACTACATCCTCTCCCTAATAATATTTCTTTTTTTTCCCAGGCGTTGACGATCCTGCATCCCCTTGACAATAGGAAATAAGGTTAGATTGATCCCATCATATATATATATATATATATATATTTAAATACATTACAAAATCATCTTCTCATTCATTTTCACACATAAAAAAATATAAATAATTCATTCACAATGGTTGTTGCAACATATAATTAAATATTCTTTCCCAATTTCACTTTCTCATGACATCAGTTAATCACAACTAACATAACAACCATAATTCGCATTTCCATAATCATTTTCATGATAGAGGGGATGTAACAATGATAGTGAATAGTCTATGTAGCACTCATTGCATCTAGGTGATGCTCATAGAGGTGAAGCACTGGGCTTTCCCAAGAGGTCACCCATCCCTGTATTACTCCAGCTCAAGTACGCTTAACCATGGAGTTTTCCCCAAGGTTAAGCGCGCTTAGCTTGCAACCCCATTTGAAAAACCTTCAACAAGTGTTGTTCCTTATGAACCATTCATTATAGAGCCCCTTTAGCTCATCAATTGATAAGTAGGAGGTATTTTCACAGCATATCAAATTGTGATATTGCTATCAAGATTCAACAATGTAGTTTTACGAGTCAAACTCATTGACCCATGTTTCATGAGTATTGGTTCACAAGAACCCATCTCTCATGATAGTGAATGGTCCACTTAGCACTCATTTTTCATCTAGGTGATGCTCATAGAGGTGAAGCATTGGACCTTTCTGGGTGGTCACCCATCCCAGTACGACTCCAACTCAAGTGCGCTTAACCATGGAGTTTTCCCCAAGATTAAACCCACTTAGCTTGCAACCCCATTTGCAAAACCTTCAACAAGTATTGTGCCTTATGAACCATTCATTATAGAGCTCCTTTAGATCATCAATTAATAAGTAGGAGGTATTTTCACATCGTGTCAAATTGTGATATTGCTATTAGGATTCAACATTGTAGTTTAACGAGTCAAACTCATTGACCCATGTTTCATGAGTATTGGTTCACAAGAAAAATGGTCAATGAGTTTGACTCGTTAACCTACATTGTTGAATCTTGATAGCAACTTCGCAATTTGACACGCTAAGAAAATACCTCCTACTTATCAATTGATGAGCTAAAGGGGATTTATAATGAATGGTTCATAAGGCACTTGACACTTGCTAATTTTTTTGCAAATGGGGTTGCAAGCTTAGGCTTAACCTTGGGGAAAACACCATGGTTAAGCATGCTTGAGCTAGAGTAGTATCGAGATGGGTGACCTCTTGGGAAGGCCCAGTGCTTCACCTTTGTGAGCATCACCTAGATGCAATGAGTGATAAGTGGACCATTCACTATCATGAGAGATGGTTGTGAGCATCACCTAGATGCAATGAGTGCTAAGTGGGAAATTCACTATCATGAGAGATGGGTTCTTGTGAATCAATACTCATGAAACATGGTTCAATGAGTTTGACTCATTAAACTACATTGTTGAATCCTAATAACAATATCACAATTTGACACACTATGAAAATACCTCCTACTTATAAATGAATATATTAACATCATAATCAACATATCATGCATTTCATGCTTACTTGTTGTTTTCCAACATTTTTCCAACGTCGTGAAGTTGGTCTATCAAAGGTCTTGATGTAAGAGGACATGACACTTGTGATCCAACAACTTCCCTTACGCATTTTTAAATACCAATAGTCCTTGGCACGTTTAGATAGTAAAGATTACAACAAACTATGTCGCATGAGTTTGTCTTCTACTAGATTATATTTGTGCTTAGAGATTTTTTTTGTGTTGTTAATAATTGACATTGAGCCACTTAGGGTCAATTCACAAAAAAATCCAAAATATTGTGCACCTTAAAACAATTAATTTTTGGACATTAGAAAACTAATTTGAGACACCTTCTTGTGATCCAACAACTTCGCTTATGTATTTTTAAATACTACTAGTCCTTGAAAAATCTAGATAGTAGAGATTACAACAAACTATGTCACATGAGTTTTCCATCTCCTAGATTAGATCTATGCCTTAGAGATTTATTTTGTGTTGTTGATAATTGACATGAGCCACTTAAGATCAATTCGCAAATGATTTCACAATATTGTGCACCTTAAAACAATTAATTTTTGGTCACTAAAAAACTAATTCGACACACTTTCAACATGTATATTCCTTGTTAATATGAAAGTTAAATAAATTTGTTGTTTATATAATTATCAATTTCCAACTCCTAAATTCAATCTAAATTAATTTTGTGATTAATGTTTGCATTATTTTGATTAGCCCAGATTTACAAAATCAAAATCAAAAGGGTTTAAGGGCCTTTTAACAAAACTTGAAAATGTTGTTGAGAAACCACTGGCGATGGGTTTTTTAACGCAACTGTTGATATTAGCGGACACGCGTAGTGAGAGCCCCTAACGGACACTATTTTGAAATACCGCTTTAAATCTCATCTTTCAAATGTTAAGTTAAACATTGGATTTGATTTTCTTGGTTGCAGGTATTTTCTTTTCTGATATGATCAGAGAGCCCTCTGCTAAACGCCTAAAAACAACAATGTCGGCTGAAAATCCAAACCCATTTAGGCATGAATTTGAAAAATATTGCGAGCATCTCAACCAGTTGGTACAATTTTAATTTTCTTGACTTATGCTTGCCAGTTTTTGCCCCTATTGTTTTTCATTCTGAATTATGTATGGCTTTTTGTTTTAAGTTTGAGGGAGGTTTCCATGATTATCCCTATTTATTTTATTCTTTTCTGGAAATTTTGGCATGGAATGTAGAATGATAAGAGAGAGGGGCTTGTGAAGGTGAGCCGTGATGTTACACAAAATAGCAATAAGGTTATATTTCAGGTTCATAGGTACTTATTTCACGTAAATTATCGGATGAATGTTAATTCTAAATTTGGGAATTGAAATTGTGTTTGTGTGGGAAAGGGTATAAAATCTAAGGAATTTGTTACTTTGTCACAGACAAGAAATTGAAATCGTAAAAACATTTAATTGGATTTGCACAGGATTTTTTTGAGTTTAAATGTTTGCAAAGGTTTTTGGCATTTTGAACGCTATGTTTACTCTTCTATTTAATTACAGTTTTCGAATTTTTTTTTTAAGTTGTAGTATACTATTGAATTTGAATATCTGGCCCTCTAGTGAGTTAAGCTTGGCCAGAGTTCTTAATATTTGAAAACATGGGCATGCTGGGTTAGCCCACAATCATTATCCTACGACCTCATTATTTCACCAAGATTCACAAGACTTATGGGTTCCAGCTTAATCAGTGCACCCATTGGGCATATGAGACTGCCTTGAAAGAACAGGAGGACATTTGCACTTCACATAATATATATTGTTCAAATTTTGTAAATTCATGACAAACGTTGGGAGTAAACTGAACCTTGCCTATCTGTTAATGATTGGATCTGCTCCTGTCTGAATTCCCACCAGATCTTGTCCATATGCAACAAAAGCATGCCATTCCCACCAGATCTTGTCCATATTTTCCTAAAGTTGAATATCTATGCCCTCCCCAACATCTTCCTTGCCTTGGCAAAGGCTTAAAATGCCACTACATCTGAGGTTTACAATAATGTTACATCACCTTACAAGGTACATTGGAATATACAAAGACGTCCATGTAGTCCTCACACCTACTCTGCCTCCAACTATGAGAAAATCCTATCAACCCCCCAACAAATCCATTCCAAGAGTATAACCAGATGTTTGTTTAAAGAGCCAACGCTTGTTCATGCGCAAAACATCTACTCTGCCTCCCATGGCCATTGGAAAGCCAAAAGACATTCAATTGAACTACTTCAAGTTTGAAAACTTTTCAAATTCCAGCCTCTGTTCTGTATCAGACCGAGTTTGCCACTTTAATAGAATATAGTTTCCTGCTTTTGCAAGTTCATCAGGGTGAATGTCTAGTTTGCTGCAGCAAACTTGTGTTCATCGAGGCAAATGTTGAGTTTGCCACCTATGTAAGTGGCAAATTGAACCATTCTTGCTTTTCCAAGTACTTCTAACATTATCAAACTGAATTGAAGCCTTTGGGGATGTTTCAGATTGTTAATGTTTAATGGCAGCGTTAGTCGTATCCTTCCAGCCCAGATCGAATAAAGAGGACAATTAAATTATAGTCAATTGGCTATTTAATTGGTGAAGAACGATTGCATGAATGGCCACGTCATTTGCTAAATAATAATTAATACTTGTTTATTGTTAAGAGGCACGGTTATTCTTGGAGGCGCGTTTTCTATAGAGGCCGATTTTCCTTGTATATTGAATTATGTTATTTGTAATTATATTTCTTATGAAGGCCGACCTTGCACATGAAGCGGTGCGACCTCTCCACCATCATGTATATATACAAGCTCACTTCATTCCATTCGATCATCAAGCAAGTTCAATTCTTTCCTTCATTCAAGTGCGAAATTATTCAAGAGCATTACATTGCAAATTGCAAATTTATGAAGCAGAATTCGATATCAAGGAAAGTTAGATTGTTGCATCTAGAATTGATGTTGTAGATTGGCCTTGAGATTGGCCTCTTTGTAAAAGGAATTGTTGCCATTATTCTATTATAAGAAAGAGATTTGTTGCTGGCTTTTTCTCCCTCAGGAGGAGGGTTTTCCCAGGATATCTGTTGTGTCTTGTGTTGAATTTTTTGAATTAATTTTTGTGCATTCAATTTGATATTAAAATTTACATGGTATTAGAGTGGGTTTGAAGAAGATCTAGATCAGATTGTGCATTACAATGATACTCTCTTTCCTCTTTCTTATCGTTGATTAATTCTACCTCTTTGTCAAGATGATTAACGGTTTGAACATTGAGGTTAGGCTTGAGGGAGCATCAAATTTCACTTCATGGAGGTGCGGAATCATGTTCGCCCTAGAGGAAAATGAGTTGGCTGAATTTGTGGAGAGCAAAGTTCCCGAGCCTACGGATGAGGAAGAGAAAGTTCAGTGGAAGAAAAAAGACATCAAGGCAAAGAAGATGCTAGTTGATTCCATGAAGGATCATATCGTTCCTATTGTCTCCAAGTTGAAGACAACAAGAGACATGTTCAAAACCCTAGAAGAAATGTACAAAATCAACAATATCAGCCATGCACTTGCACTGAAGCAACAACTACACCATGTGAAGATGGCGAAAGGAGAAACAATGATTGCTTACTTCATGAGGATTTTGGAGTTAAGAGATTAGCTCTCTACAATTGGTCATGCGATAGATGACAAAGACTTGACCATGCTTGCTCTTAATGGTCTTCCTACATCATGGGAGTCCTACATTCAAGGAATCAGTGCAAGATCAAAGCTTCCCAAGTTTGATTGATTGAGGGCAGATTGCATTCAAGAGGAGTCTAGATTGGTTGTTAGAGGAATTGGCCAAAGCTCTACAAATGAAGACATTCATGTTCTCTCCTCTCAATCATCAAAGAAGAAAGGCAAGAATTGGAAGAAAGGATACTTCAAAAGGAATAGGGATAATGAAGTTGATGGTGCTCCTGCTTTCAAGAAAAAGAGAGACCTCTCCAAAGTCCAATGCTTTAGGTGTGACAAGTATGATCACTTTACTAAGCATTGTCCATCTAGGCCTAAGTAGCAGGCCACCATTGCAGATGTTGATGATGTCTCCTCGCAAAAGGATTCATGTGAATACTTATTCTATTTGACATCGTCAAGCAATGTATCTACCGACACCAACACTTGGTTGATTGATAGTGGTGCATCTCGTCACATTACCAGATTCTAGGAGCATCTAACAAATTTGGTGGAAAGAGACTCTAGTGAACAAGTTATTATTGGAGATGATGCAAGCTACATAGTGAGAGGAGTTGGGACCTCTACTCTCCACCTAGATTCTGGCATCACCCTACAACTGAATGATGTGCTATTTGTTCCAAGCATCAAGCGAAACCTTGTCTCCATTTCAGCCTTGGAAGACAAGGGATATCAAGTTGCACTCTCTAATGGAAAAGTTCTTGTGTGGATGCAAAATTCAAGTATCAAGACTGCTCATATGATTGGAGTTCGACATGAGTGCCTCTACAGGCTATGCACTCAACCACTTCAGGCATTGGTGCATGATTCTTCTAGCTTGTGTGATCTTTAGCATCGAAGATTGGCTCACCTTCACTTCTGAGCCCTACCTATCATGGAGAAATGGTCTCAGGCCTTCCAAAGTTCAACCAGGAGTGCGAAGGTACTTGCAAGGGTTGTGCTTTGGGTAAGAACACAAAAGGTCCATTTCATAGTAGAGAAAGTAGATCCAAAAATATTCTAGATCTCATTCATTCTGATTTATGTGGTCCAATGGTTGTTGTTTCTTCGAGTGGTTTCTTTTATTACATTCTTTTTATTGATGACTACTCTAGAAAGACCTAGATTTATTTCTTGAAATCTAAAGAATTTGAGGAAGTATTAGAAAGGTTCAAGGAATACAAAGCTCAGGTAGAGAATCTATCTGGAAAGAAGATCAAAGTCCTGAGATCTGGCAATGGAGGAGAGTACACTTTTGACAGCTTCTGAAATTTCTGCATTGAAGCTAGGATTAAGAGGGAGTTCAGTGTCCCTTATAGTCCCCAATAGAATGGTGTTGCTAAACGAAAGAACATGACTATTGTGGAATAAGTGAAAGCTATAAACCATGACCAAGATCTTCCAACATTCCTTTGGGTAGAAGCATCTAGGAAAATATTCTATGTTCAGAACAAAATTCCTCACCGAATCTTGGAGAACATGACTCCTAAAGAAGCCTTTACTGGGAAGAAGCCAGAAGTGAGTCATTTAAGAATTTTTGGATGTCTAGTATATGTTCATATACCAAAGGAAAAGAGAACAAAGTTGGAGCCTTCTGGAAATAAGGGGATATTTGTTGGTTACAGTAAGATAGCTAAAGCTTACAAAATCTACATCCCAGGCTAGAAGTTGATCGAGATCAATAGAGATGTCACATTTGAGGAAGATGTTGCTTTTAGAAGATCCAAGAGCACTCAGATGGAGATTGATAACGAAGAGCCTTCACAGGTTATGGAAGTGACCACGCTCTTGAGAATTAGAGGGAGGCTCCTAAACCAAAAGAAGATGATGATCTAGTTGAGCCCTTGGAACCTATTGATGGACCTACAAACATTGTGATTGGTCGTAAGAGACCTCTTTTGGCTAGGAAAACAATGCAGGAGGCATAGAGGTTTGCAACTCCAAGATGAACTTTTAGAGAAAGAGACCACACAGGTTTTCCAACTATGTAGCCTTCATGAGTCAAATTATTGAGTCTAAGGCTTCTAGTGTTGAGAAAGCTTCTAGTGAACAAGTTTGGAAAGATGCTATGACAGAAGAATATTAGTCAATTCTCAAGAATGATATTTGGGACATTGTTCATAGACTCAAAGGAAAATCTATGGTATCTTCAAAATGGCTCTTCAAGATCAAGCACACAGTTGATGGGAGCATTGAGAAGTACAAGGAAAGATTTTTGGCTAGAGGGTTCTCACAAAAAGAGGGAGTTGACTGTGAAGAAACATTCGATCCAGTTGCTTGGTATACTTTTGTCAGGACTATCATTTCCATTATTGCATCTAAAGGATGGAAGATTCTTTAGATGGATGTAAAGACAACTTTTCTCAATGGTGTAATTGATGAAGAAGTCTATATTGAGCAACCTAAAGGTTTTGAGGTACATGGGAAGGAGTCTCATGTTTGCAGGCTGAAGAAGGACTTGTACATGGTCTTAAGCAGGCTCCTTGTGCATGGTACGAAAGAAGTGATCATTATTTGTCAAGCTTAGGCTTCTCCAAAAATGATGTTGACTCAAATCTGTATTTCAAGGTAATCGATGGTGAAGTATTGATTTTGGTCTTGTATGTTGATGATTTGATTCTTACTGGTGAAGAACACCCAATTATCAAATGTAAGGAGTTGGCTTCTAAGTTTGAGATGAAGGATTTTGGGCTCATGCATTACTTCCTTGGCTTAGAAGTTTGGCAGAAACTAGATGAGATGATTCTAAGTCAAGGGAATTACATTATTGATATTTTGAAGAGGTTTGGCATGTTGGATAGCAAATCTATGTCTACACCTATGGAGACCAACTTGCACAAGTTGAAAGAGGCTGCAACTAGTTCAGATCTGGTGGATCCCACATTATACAAGCAATTGATTGGATCATTGATGTATCTAGTCAACACTAGACCAGATATCTGCTATGCAATAAATGCTCTCAGTCAGTTCATGTGTGAACCAAGGTAGATACATCTTGTTGTAGTGAAACATATATTGAGATACTTGAGTGGCACAATTGGATATGGGCTGAGATATTCTTCAGATGCAAATTTGAAGTTGCATGGTTATACTGATTCTGATTGGGTACAATGTGTCACTAATCAGAAGAGTACCTCTATGTGTTGCTTTAGTTTGGGATTTGTTATGATTTCCTGGTGTAGTAGGAAGCAGTCATCTGTAGCATTGAGTACAAGAGAGGTAAAGTATATTACAGCTTGTGTGGCACTCAGGAAGAAGTGTGGCTTCGTAAGCTCCTTATATGATTGTTTGGGCAATCAATGGAGGCTACTATCATTCATTGTGATAACCAGAGTTGTGTGAAGCTTTCTGTCAATCCTATGTTTCATGATAGAACCAAGCATGTTGAAATCAAATACCATTATATCAAAGATATGGTATTGAGGAAAGCTATATAGTTGAGGTATATCAACACTGATGAGCATACGATAGACATTCTCACCAAGCCTCTCTCCAAGATAAAGTTTGATTACTTTCGAGATAAGCTTGGTATGGTGGAGAATACAACCCTAACTGAGGAGTCTGAGTATCAGTGATCCTCTTTAATGAGTTCTTCTCTATGAGAGAAGTTTGAGGTGAAATCCCTTGTTAATGTATTTCTCCTTGATATTTGAGGTGAAAGCCCTTGTTCCACCCTTTGGGAGAGCCATGGTGGGTGTCATGTGTATGGTTCCATAACAACATCATGGGGGAGAGTTTGTGATGATTTCCTTGCACTTTTGTTTCACCCTCTGGGAGAGCCATGGTGAAATTCATGTTGAGGTGACAACATCACACAAGTGATGCACACTTATACATACCATACATGGTTGTAGCCATTATGGTTGATATCGCATCGAGGTGATATCCCTCTTTTCACATATGGGTGTAGCCATTGTGGTAGAAATCACATTGAGGTGATATGTCTTGTGCAACTAGAAGTATCCTCCCTAGCTGAGAGGGAGTGTTAATGTTTAATGACAGTGTCAGTCATATCCTTCTAGCACATATTGAAAAAAGAGGACAATTAAATTATAGCCAATTGGCTATTTAATTAGTGAAGAACAATTTCATGAATGGCCACGTCATTTGCTAAATAATGATTAATACTTGTTTATTGCTAAGAGGCATGATTATTCTTGGAGGCACGATTTTCTATAGAGGCAAACTTTCCTTGTATATTGAGTTATGTTATTTGTAATTATATTTCTTATGAAGGCCAACCTTGCACATGAAGAGGTGCGACCTCTCCACCATCATGTATATATACAAGCTCACTTCATTCCATTCGATCATCAAGCAATTTCAATTCTTTCTTTCATTCAAGAGTGAAATCATTCAAGAGCATTACATTGTAGATTGTGAATTTGTGAAGCAGAATTCAATATGAAAGAAAGTTAGATTGTTGCATCTAGAATTGATGTTGTAGATTGGCCTTGAGATTGGCCCCTTTTTAAAAGGAATTGTTGCCATTATTTTATATATAAGAAAGAGATTTTTTGTTGGGTTTTTCTCCCTTAGGAGGAGGGTTTTCCTAGGGTATCTGTTGTGTCTTGTATTGAATTTTTTGAATTAGTTTCTATGCATTCAATCTGATATTAAAATTGACATAGATCACCCCTTACACCTTCTAAACTATTTTGTGAATTGGTATGCATTTTTTATTTTTCAATTAAGTGACAAATGATTCTCCCATGTCAAGTCATAATAGGTGACCTCCATTATGAACCCAATTGTATAGCATGCTTCGATCCAATTTAGGGATCATGAAGGCTTGCTTAAGTTTTATTGATCTTATTTTCTTAGTTTATATGAAGTGAATTGAAAACCCCCAAGGCACCAATGTTTGAGGTGGAGGATCTTATTAATTCAAGCCTCATATAAAGAGATGTCGAATAAAATTTATTTGTTTGAGGACCTAAGGTCTCAAGGGCTTGGAAATTGGATATATGTAGAATGTATTTTTCTTGGTACCTTCCTCTAATTGGGTAAGTTCTCTCATGTCCAAGGTATGAGAAATAGTAAAATTGTAAGTCATATCTATACGATTCAGCTATGGAGATAGGAATTGAAGATCAATGAGCTTCAGTGAAAGCACAAGGACAAATGCAAAAATAAAATAAAGTAATTAACTAAATTCCAAAATAAAATAATGCACTGGCAACCCCCATAAGTATAGTTTAGGTGGGTAGGAAAGATGGATAATTGGATCCTGAATTTTTTTTAGCTATGTTATGATCCCCTTGAAAAGAAGAGAATGAGAAAGATTATATGAAAAAAATATCCCCAAGAGAGGATAAAGAGAGTAGGGTTAAGTGACCCCACTCAAAATAATTGAGAATGATATAAAAAACCATGCAAGGAAAAACTCCCCCTAGAATAGAGAGAAGACTATCTAGACCATATAGACCTTTCTCAATGTTTAGTCTCTTACACTGATGATAAATGCTCAAATGTGAATGTTGAAGATGATCCACAAATGCCAAAAAACATTCCTCCCATTAGGAAGAAACAAACACGAGGGCTTATATAGGATATCTTCCCATTCTAGAAAGGAAAAAAAGTGAAGGAAACACATTATGTATTATGTCTCTAGAAATTGTTCAAATTTCTCCATTTGTGTAGAAAGGTACAATTAAATTAGGAGTCCTAAGCCTGATTGAAGAACATGACAATCCAAAACCTTGTGGAAATAGATGTAGAACAAAATCCAAAGATTACAAGTCAAAAATTATGATGGAACTCTCATTCAAGAGGATATGCATGTCCTCAATAGTGTCTTCCAAATTTGCAAGAGGGGACTTATAGAACAAACTTGCAATATTTTTCAAATATTCATCCCCTAAAGTTGTCTTTGGTAGATGATGAATATAATCCAACTCCATTGAATCATTGTAAGCCCTATCAAAACCAACATTGAACTTGGAAGTAGGCTAAGATGGAGATGATATTTTAGTGCTTGTCACTCGGCTACATTGTTCATCCCTTGATGATGTGTACACAAAATATGTTTGAGCATGACCACTAGATGTATCTACTATGCTAAATTACAAGAGTCCTAAGCCTCAAGATGCTAACTTGAAGATAAAGAAAATGAATCCTATGTAGAAGCCAAAATATCAACAAGAGTTTATGTAGGAGAATAAGCATCAAGAGAAGTCTCAATGTCATCACAATGTTCAAGCTCTCCCCCTTTAGCAAGAACATCTGTTGTATCTTGATCATATGGTCAAAAAACATCAATAGGTACAAGACAATTTGCAATAGGATCCTTTGGGAATGGATCCATGAGTCATCAAACATCTACCATATTCTAATCCAAAGGGCACAAGGGAATTTAATGTGAATGATAGCCATCATGGTGTGAATGTTGATCTAAATTAGAATTAATTCTAGCATATGATAAATCTTGTCTTTCCATACAATTTTTTGATGTAGAGTACTTGGTTTGGAAACAATTCCTTAGAGATAAGGCAAGAGATTAAGCCATCTAAAATGATTTAGGAGTTCATCTCACTAGGACTTATAGTCTTATATTTCCCTTTTTCCAAGATGATAAACAAGTACATTTTGTTTGATAACCATGATTTTCTCTTCAAACTAGTCACAAAATAGATCAATCAAGAAACTCAACCAACAAAGACAAATGAAACCAAAAGATGACACTCACCCAAAATCACTCAAATCATGAGAACCCTTTATCAAATAATGATGATGCCACTTTATACTTAGTGTGATTACATTTGCCCCCTGAGAAATCAATGAAGTGGTCTTGATCTTAGTATATTATAGATGCTAGATTAGGCCATGGTGTTGAAAGTACAAATTTTTGACAAAATAGGATAAATATGATTGCACCAATGAAAACCACATGAAAAATATTCACTTTGAAAAAATATGCTAGATTGATAGTGGTTTAAAGGCCATGGGAAACATAAAATATTTAAGCAATATAGGAAATTTATGTAGTTGTCACTGCTAAGGTGTTGGCAGAGGTGGGGTTCTACACCATGTGGCACCTTGTAGTTAGATCTATGGGTACCCTATGTAGACCATGAACAAGAGCATGTTGTGTTTCGTAAAAATACCTTAGAAAATTTGAATATTCTTGTTGTGTACCTTTCTTAGTAGATTCACCCATGCCAACAAGTGCAAATGCTTGCACAAATTGTGATGCCAACAAAATATTTTGCCAATTGATCTTGCAAATGATACTAGCATTTGATTGCATATTATGTGTAGTACACACAATGGAGGGGGGAAATTTTCCCTGATGGATTTGATCCATGTTTCCCAATTTAAATGATTTGGAAGCTGATCTATACATATTTAGGCCTTTTAGACACAATGGTAGGGGAAATTTTTCCCTAAAAATGCTTCGAGTGACAGGTGATTTGTAGATTCCCAACAAAAAAGTCTCTTCGTTCAAACCCTTGTAGATATATCCTTTTGTGTTTGTTTGGATGCAAAAAAAGAAAAACTAACTTTCTTGGATGTTTAAAATCAATGGTGAGCTATATTTTCTTCAAGAAACTTCCCAAAAAACACCTACAATACAAAGCCACAAAGAGGAGCATTTCCAAATTTTCAAGAAAATATGAGATTTACAACTTAGATATCTAAAAAAGCTAACAAGAAGCAATCCCACAAGCTCTAATACCTTTTAAGAGTTGGTAAAAAATGCTTTGGTACCATGAAATATTTGACTATGGAGATAGGAACACAAGATCAAGGAGCTTCAATGAAAGCACAACGAGACCCAAAATAAGATAATAATTCCATTCTTTTAAGCTATGCAAATACACAATGTTGATAGATTAGATTAGATTGGATGCTTATATGAGAGCTACAAGTGGCTTTATATAGGATACACCACCAAGAGATATGAATTTACAACCAATGTGAGATAATAGGAGATGTAGTCACATGTGTGTACACTCCATGAAACAAGGAAAGTATATATCACATGATGTAAGTACAACCTACTTGGTAGATAACCCACCTAAGCAAGCTCATCCTATCCTAGGTGCATAATATCCAATAAAGTCGTTAACTAAATGAAAAAATAAAATAAGTTACCAACAATATTCCAAGCTTCCTCAAATCTTGCTCAAGGCTAATTTAACATTGGTTCAGACGAAAGGAGTGACACCCATAGAGAACTGACCATAAATAAACATCTCAGTTATGTTTCTAAAGCTTATTGGCACCTATATATTGTATTGTTCTTTTTGGATCACCACAAGACCAATCACTAGGTGAAATTTTTTCTCTTTGGAGAAATGCTAGGTAGACATTTTCATGTGGTGTAATCAATTGAAAAAGAGGTAACAACTATTGAGCTTGTTCCAAAATTTTGCTTGCATGAAAATATTCAAGCCTCTCAAGGATAACAATGTAAACTTGAGAAATTGTGTAAGCTTATAATAGAATACTTAAAGAAAACACCCAACAAGGAAAAATGAAATTATCTGAGCTTAAGATAGAAGACTTCTTTAAGAATACACCCATTGACAATCTAAAAGAGTAATGATTCACTAATGGGATTGTAGACTTGTTACAAAGGAAGATGAGGATGGTTCCACCTTTGTCCAAAGATGCATATAAAAAAGTGATGGATATTGAGAGTGAAAATAAAACATCCACACACTTGAGAAAGAGGAGTGACAATGATAATTTAGAGTCCAATGATGATTTATGAATTGTAGTATGCGAGTTACAAGAAAATAAATGCATCATTTGATGAAAGAGCTAAAATAAGAAACAAGAAAGAAGCCAAGGACCTTTGGTGTTATGATTATAAGACATAAAGGTCACATTGGGGCTAATTGTAAGCATTGCATTAACATTGCTCATGTGATTTAAGAACCAAGGGTTCCCAAGTGCTCATTGCACAAGGGGAAAATTTGACACCAACCACAATGCCTACAAAGCTACTAAAAAATCAAATGATTAAGGGGATTCTCCTAGATCTTTTAGAAATCAAAGAAATAATAATAAACATGAGACTACTAAGGAATGTGTATGATTATCAATGGGTGTTGACCATTTAATGCTAGAAGTGTAATTGGTGGATGTTTTGTGGGAGATTGTCTTGCAATTCAAAGCAATATAGGATTTCATTATAGATTGTGTGGGCTAAGGAATCACAACTATTATAATTGTTTGAGGAAAATGTTGTACCCAAAATATTTTTTTGGCATTTTGCTTAAATTGAGCTAAACAATGTGAAAATGTCATCAAAATTATGTTTAAGGTCAAACTGAACATAGGGTTTTTGTGGGTTTCTAGGAAGGAACACGTGGTTAAAATTTTGAAAATCCCTATTTTTAGGGAAATTTCCTTAAAAATAGGACCTTCCTAGAAATTGATGAAAATGATTTTGACAGGGTTATTCGACTTCAGGATCGCACTAGTAAAGTCAGAATCATCAAAAGACATGTTTAACTTTGGTGGGTATGTTTTCTTTTTTTAGAACAAAAACCAAGAGCTTCACAGCCATTAATGGAGGATTGGCCAATGCTAGGTGTTGAAAGTTAAGCTTCAAAAGCTTCAACGAAGAAACCATGGCAGAAAAGGACAAAAAAGGTGATCTTTGACGAAGGATATTTCTAAAACTGAAAAAGGTCAAAATTTGACTAAATCTGGAAATGTTACCAAGGGAGAATTCAGGCACAAGGAAAAAGAGCCCTTTCTAGAGAGTGGCGCCCTTGATTCTTAGGGGGTAGATGCAATCACCTAATTCCTTTGAGAAAGTCATCCTCTTCATGGTCATGTTGGCTTGACAACATAACAATGAACAAGATCATCTAATAAAGTGATTGCCAACAAATGTCAACAAAGTGCAAAGAGGCAGTTATGAAGATTGTCAAAAATGATTGTCCAACATGGAAAAAAGCACCCTTGTCAAGAAAAGGCACCCTTGAATGGGGTGGTCAAGGTGTAATCCGTTGAGAAATGTCACCTTCGTGAGATCTCTCCAAATCTGGTCCATCTCAACAATGAATCTATTAGCAAGTCTGTGAGACAAGTCAAATGATTGCAATGATTGATCAAATGAACATGCCAATTGAAGTATAAATTAGTACGATACAAGGAAAAAGTGCCCTTGCTGGCCAGAGGCGCCCATCCTTTTAAGGTACTTGATGACCTTGTCAGTAGTTGCAGTGAATAATGAACTTGTTCAACTATCAGTCAGCCTCTTGATCAAATCAACAACACTTTCATCAGACTTGCCAGGTGACCTGAGGAGGAAATCAAGTAGAAAATTACCAAGTCAATGACTGAATGAGAAGCATGGAAAAACATGTCAAATGTTAGGAAAAAGGGCCCTTTCTAGAGAAAGGTTCCCTTTCTTTTGGGAACTCAAATGATGTCAAATGTCTGAAGGACCCCCAGGATGACCTTTTCTGTTTGGGTCAACCTCAACAACAAAACTGTAAACAAAAGAATCTGACATAGTAATCACCTAATGACGAAGATCAAACTGGGGCAATTTTAACATGAAAATCAATGACATAAAGGGAAAAAGTGCCTGTGCTGGCCAGGGGTGCCCTTGCTTCTAAGGACCCTAAACTAACTTCTAGAATTTGAAACACTAGTCATCCTTTGCAAGACTGAGCTAGCCACCTGATGAATCATCAAACCTGATTGTTTGAATGACCATTCAATGGGGGTTTCAAATCATAACACGGGAGGCTTGAATGGAGAGGTTGAAGAGCAACATTGAAAATTGACTAAGGCATGGGAAAAAGCATCCCTCCTTGAGCAAGGCGCCCTTTCTTCTGGACCTCCAAACTTAGTTTTTCAGCTTAACGCCTCCCAAGAACAGTTCTTCGGCATGGATCCAGATTCATAGTGTATCTGTTGACACCAACTTAAGGTCGTTTGATCAACCTAGAACGAAGGGAAAACATGGGTCATTCAAATACAAGAAATGATAAAAAGAGCTCAACCTTGAAAAATTACACCTAGTTTGGTCAAGGATAGATTTGTTGACTTGGCAAAGATATTTTGGAGGAAATTTGTTTAAAACAACCCCAAAATCAATGGGATTTGGTGATGACAACTCAAAATCAAGCCAAATCATGAGTTGTCATCCTTATTTGAAGGATTCAAGCTTGGATTCTATGAGATCAAGCCTATGCATCCCATTTTACTTATTTCTTTTGTAGGTTGAGGGTTTGAACATCAATAAGCTCTCCAAGGATGTTTTTAAAGATCTAAAGAAGGTTTTTTTATCGTTCTTCATGATTTTTTGAAGATCAGTAGAAAAAAAAGTTTATCTTTTCAGAGGTTGAATCTTGCAAAACATATTTTTCAGAGAGGGAAGCAATAACTTCTATTCTTCCTCTCATCTTCTTCATCTCATCTATCAAAAATTCTTGCATGTCATAGTCAACAACAGGGTATCACAAATCTAATCAACTAGGTATGATCAACATAATTTTCCAAAGAAACCCATCTCTTCAAATTTTTCAAAATCAACAAAGTTGTTGCCCCTATTTTTAGGTATTTTTCTAGAAAATTCATCAAATCAAAATTCCAACGAACTGGGTATGTTCAGCTTTGAATCACGAACAAAACCCATGTGCCAATTTTTTTCCAAAGAAAAAACTTCTCGGCAAGTGGTGCTATTTTTAAGGATTTTTAGAGTTTTCAAAGCAAGGTGGTGTGCACAGTCATTCTTTAATTTTTTTAGGAGGGTATGTGTAGGATCATCATGGAGAAAACATGCCCTTAAGAGGCGAAAAATATAGAAAAATCAAAGTTAGGAAACTTGACGTAAAAATTTGAATAAGTTATCTATATTATTACAAAAATATGTAAGAATAGAATCTATAGCAAATTGAATGTAATTTCTAAACTAATAGGTTTATTAAATCTATTTGGTGAAAATTTGAAATTTCAACGTAGTAGTACTTAAATTTCAAGGAAAAAATAAGTAGGTGTTTGTTTGACCACCCTAACCAAAATAAAATAATAATATATTTTTATAATATTTTAGATATAAGTAGAGGACTCATGTCTCAATGTGATGCATATTTTTTTTGTAATTTTTTTCCAAGTAAATAATTAATTATGATTTTTTTATTACAACTTTTAAAAAATATAAAAACTCATCTGTTTGACCACCTTAACTTGGTCAAAACTTCATGAAATTCAATTTTTATTTTTTTAATCCTATAGTATGCAAAGCATAGAATGTGACACATGTTTTGGATTCAAAAAATGTGATGTTGTTTGAAAGCTATAGATTTTTTTCAATTAGCCTATTAATCAGGACGTCAGTCGTAATTCAAATAGAAATGAATAATAATTATTTATTAAATTCAAAGTAAAGCATAATTTATATTGGTGGAAAACTGAGAATATCCTATAAAAACACTTTTCGTTTCGTCAATTTTGGGTTAAAAAAAGGTCATCAACCACATAGCCTACACATTCCCATCATATCACCACTTTTTGGCCCATTACGATCTTGCACATACCTAGGATGCAGTACTTTCAGGCACAATACAAGACCAAAATGATCTTGTACCATGATTTCCTAAAAAATCATAGACATCGACCTACATTAAGTGAAGCCCGTAGTCAAGACGGATGCCTTGGAAGGCATAAATGACATCACCATTCAATGGATGACACAACTGCAAAGAGGTTATCACTTTAGTAACAGAGCCACCAAAGTTACCAAGAGAAAAATCACAGATGGAAAGGAGATGGTGGAGCACCACATCGTCATCCTACAAAGCATTGAATGTTTGTCAATGGAATAAGTCAACACTTGGATCGAGGAGCTGTTGACTAGAGGTGGTGAAACGTGAAAGGAAATCTAGGCTAGGATGTCCTAGTCTCTAGGAAGAAATTAATGATTTGTAGTTAGTTGACATGATGACTCATTCCAAGTTAACTAATTCCCCCCTTTATTCATGCATGCTTATCTCTATTTATGGGGAATGTTTGTTGTTGACTTCCATTGATTGTGGATTTTTTTTTACTCCACTAATCTTGGATGACTTATCCCATAAATCATGGATGTCTATCCTAGTGAAACCTAATGTACATTAAAGTTCTCTTGTAGTTTAGTGCCAGTTAACTGAAGTAGACTTCTAGTTAATTGATAGATTTCCTTCTTTTTAGGAATAAATCTTGCCAATTAATTGGCAATTGATCTTTTTGACTCAAGGAGATTTTGGGGTTGCCCACTTCTTTGATCTCTATAAATAAGATCCTTGGGCTCATTGTTAAGTTAACTTTTACTTACTATGCAAAATTGTTGTGTCGTTGTTGCCTCAAGTTTGTAAGTGTTTATTGGTTCACTTTTGCATGAGAGTTGATTGGTTGATGAGCAACTATGCATGATTTCGTACCTTTGCATGTCCCAATTTATTGTAATTTGTTGAAAGAATTTGAATAAGAAAATCAGCAAGTGCATGTCTTTGATCTAAATATTTGAGTACTTTCAGCATTGTGTTTAATAATTTGTTGTCTCAATTTCCTCCTTGGATAATTTTTCATTGGAAAATTATCATTTGATGTTGTTTAATGAAACATCTTGCAGCCTACACTTCAGATAGGGGTTCCTCCTCCTTAGCAGGTTTTCTAGCTAGATCATCATGTTATTTTGTTCTTCCTCCTTGGATACTTTGTCATTGGAAAATTATTGTTTGATGTTGTTTAATGAAACATCTTGCATCCTACATTATAGATAGGGGTTCCTCCTCCTTGAAAAGTACAAGATCTATCTTACTATGAGAGCAGTTGTTTGCATAAAACCTTATTCCAGTATAAGTCTGAGAGTTTAGAGCCTCGGTCATATTCTGGAAAGATGGTCGAAACAAATAATCCAACCCCATCATTCTGCTCCTATTCCCTCATGCTCTATTTTTTTGGGGGGAAATAGGATAGTTTAAAATCTTTAGTTAGTTGTAGTTACTAATTTTCAAAAACCAGAGAAAATCCTTAGCTACAACTCATTTTGTTTATGCACCCTTGTGTCCTACAGTTGAGTAAAAAGATATGGTAGTTCAATTTTTACATTTGAAATCAGTAGAGAGGGATTTCTCCTCTTTAAATAACGAAGAAGTGTTACCAAACATTTGAAATAGTTGACTGTTTCCAATAAGCACTCCAGAGGTGCTAATTGAAATGCCAATAAAAGACATGCATAGGGAATGTCAACATTATTGATGTGGTTAAGGGTGCAAAAGTAATGGAAATCACTAGAGCCAAATGAAGAAAGATGGGTATCCTTACTTGAGAATAGAGAAGGAAAGACTCATGGAAGAAAGGGTGGAGGTAGTAAAGACCATGTTTGAAGCATGAAGGCAATATCATGAACACACAAGTACAACAAGAAGTTTGGGTTTCATGAGTTGATTGCAAGGAAAAATATACAAATTAAATCACTTGTAAAGGTTGCAGATATGGATTCGGCCAACCACCCAACCCTACTGCTCATTACCTTGATCCTATTCTCTTGGTACTAATCAATCCATGGTGACATCTATACACATCCTTTTGATGCCCAATTCTTGGCTCTATAAACCATAATGAACAATCCCTATCACTTGGTACATCTAGTGGATCCTTGGCACAATCATATTGAAGTCCACTATATGATTTCCATGCATAGTCTGAGCAAGATATGTCCATTTCCCAACTACAAGGATGGGCATCCTTGGTGGATCACACTTATACAATAGAAATATAACATATAAAGTTAAGAGGACACCACTTGTAGACTCATCACGAAGGCCTACCAAATCTAATGAGTCTCCCACTCACCAAAATATTGCTTTGTTAATGCTCAAAGATTGGAAACAAAAAATGGGAACACCATTCTACAAATACAACACCAAACTGAAACATCACTAAAAAACCAAAAATACTAACAATAAAAAAGAATCTACTCTAACCAAAAATGCTATTGAGGCATTTTATCCACTCTCTGAGTGAATAGCAAACCCAAGGTGGGAATGGTCCATCCTCTTGGTGGGGTTTTCAACCTCCTCTTAGAACTCTCTTCCAGATGCAACATTAAAACCACTGATAGCTCCCAAGTGCACAAGCATATGTTGATGGCATGACAAAAGTGAGCATTGTAATATGTAGATTTCAACTGAAAATGCACCTTTTACAGTAAGGTCTTTATATCTTCAATTACAAATAACGTTTCCCCAACTGCAATGAACATAGTCCATACTGATCTTTCACTACCCACATAATCTTAATCTGTCTTTAATAAGATCATTGTTCAACATTTTAATATTTGAATCATAATGGAAAGGTGATATTTGTTTTAAAAAAGAGTCATCTATTGTTCATCACTATAAGAGAGGGGGATCAACAACGTTCAAGGCCCTAGGTCATGAAGAGCCAAGAGCGAAAGGCTTCCCTAACTTACCTTAGCTTAAAGGGGTGTTTTAAAATGAGGGACGAGAATGATGAGGACTATAAGGTCCTTCGATCACTCTGCAAACCCAAAATTAGTTTTAGGGCTAGGCTAGTTGGATTTCAGGTCCCACACTGTACCTCAGGAAGCTCTTTTCACAAGGATGAAAGCGTGGTTTCAGGATGACAGCGCGGCGCACTGGCATCCATATGACCAGAGGACCAATAGTACAATGAGAAATTCTAGAAAATGAGCTAACAACCAAGATAATCACTTCCAAAGTACATGCTCAAGGCACCAAACCTATAGAAGCATACAAAGTACCATATTGTCCACCTCTCAATAGACAATTTGACCAAGATCATAATATAGGTGTGCTAGGATACAATGCCCCCAAGCGTATACTGTTTGGTGCTCTACCATCCCTTGTATCAGGTGTATCAATCCTCCCTCCAGGTGTGCTCCCTGGTCATCTAGGATGAGTAATAATGCAACTGTGAGCATCATAATCCATCTAACTAGTGGGGCTCATGAATATAATAACATAGCCAGATCAATCTATGCCCACACCCTCTCATCATGTAATGGTCCGCAAAGGCAATACTGAATGCCATATTTCATCTCCTAGAATGTCTTCTCTACTCGAAAGAATACACAGAACATGCTCACCCTGAATAGGAACTTGAAGTATACGGTGAATGTCCTCCAATGTAATCATTATCTCACTAGTCGGTAGATGAAATGTGCATGTTTCAGCATCCCAACATCCAACTAGTACAATCAATATCACATCATGGTACCTCATGGGGGGCATGAGGTACACCCAATATACTCCAATAGTCTGTAGTAGCTCTATGTCTTCCACTGAAAGAGTGGGGGCAAAATCTCTATGAAAACTAATCTATTTGCCACCCAAACACTGACACAAACAGGTGGGAACCTAATAGAAAAAGAAAAAATATGTCCTATAAGTAGTCTAATCTCCTCTATTTTTATATCAATAATCATAAAAGTTTACTAAAGTACTCTAGTGTGTTTTCCTAATGGCCCTAGACACTTTAGAACCCTTTTGGGACACTTCATGAAGAAACACGACACTTTGCGAAAAAGTGGGATATTTCGCGAACAAAAGGGACACTTTGCAAAAAAAGGGGACACTTCGCGAAAAAAGGGGAAGCTTTGTAAAAAAAATTCCAAGGCCCTAAATTAACCTAGAAATGCATCAAAATCATAAAATCACTGAGTAAGGACAAAGCATAGGCAGAAGAATCAACTCACCTCATGATGTCGCTCACCGCGTGCTACTTGATCTCACAACACATCCAGTCTTGCAGGTATGAAATCCAATCTACTCTACATCTTTCACTCTTCAATGACTTGCAAGCTACAAAAGGTAAAAGATAAAGTAAGTTAGGATTTACTTCACTTTTTTCTCTTATGTTACAAGTTAAAACTAGGGTTTTTACTACATTAGGGTTAAAAAGTGCATTTCACTAAAACAAACATAATGGGTGCTAGAGAGCTCTATTTTTTTTTTGTTTATTGTGTTGGAATCATGATTCTACTCCCGCCATCATCAACCATCTATCATTATGTGGCATGGTACTTGGAAATTCCCTTTGATATGACTTACCCTATTTGATTTGGCTAGATTGCTACCTTTATTTCACCTTTGGCTAGCATATGGCTATGTCCTAGCCATGTCTACCTTTAGCTACAATGAGTACCTGCATGTGCCTTCTCCATGAGGTATTGCTATGGGGTATGTGCAGAATCATGATGGTCCAAAAAGTGGCAATATGATGGGTATGTGGTTGATGATTTTTTTTAACCCAAAATTGATGAAATGAAAATGGTTTTTAAAGGAGATTCTCAGCTTTCCACCAATATAAATTATACTTTACTTTGAATTTAATAAGTAATTATTATTCATTTTCTATTTGAATTATGACTAAAGTCCTGATTGATAGGTTGATTGAAAAAAATCTATAGCTTTCAAATGGTATCACATTTTTTGAATCCAAAACATGTGTCACATTCTATGCTTCACATACTATCGATTAAATAAAGAAAAATTGAATTTCATGAAGTTTTGACCAAGTTAAGGTGGTAGACATACTATTTTTATATTTTTAAAAGTTGTAATAAAAATTCATAATTAATTATTTACTTGGGAAAAATTACAAAAAACTATGCATCACATCGAGACATGAGTCCTCTACTTATATCTGAAATTGTATAATTTTTTATCATTTATTGTGGTTAGGGTGGTCAGATAGACACCTACTTATTTTTTCCCTAAATTTAAGTACTACTACATTGAAATTTCAAATTTTCACCAAATATATATATTTTAAAAGAAACCTAGTAGTTTAGAAACTACATTCAATTTTCTCTGATTCTATTGTTACATATTTTTGAAATAATATAGATAACTTATTCAAATTTTTACATCAAGTTGCCTAACTCTATTTTTTTTGAATTTTTTGTCACTTAAGGGCTTGTTTTTTCCAAGATGATCCTACACATACCTTATGTGGGGTGTGTTCTAGCCGTACCTACTTCCATGGAGCCATAGACACATTTCCATGCAACATATGACTAGTACGTGCCTTTTTTGGCTGGCATATGACCATGCTACATTGAGACACAATGCGGGATGTGGCTAAGGTGTACATCCCATGCGGGCAACCAAGGAGTGCATGGGCCACTTGGCTAGTCCATGTTGCATGATGACACAAAGTAGGGTGTAGTCGAGCAGTACACTTTGAGCCATGTGGATGGAATGCTCACTCTGCACCACATAAGGGCTACTGCTATAGCCCGAGGTTGTTCCCTCTTTCCTCATTTGGTGGCTAGTATCTAGTCACACAATGTTGTACAGTGCAATTTTGAAGATTGTGTATTTTCTTTCTAGTATTGTTGATTTTCTATTGACTGTGAAGGCCAAAATTTTGTTTAAGTTTGATTGTGATGGTTTAGCCACACCTTGTGATCTTATTTGCACATATCCCTCACGGTTACATTTGATTTAGTGTTGAAATTGTGCACATTTCTTTCTTTATTGCTGAAATTGAATCTTTATTTGATATTTATTTATGACTTTGGTGGCTAAACTAGTTTATCCTTATTGTTTTCAATGTCGGCCATGTGTTGTATTGTGATTCCTCTACAAGGACCTATGACGCGAACTTGGTGAGTGTATATGACGAAGAATACAAAGGGAACCTTAAGGATGGGGGTATGTGAGGTTGTTATATAGCTAGGACCCACTACCCACCTATGTGTGATGACTATCTCTTAGAGGCTAACCACCTTATACAACAAGAGATAGTTCATTATGGTATTTTTTGGATGGTCTCATGATGTGTGTGTGGCCTAACACCATCAAGCCACTGAGTGTGAGCTATGGATTATGTGAGATGGATATTGGCTCTTGGCTCATGGATTATGTATCATGGATTAGTATGTTGATTTCCAGTGTCCAGATGGACCCTTGTGTAGCCCTGTGATGTGATTCCTGGTGATGTGAATTTGTGTGTATGTGAAGAATGTATGTTAAAGATCATGAATATAGTACTCATGAAATGATGAATTGTGTTTTCATGCTTCTAACAAAAAGGGTGTAAAATCATAACCTTTTTGCTGAATATGCTATGAAATTTAGTGTTATTAAATGATTAAAGCGGAATGTCTTGCTTGTAACGTGATGAATATTTAATGAAAATTGAGTGCTTGTGTATAATTATGGTTCTTTTGTGAAAATGTAGCATTATGATGTATTGGTTGCTTAACAGTGTATTGGAAGAGGAATTGTAATTTAAGGATAAAGAAAAAGAAACAATGATGCATTTGAAATTGAATACTTTTATATGTTTCTGTTATGAGAAATTTTTCTAGTTAGGATTTAAAATGGTGCAATGTTTTCTTTGTTTTGAAAAAAGCTGATGAGTGTTAGTACTAATATGTAAGGATTTTGAGTGATTTATGTACTATGGAATCATTTTTGAAATGAAAGTTTTGATTGTGTTACTATTGTGGCATTGAAAATTAGAAGGGTAGATTATGTTTGAAATGGAGCGTATAAGTATATATTCTTGTGAGATAAATTCTTTCCATAATAAAAACTAGTCTATATTATTTTGATGTAACAAATCATCCTTGATATTGGTTAATCAAAATTTGCAGTACTAGCATGTTCTGTTTCCACCCTAGTTTTGTAACTTCTAGGAGTAAGTCAAGTTTTAAGGGGGAGAATGTAGTGCCCCTCCATTCTCACTTTGGTCGTGTAGGTAGTCTGGCTAAGGAACCTAAAGATGAAGGATGCAAGCTATGGGCATATTTGTGCTATGGAAATGCTTTGGTTATCTTTAGTCCATTTTCACATGATTTTGACATTTTGTTATCATGAGGATATGATATTATGATTTTGATTATGAATATATTTGTTATCATGAAGAGCTATTGACTTGTGTTCAAGTGTTTCAAGGTTATAGATGGAACATGATCTTTTTTTAGTACTTTTGTGAGTATGATGCATATTTTTATGTTATTATTATTATGCAGAGATTTATTTGTATAGTTAGGTGATGTAATAGTATGTTGTTAGGATAGGTGGAAAGGGAAACATCGTACCATTGGATGTATGGGGGACATACAGGGATGAGTTACGATTGTTAGAGTTCCTTTCCTAGTGCTTTGACTATTATGAATATGTGCTCTAATTTGTATGCTTGAGGGAACAGGTACTAGGCTACGTCTCCACCTAAATTAGTAGGTTAGAGTGTGCCTCTAATCCCAATGGTGGCTGAGGAGATAACATCTAGGCCCAAGTTATACCTTAACCCTAGCCAAATTGTCCCCAATTAGGGACAATTGATTCAATGTGTGACCATCTATTAGGGTTGTCATGAGACAATTCTGATCTCCTATACCCTATGGTTGGAGTGTTGCACTTTTGTGAATGTTTATGTTGGGTTATGTGATTGTGTGACTCCAATGTCTAGCTTTGATTATGAATTTAGTTCAAATGGTGCTAATTCCTTTGGTAAGTCAGGTTAGTCACTATTGTGATCATTCTTATTATTATGTTTTGATGTGAATGCCTCCTTTTAGTAAGAAGTTATTTTGTGGTTCATGCTTAGTCTCTCATTG
Source organism: Sequoia sempervirens (assembly GCA_007258455.2). Lineage (NCBI taxonomy): Eukaryota > Viridiplantae > Streptophyta > Pinopsida > Cupressales > Cupressaceae > Sequoia > Sequoia sempervirens. The sequence continues at coordinate 707,824,437 of VDFB02193867.1, read as the reverse complement.
TGACCTATTTAAGTAAAGTTAGCTCCTAGGTCGAATATGTTGATGGTAACTATAATTGCCATGTGTGTGTTAAAGTGTAATTTAATGTTATTGTATATATGTATATATATATTACTATGGTTATTCTTTGGTGTGAGTGAATATTGGTTATTAATATTATTATAATTATATGTGTGAAGGAGGTGATTTAATATTTTTATGGGTTTGCACCAATAACGTATTATATTAATGTGCGTAGACTATTATGTGTTATAATGTCAGTATGTATGTTATTATTATTGGTGCGAGGAGATATTGGATTATTATTATTATTATTTATGTAAGGGAATTACTTACTATTGCTAAGTGTTAATATTAATTAGTTGTTAGTATGCGGATATCATTATGCTCATTATTTTTGCTTGTTATGTTTATTATCATTATGTTATTGTTTATTGATTTTGAAAAAAGGACCATTTGATTATTTAATTGTGGTTTATTGAATAATACTTATTTTATTGAGAAATGGAATTAAAAATTAGTGTTTATTTGATTGTAAAGGAATATATAAATAAATAATCACAGTTAATAATAAAATAAATTTATAGAGTGATGTTATAATTACTAAATAATAAAAATAACATGAAAAATAAATTTAAGAATGTAATAAGGTTGGGATTATATAATTAATTTTTTATGTATGCGTAAATGTGGGTAAATGGTTTTATCCATTTGTGTGAATTTCGACATCCATCAGTTTTACCCAAACTATAATTTTTAAATAAAACATTTTAAATCAATTTAAAATTAACTATTGTTTGTTAGGAAGGTTAATTTAATAAATCAAAAAGCTAATTATAACTTGTTATATAGTTGGTTGGTCTTCCATGCAACGAACAACCTTCTCCTTCTTGTAAATATTTTGCTTTTGGGGGAATTGGGGGTTTTGGAAATTTGATTGAGAATTTGGATGAAAGAGTTGTGAGTTTGTGAAAAAAGGAATTTTCCTTTGTGTGGATTGGGGGTGAGAAATTATGTGTTTTTGGGGGTTTGAGAATGGAGAGAAAATGGAGAGATTTTATATAGTTTTGCAGTAATTTTTCAAAGGTTTTTGGGAAATTTTGAGTGGTTTTGAATTGAGATTTGGAGGAGAGTGAATTGGGTTTCAATTATGGTTTGAGGGGAATGGATTTTCTGCTAGATTGTGTGGAATTTTTATTTTTGATCGTTCTTTGGATTAGAGATTTGGGTTTGGAAAGCTTCTTCAATTTTCAGCTTCTTACATTCAAAATTTTCATGTTTTGAGGTAGGTTATGTACTTAATTTATAATTTTGTGTTTTAAATTCATAGAGGTTTATATGGATGTTATAGAATATGTTATTTGAATGTTTTGAAGTGTTTCTTTCAAGTGATGAAATAATGCTATATGTTGTGTTTCTCATTTTGATGTTTGACTATAATCGAGTATGCCAAAAAGAGGGTTTTTAAGGGAGCTTTTTGTTTGTTTCACATTTTGTGATTTTTTGAGTCATTTTTGGTCAATTCTACCTATGTTATTGAGTAGTCGAGGATCAAATCTGAAATGGTTTTTTGACGGATTTGGATTTCAAGTTGATTTGACTATTTTTTGGTCGGTAGACTTGACTTCTATCAAGAGGTATTCAACTCAGTTCTAAAAGTTGTATAAGAGGATATAGCTCTATCCTTTGATTTGTATTGTGTTGTACTATATATGCTTGAATGTTTTTAATTTATGTATATTGATAATCCCTTCCTATTTGTGAAATCTTGTGTTGGGGCTTCTATACCGTGTAAGGATCAATTGTACCAAGGTTATGCATTGTCAGTCCTGATTATGAACTACTAAGAAAGAGAAACTAAATTTTGCTATAATGTTATAAGATTGTGCAATTGATGTAATGTGCTTCATTGTACATGTGTTATGGTATAATGATCAACACTTGTGTTTCCTATCCATTTGTGTTAAGTGTTGGTCCTTTGGAAGTATCTGAAAGTCTTTGTGAAAGTCCTTGTGATTTTTGGTTGATTCTTGTTTTAGGTAGTCTCCTTTGGATGTTTAGTGTTAGCCACTTGTTGTTTTTGTCGCTTACTTGTGTGTAGGGCCTAGTGTTGTCTTTTAGCACAGAGGGATTGGGCCTTAAGGTTCCATGTGTAGAGTGGTATTTACCAACCATCCACTGGGGTCTAGGTGGTGCAGTTTGTGTGCAACATGGAGAGTTTTTCCTTCCACTTAATTCTAGAGCTAGTTTTATGGTGCAGATGATATTTCTATGGAAATTTTGTCCAATATGTATTTTCTATATATGTACCTCTCAGATGAATGAATCTTGTACATTATAGCATTCTTATAAAGGAAATGTAAATGAATTGATGTAGTCTTTAAGATATATTTATTGTTGTTTGTTGTGTAATGGAAAGGTTAATGTAGGAATGTTGTATTTATGATGCATATGAACTTAATTTAGTGGTAGATGTGATATATCTTTATGTACCTATTTCATGGCACTGAGTAGGATCAGGTTCATATTGGCATAGTGTTAGATGAGGTTTAATTATAATTAAGTTATGTTATCATATGTAATTTGATGTATGAGGTTTAATTTACATTCAAAGAATTGATTGCTTGTGTTCTTAGAGTATCATATGTCTTTCTATAGGTTTAGCTAGTGTATAGATGTGTCATAGTAGTGATGTTAGGGGACCATGGTGGACTAGTGTGTAAGAGGTTAAATGGTTAATGTTAGTTTTAGGTCATAATATGATTATGATATAATGTTAATGAAATGATGTTATCTAGGTTAATTTGTTAAGTTGCATTAGTTATTGCCACTTTAGATTTTAAAAAATAATTATTGGCATGTTACTTGTGGAATTTTGTGTTGATCCACCAGGTCCCTTGGTGGGGCGTTACAATGCTTGAACAAGAATTTTTTGTTAGGGGCATTTAAGCCCCTAACATTCCATGATGATATCTTCATGATTCCTTGGGAAGGGTTTTTACCTTCCTAGATCTTAACATTCTACTTATTTTCATCTATGTTTATGCATCTCCATCCTAAATCAACTTCTCTTTGTTTGATTTCCTTCCTTTCCTATTTGCTTCTCCACAGTTAGGTGAGGTATTTGTTGAATATTTTTTGTTAATACCTAACTTTTATGTGATGATTGGAATATATTCCTCCCATGCTTCTTTTCCTACAATATCAAGGAGGGGAGTTTCCTCCATTTCTCCAATCTCCCCTTCCTCCAAACCTTAGATTTTCTCTGATGTATGATATTCCAATTGGTTAATTGGGGATTTATTTATTCTTGGTGTTTCTTCCTCAAATATATGCATATTTTTTATTCCAAACAATTCACAGGCCATCTCCAAATTTGTAGCATTTCCATCAATTTCATAATATTCTATACCTTCCACTATCACATTAATTAGAATTACCTCTTCCTCCATTGGATCCTTCCTTTAGTTCCTGATCATCTTCTTTGGGAGAAACCTAGTTTTTGTAAATGACTGGTTCTTTTTATCTCTTAACCCTGACATCTTTGCACCATCAACTATGTTGTTCAAAAATTTGATGTAATCGAGCATTTAGTGCCCACTTTCCATGCATTTCCCACATACTTTGGGGATATGTTCAATTCTACCTTCTACAAGTTTCCATATTTTGATTTCTGTTATTAATTCTAATTCTTCCCAACAAGTTGAATTTAGGTCAATTTCAACACATATTATAATGTAAACACCAAAAAATCAATTGAGAAGGTTATTTTTTTCTTTGATGAAGCTCCCCAAAGTGCTTCCCATCATTTTGAGAGATTCTTTATTCTAATAGTAAAATGGTAAATTATAGTCTTACCCACATCAATGTTTTCTTGATCTCTTCTGTTAATGGAATAGAGTTAGGAACCCACTCCCTAATGTAGAACTCTAATCCATCTATCATTAGTGGTCCTTTTCCAAGAATCTCTTCTTCCACCTTCGCCAATGTGCATTCAATCAAGAAGAACCCTTTGGGTAATTCTTTGATTGTCATCTCCAATCCCTAATTGTCTTTCCACCATCTTTCAATTTTTGACCTAGTTGGCTAGCTTCCAACCCACTTTGTAAGAAGGATATTTTCTTTAACTGCTTGATGGATGTCTACAACTCCTTTGCGTTTATGAATGATTTCTTTACTTCTTATTGGTTTTCTTTTCTTGATCTGACCACCTCTTTCTCTAATGAATCTAGTTTTGGGGATCCATTTCTCCCTAAGTTAGGTTTATTTCTTTCCAATTTCCAATATTCCCTTCCACTTAGTTGGTAATGCTTTTTTTGGGACAAGGGACTAGTCTCTGTCATATTCATATTCAATCACAATATATTGCGTGTAATACACAAATGTTACGAAAAGGTGACAATGAGATTTATTGAACAAGAACTTTAAATACATTATAAGTCATTAATATACCATACAATGCCATTATATACTTATAATCTCCTACACAATATATTTGGCAATCAAGAGTTGTAAGGATATCTTGTATTTCCTTCAACCCCTTCCTCTTTACCTCGCAATATAAGAGCTTTTAATATTAACTCAATTCTATATAGTAGTGTAGAAAGTTCAAAATCCATAGTTTTTCCAACAACAATGCTATGTTATTCGAATAAAGATGAAGATGCTTGATCTTCTCCCAAATTAGTGCTCTCTAACCAACATTACCTAAGTATAAACAATGACACTCATATTTTAGTAGTTTTACTCACACTTAAAGATAATCTATAATGTAGGAAATCAATTTATAATGGAAGAATATATATTAATCTATTATTTTAGTATCCAATATACCAAATGAATCCCTTAAGTTAAATTCTCTAAAATCCATTATTTTAGTTTTTTATCTCATTTAAAAAGATATCTAGCCTTTAAAAATTTGTACCCATCAAAACTAAGTTATCTATCTACCATTAACAATTCACATTAAATTCTTCATTCTTTTTCCTTTCACTATAACAATTTTTAATATTTGCTAGGAGATTGGTACTTGTACTGGTATAGGAGACTGGTATTGGTACCGATATGTCTATTTTTTAAAAAAATAGGAGATGTGGTACTTAGAGATGCCATTTTTTAATATAATTTAATAATTTATAAATTTGCTACATTAAAACTGAAAATATCATGACATTGAATTTTCAAAACAAGAACATTGGTAAAGTTTAACATTAAATTTAAAGTTTAAACACACAAATGTCAAGGAGTCAAAGAGTTCATACTACATATTTGATATTACACATTGAAATTTATAAATGTCGATTCTTTTTCTTCCTTCCATATGGAAATTTGTCGAAATGCAGTTTTTTTTTTGTTTTTTAAATGAAATTTTGAAAAAGACATGATGAGCTTCGGGTATGGGAAACACATCCTAGTATCTGAGACGCATCCTACGGTTTGAAGATGTGTTTTTGTGCAACTATGTATAAAATATATTGAAAATTGAGCTTTCTCTACTCCCTATCTGATCACTTCATTTCTCACTATGAACCTCTAGATGTCAAAATATAAATATATAGCATAATAATAATTTAAAAATTCTTTGACATCTTAAATTTAAAAGAAATTTTTAAAAAATAGATAGCATGATAATAATTAGCCGATAGGCTATATATAGAGTGAGGTTTCAGCCGAAACCTGTCTCACACTCCCAAAACCACTTTTCTGTCCGGTAAACTTCCCTGTAAAATAGGCTGAAAAAATAAATCTTAGTAAATGCATTCAAAGTCACTCGCTTTATCGACAGGATAATTGTTATTTAATACAAATTCTCCAGCTGTAAAATCATATAATATCTTTGTAATAAATGTATTCAAATCGGATTAAATCCGATATGGGATTTACAGTAGGGGATCAAATTTGCAAAAATCTTGTCTACATTTAAAAATCTATCTTACGCTTTCCGTTCCACTAAAAGGCGATTTCAGATGATAATGTTAGTCATTTCATATTCGTGCTGGGTAGCGGGGACAATTACTCATGGTTTGTACTCCGTTGGATTCGAATCAACGAACACAAATCCTTCATAATATGTGGAAATGAATTCCTAACCCTAATCAATACGTTTCTGCCCTAGAGCAATATATTTTTTGTTTTAGAATTATTACCCAGAACTGTGGAGATTGGGCGGTGCCTCGACCTGGCTCTTGGGAGGCTTCATATCACCTTCAACACTGATCACTCTTGGACCATTACAGACGCCTCCTCCATCTATCAATTCGACAGTGAATTGAGCTCCATCCTTCTGGGACCCTACCTCCTTCACTGATATACATCACTAATATACATGCTATTGAGGAATTCTTAGATCATAGGAAAGAGATTTGTGTTTATTTATTTTTATTTTATTTGTGTTTCCAGGAAATGATATTACCTATTAACAGTGTCCGCCCTTTTGTGAAGATATGCAAGGTAGAGTCCCCTCCAGGAATTTCAAAAACCTTATTCATGGCCCCCTTTGCTCATGCATGCTAATCAGATGGACTATACCAGTATACAGATGTGGTGCTATGGTAGGAATAAAAAAATGTGTATTTTGATTTGTTTGTTTGAGGGTTTGATGTTAATGATTCTGGGTAAACCCCATGAGAGAGATGCGACAAACTTTAGCGTTGCCCCAAGAGGCAGGGTCCCCCGTCCCCTCTACAAGCCGTGGCCTATGGGGAGTGGAGACTCCCCTGAGATGGCCGCCTGGGTTGCCCTTGGTGCCCAGCTGCAGCTAGCTTCCCCTTTAAAAAAAATTGATTTACACATGCCTCAAAACTAATGAAATTTTGAACATATAAACTTGTACTCACGCACAATAGCTTCAAGCATGCACCATTTTAATGGAGCCGGTTGCCTTTTGTATCAAGTCAAGGCTTAAGTATACGTTAGATTCTCACAACCAAAAGTATGCTGAGACAAAGAGTGTTCATTGGGAATATCAGTGGTATCCACGATCTGGGATTATACCTAGAATTATAGGGTGTTATCTCAATGCTACAGATAAGTTAATTATCTATAGAGTCAAAAAAGAAATATCTTGAAGCTGCAATATGGTCCTACCATACCAAGCCCCAACTGGTATACCAGTAAATGTCAATTTCTCTCTTTATCTTGGCATATTCATTTTAACAGCAGCAATGAGACCCGAATCTACCCAAACTGATATATTGAACCTACATTTTCTTTCTTCTTTTTGTGTTTTAACTAATGAAGATATGATGTGTGAATATCTACAGACATTTGATCACAAATGTGCAGTGACGAGACTCGATATTGGAAAAAAGATAGAACTTTGTACACGCTTGGAGTACAATAGTCATTTTAAAGCGTTTACTCTTTTATGCAGAAAAAGTTAATGAATTGTTATGACATGCATCGATGCATTCAGTGTACGGTCAATGTATCTGAAATAGAAAGCTATAGAGGTAAAGGTTAGGGGCAATAGAAATGAGCGAAGAGGAATCTCATGCTGTCTAATGAATCATTACAGCTTCATGACCAAGTAAGTGGTGGCATCCCTTTTCTGTGAGCTTAATAGAAGCTCAGAATTTTTAATGTTTTCAAATCCTTAGAAAACAGAGAACCAACACCCATCAGAACACCCATTTGTCAAAAATTGTAACAGACTTGATAAATCTTTCAAATCCTCAGAAAACAGATTACCAAAACCCATCTAGAAAAATTCTGACTAGCTGAAACCAATAAATCTGTGTTGAATGTCATACCAGCGGAGATTCTATTAATTGTGGAATTAAAATTTTCAAGGACATAGCAAACAAATGAACCCGATACATTGAACCCACAAATCCCCTTCCTTTTTTCACAGTCGGTACAGTTTCTGAACATTTCACCAGTTCCATTCCATAATATTTCAAACCCCTCATGAAGAAACTCAGCAATATAAAAATGGGGTACGAGTACCCGTACGGGTACTTGAATCACCGTGTAAATACCAGGACAAAATGAAGGCGGTGGTGTGAAATTCCAAGCACACAAAAAATCACCATCGCAAGCAACATCGAGTGGAAGAACAAAGGAGCCACCATAAAAGGAGCAGTCAGATTAACAGGTCTATTTGGAACTAGGCATAGTGGATTTAAAAAAAATCATCATTAACAACTGTTATTGCTTTGTGCTTGTGATCGAAAACTGTGCAGTTTACACCATTGATTCTGAGATGTGGTTTGTCAAGAGACAAACTGAATCTGAAAAGGAGGGTAACCGCATCCTGACTTTTCTAAGCCGAAAGGTTAAGAAATTTTAGCAAAGTTATAAATACATTGAAATTTTGAATAAACAGACGTAGGGAGATTGATTTTGGTTCGTTTCATTTCACAATTTTTTTTGCTTTGGTAGGGTTTTGCAATATTTTTCCTGCAAACTCTGCCCATTTTTCTGGATGTAAGACTTACAATCACCCACCCTTCAAATATTTTTAGTGCTTTCGTTGCTATTGCAATCACCATTGCTTATTCTTCACTTCTCTCATTCTTCAAGTTTATTTGGAAGTAATTGCAAGCGTATTTTAATATTTATAGCTTCTGAGACTTTAATTGTAGAAACTAAAGCAACTTGATCAAGATGTGGGGTTATTTTCTATGCACCGTGACCTCCATACATAGAGCCATAGATGGACATCTTCCGCTCAAGGCTTGCAACTTTGGGACGGGACTACAGCTGCAAGGCAGCCCTTGTCTATATATGTTTTTCTTTTTAAATTTGGGAGGATAAGAATCCAAGCCCCACCCTCTCAAAAAGACATTTTGCTAGTGATTGAAGAGGAGAAAACTAGCCATTTTTATTCCTATCCCTCGTATAGACATTAAATTGATTTCAGCTGGACATGCTCTCACAACAGCTAAATAGTTATATTCAAATATGTATGTAGTAGAACTCAAGAATATGATTTTCAATAAAAATCTAGACCTGCAAATTAACTTTGAAACAATATGAAAACATCATTTGAGAAATATATGGTCCTGTATATTTCTTTAATAATTGTGACATCTCTAGATCTGATATCTTGATGTCATTTATAAATAGTATATTGTATTTGCAAAGGAGAATTTTGTTAGAATACTTGGAACGAAAAAGATGTCAATAGCAAAAAACTATTGGAAGGAAAAAAAATCATGTATACAATGCTTGTATAATAACACACATAATTCATCACATAGATATGAACAAGATAACACGCATAACTCATCACATAGACATTAATATGGAACATTTATCAAAGGCAAAAAAAACACAGATTCTGCATTATAATGAATTAAACTCAATAAGCAAAAAAACGTTATAGGTAACTATCATGAAGCCATACCACCCTCTGTCAACAATAATACATAGATTAAGTTGAAATGTTGGAAATATAAAATGCCTTCTACTCTACTGCATATTTTTCTTCTTCTAATTGCTTCACAGAAATGTCTTGCAACAAGCTTTTAACATGCAGGCATGGGAGGTACTGTAGTGTATACAAAATACAAACAAACTATATATATGAGGTGATTGGTAAATTTTCTAATACTTCCTGCTAAATAAATAACCTATTTGGACAGAGTCGGAAGTTCTCTTTCATTGTCTTGGCTCTTGGTAGGGGAGTTCTCTTGCTGATTGCTTGATGCTTTGTCTTCAATGCTGCATTTTTCTCCAATGCTATTGCTACTATGCCTTGAAGCTTTCTTAAGCATCTGTTTATTAAGCATGACCCTAACACCATCTAAATATACACAACATGCTGGCTATTTTAGCTCTCCCCCGCATTCTATAAATTGCATTCTGACATTGGGTTATATGCAATCTTTCTATATACAAAACCCCACACCTCACCTTAAGATTTCTTATTGGAAATATATATTTCATGGTATTAGTGCCATGCATTAAAATAGGTGCACAGGAAATGCATGCCACAGTTATATTTTCCTTCATCCATCTAGCCGGTGCGCTGGTAATGCATACCACATGTCAAAGTTTTGTTACGGTCAGTTGAACATTAATTGGGAATACTAAAACTTTAGAAACTTTGTTAATTTTCGCCCAGTTCAATCTATATGATTGGCCGAGGATTTCCTTTAATTTTGCAAATATAAATTTATAAAACTGCCTACCTTAATTCTGTGAACCAATATTTTTACATTTAAAATAACACTGCAAAAATCTATCTCTGGCTAAAAAGAATCCAATATTTTTTTATGGACTTTCACTCGTTATAAACTAGATTGAAGCAACAGCTGCAGGGAGATCGGTATTGGTTAGTCTTAAAACAAAAATTTTCTTTGGTAGGGTTTCGTAATATCATTCCTGCAAACTCTCTCCACTTTTTTCATCAGCATCGTTGACAACACACCATAGTTTGAGTAGAATCTTGAGGCAAGTCACTTGCCAAAACAAGGGACCATTTCCTACTGTGTGAAGAATCCCTGTACACTCCATTTTGTTTAGAATATTAAAATATATCTTCATATTTTCTAAATTTGCAGGACACATTTTCAAATCCATTATTTAGGGTAATGTGAATGCATTACAGTGATGACATAATTGATTAAACAACATTTAAGATCAAAATTAAATTAGAATTTTTGAATGCTCTAAGATTTGATAATTCTATAAAAAAACTATTTGTTTAAAATCCTAAATCAAGATTATAATCTTGCTCCTCTCTATAAGAAACTTGATTCATTTGCTATAAATGTATTTCTGACCAATGTTATGAAAGAATTTTTAATCAATTCTAACCATTGGTACAAAAGTCTTTGTAATTCGTTTTTACTATCAAATCTTCCCATTTTCTTAAGCATAAGATTCATGGAAATGCTGCACAGAGAATAACCCTGAATTCAAGTTTATCACCATTGCATTATTTCCAAAAAAAAAATGTTATTAGAAAGATATATGCATTTTTTTTTCTTTATTTTGAGTAATGAAAACAAATCATTGCTAAATGTTAAATTTTTACTATATTTTTTGCCATTTTGTTTTACATGGGATATGGATATATGCCTTTCTTTATATCATGTTATCTTTATTAAGTAATTTTATGTATTACAAATTTTAAAAAGAATCTCAAAACTTAAACTCATGTACATATCAATTTCAATTAAAATCTGAAAATTTATCATATTGTATTTCCTTTATTTGTAGGACAAATTAAGAAATCCAGTGATTAGGGTCGAGGTCTTCCAAAGTATATGCAATTATAGTGCATAATCTTTGAGTTAAGATTGATCATTTAGTTTCTAATGCTAACTAGTTTGAATAAAATGGGGTTTTAAGTGCAATTCATACTGTTGTAGGATTTGAACAATTTGTGAGAAATACTTTAGATTGGGAAAAAAATCTTGTTCCTTTTTGAGAAATTGATTCATGATGCTACAAAGCATTTTTTACCACCATTAGGAAGGCATCTATGAGTGAAAAGGCCTACAAACAACTGACAAAACATCCTTTGTTGTCTCCTAAGTTATCCAATATGTACAAGTGGAGGTTTGTAATCTTGTATACTAACAGAGGAGTTCAGCAAAGCAAATCAGATTTAGATAAAATTCATGTATGATGCCCTTTTCCCCAAAATATTTCAATGAGCGAGTAATATATTGTGCCTTCTTGAGGCCTATCTTCTCGAGCTGGTTGGTTGTCTACTTTTCTTTTCACTGAAAAACAAATCGGCACAGAGTATTGTTACATATATTTCTACTACTTGCATTAGTCGTTATACAATTGTGTGGAATTGCATTATCACATTGGACCATAATGTGTCTTATTTTTGCATATGTCTGACATTTCCATCAACCAAGCTATGATCACCGGTACACAATCCTCTTGTATTTGCTTGGCATATCTGGTTATTGTTACAAGGGTATTGTATCATGGTATGTATTGAAAGATGTTAGCACTTTTAGGTTGTTTGTGCTTGATTGCCATTTGTTGTTGTAAAGTGATTGCAAGATATTTCCTAATAAATTTCATTAGTTGTCCATTATATCCTATTCAACAACAACCTTTAGAGAAAACTTAGAACCACTGTCATTTGGAATATCAAATTCTTGATCATAAGTTGTAATTGTAACAACCAAAAACTGTTAGTTACCAATCTTGCTTGGACAGTTTTTCAACTCTGTGCACAAATGAATAAGAAATCATTAACTACAAAATCTTCAAAAATGAACTTTATATAAATATTTCCATCAATTGATGATAAAAATATAATTTTCTATCGGCGTAACCCTTGCACCCCTCCTGGTGCAAGTGCTAGTATTAAAAAATGATTAGTGGATTAATGGCTAGTGAGCAAAATTCTGAAACCAAGAGTAGAGCAAACGAAGGTAAAAGAAAAAAGCGGTGAAGGGAAAGAGGGCGACTATGGGAATGCATAGAGACTTGAAGCCTACAATAATTAGAAGAAAATTAATCATGTAGCTATAGGTGCGAATAGGATCCCATTAGGTTCAAGGCTGCTGATAAAGGAGGAGCATTATCAATTGCGTGGAAGGAACTATTGGAAATGGGAAAGAATTAACCCTAATTATGGGAAGAAAATAGAAGTTTTGGTTTACATTATAACATGTGTTGAAATTGACCCAAATTCAAACTATTGGGAAGAATTAGTAGGTCAAATTGGACAATCTACAATTGGAAATAAATCTAAGAATAACTTACTAAGACATTGTTGGGACAAAAAAATAAAATTATGACTTAAAATTAAGTGAGCACCAAATAACTTGCAACAATTAGGAGATTGAACTACACATGTCAATGTTATGTATTGAGAAGTGTATATGTGATTATTTTAACTAATTATTTAAGTAAATATTCCAATAAAAATAACCAACGTATGTTTCTTAAATTACATGTCAACTAGTACCTCTTAAAAATTACCTATTGACTTTTTGGGAAAACCAAAACCTATTGTGACTATGCGATGCAAGAGCATCTATGTCCATGAGTAATCCTATATCAACCAAAAATATTTTAGGTCTTATTTTTAATTTTATTTCAATTTTGTTGTGCTCTTGTTGATTTTACCAGTAGCTTTCAAAGAATTTTTAATTTCAAAATGGTCAAATTGCTCTAAGAGAAAAGCCATTGACAAAACTAGGAGGTTCATAACTTGTTTCGATGTTTAAAGAGGTTGTCATAGCCTCATCAATTCCCGACAAGGCTTTCATAACCTTGTTATCTCCCAACAACCATTTCACAAACTTTTTACTTTGAAAGAGAGTGCTTGCATCAGGGTTTATCTTGGGTTCAAGAACTTGTATTTATTTTTTCCAAACTTATCTAACTCTTTTGTTTTTGGAAATAAAGGTGGCATTGAAGTATTATCATGGTTTCAAAACCATCATTGACCTCCAAAAATGTTGTCACAACCTTATCGACACTCAATGTACTTTTTAGAAACCCAAATGAAATATTGTTTAACTCTTTTATATGTGAAGGAAAAGCATATTCAAAGAGGTTTCAAAGATTTGACAAGGTTTCAAAACTTTCATTGGCCCCTGACAAGATTTCCTTAACGTTTTTCAGAATTTGATAGTCCTTTCACAACCTCTTGATTATGATGGAATAGTGCTTGTGTTGAAGTCACACTTAATTTCTTGAATTTGTCTCCATTGTGGATAAAATTTTCCAACTTATTATGAAAGTGAAGGAAATCATTTTGAAGATCAATGCCAATGATTTATCATAGTTTTGCAACCTTCATCAAATCTTGACAAGGTTGTCAAAACTTTATCAAAATGCAGTAGGAAATTCGCAACCTTTGTAAAATTAAGGAAAGTTTTCAAGGATGGCATTACAAAGATATTGAAGGAAAATTTGAAGTTCTTAAAGATAAATTATTAGCTTTCTAACCTATTTTCAAAACCATTACTGGAAGCCAAAAAGGTTTCAAGAACCTCTCAAGCCTTTGAAAAAAAGTGAGGGTTCAAAAGTGCTCCAACTTCTCAAAACATTAAGGGAGCTTTAACCTATTTGATTTCACTAACATAATGATTTACAAGGAAGACTATTAATATTTATGTAATCAGTTGTAAAAAGGAGGCGAAAACCCAAAGAGAGAAGGTTGAGGAGGCAAAGAGAACATAATGAGAAGGAAGTGGAGAGGTGGATGAAGATAATTTTTTGAAAAATCTAATATTTTTAGAGGAAGACCATGGAGAGACGAATATAATATAACAGCTAAAGGAAGCCTAATAGAATGTGATAAAGAAATTTTAATTGTAATTTTGAACTTAATGAATTGAAATTTTTATTTGCATCAAATTTTCTTCCCTTGTGTGGGCATGTTTTTTTGGCTACATGATTGGGTAGTTTGGTAAGACACCTTACTCATGATTGAATTATGAGTTGTGAAGGTAAGGACAAATGACTTGTAAAAATTAGGCATCTCAATTACACGAGTTATTTTTGCATGCACTAAGAAGTGTATGTGTAATTATTTGAATTGTTTTGTTGACTACCCCATGTATGTGTCTTAGACCCATACATGATTATGATGTAAGAGCATCCCGAGAGAATGTGTAATCAGCATCACCCAAAAAGATTTAAAGTTTAATATCTTGGGATTCTAGAAGTTTGGAGTAAAATCATTTTGCAGGAAATCTTGGAACATCATTCCAAGCCTTCTCACAGATTTTCATGGGAATCAGAGAATTTTGGTTTTTTCTGCCTCCAGACACTCATGTCTTCAATTTGCAAAATTAGTCTTCTCCAAATTTTATGAGCATGATTATTGAGACAATAAAGATTAATTTCATGTTTATTTGATGTCTATTTAGATGGCAGTGTGAAAGATCAAATATTCTTTAATTGGTTTCAAATAACCAACATTTAAGTTACATCCTGAGAGAATTTGAAAAGACAATTTAAGAGAGATGAATCGAAAAAAAGAGAAGAGATGAAATTTACACAGGCAACGCTATAGTTTTAAGAAAAGAACTAAGAGAGGAGCTGCAACTTGAAGCGAGAGAAAAAAAACAACCAAGGGGCGTATTGAGAGAAGAGGTGTGGTGGTAAGCTCCCAGCAGATGAAAGTTAAAATGCAGATTTAAAAAAATGCAGAGGCATGAAGAATAGAAGAGGGGCTACACAGATTTTAAGAGGTGAAATTTAAAGCTTCAAAGTAGATGTTGATAAAGGCAGATGAGGTAAGAAGGGACCTTGCTATGTATAAGGCAGTTGCAAGTTTAAATGGAATAAAAATTACACAGAGAAAAAAGATTAGAGGCTATGCCATACAAAGAACAGGTATATGAATATAGAGAAGGAAAATGGATGAGTAGGAATTCCAGGTCTGCAACATAATTAATAAGAACAATTAAATAAATCAAAGCCATTGCCTATGAAGACAAGGAGCAAACAAATAGTGGCTGCACAATCATCAGAAAATAAACATTGTAGATTGAATTTTAATGAAGAGCAGGTCATGCCATATTTGAAGGAGGAAATAATCTGAAGAGAAATTGCAGAACTGCAAGTGCATAAACAGAGGAAAAGCAAATAAATTTGAAGATCTA
The DNA here is from genome assembly GCA_007258455.2 of Sequoia sempervirens. Taxonomy (NCBI): domain Eukaryota; kingdom Viridiplantae; phylum Streptophyta; class Pinopsida; order Cupressales; family Cupressaceae; genus Sequoia; species Sequoia sempervirens. The sequence goes on along the minus strand of VDFB02193867.1, from coordinate 707,808,895 downwards.
ATTTGCAGCATATATGTATGTCCATGAACAACAATAAAGTTAACAAATTCCAGAATGAGATTTTTAAATTGGTTTGTGTGTTGAATAAATATGTATAATTGAAATGGTCAGTTGCTTAATTCGTTGGTCTGATAAGATAAAGAGTTTCTTTCTTGTCTGCATCAGATTATAAATTTCTACTTAAGAATATTTATGATAGTTTTATTTGGTTTACATTCTTCATTAGACCATCTTTTGAATTTATGCTCGAGGTTTACATTCTTCATTAGACCATAGTTTGATTTTGTTGCTATTCCTTATTGAACCACTTTCTAATTTTTTGGCAGAGGTCTTGTTGTCGTTAATATATTAGCTATGTTGAGTAATAAGATATTATAAAATAATAAGATAATTGAAAGAAACACTTGTAATTATAGAGGGGTTACATGGTATTTCTCTTCCCCTCTAATTAAATTTAGTAGTATTTATGTTCATTATTATTGCAAGGTCAATTAATGTTTGTGATTAGTATAATTTCTCATTGGTTCCACTTTTAAATACACACCAAGATTAAGTAGGGCCACCACTTATTAAGATATTTTTAGGTGTGGATACAAACTATTAAACACTCAATGAATCTTATTGATATAATCAAAACAACTTGAATCTCATATGTAGAACTATATCTTGTTAAATATATATTACCTTTCCGTAATCTATGTTGAAAATTATATATATAAAATGAGAATTAAGTGGAGTTTTACTACTGTCCAATTGAATTTATTAGTGTTTGTTCTCCACATTCTAAGAACTAGCCCCTATTTTGTTTTATAAAAACCCTATCAAATCCATTATATAGAGACATAATCTTCCTAACATTTTTTTGTAGAAATGACTTGAAGAGATAGAGGGAGTGGCTATTTTATATTAAAATATAAATTTAAAATAAATTGTGGGTAATTGGGAAACCAATATTTGTTATTTTTTAATCAATTTGACAAATTCAAATATAATTTTTTTTTTTTATAAATATTGATTGAGGCAAGGAATTAAGGAATAAGTTTTCCAATATTTTTTAACTAGGTGATGAATTAAGTCTAAATTTCTCATAATTTTTTAATTGAGATGGAATATCAAGACTAAACTATCAATAAATATTTAATTGAGACAGTGAATTGATCATAAATTACTTATATATTTTTAATTGAAGTCGCAAATTAAGCCTAAGCTTGATGAAAGTTGTAATTATGGGAGAAAATTAAAACCTAAATGATTAAATTTATAAGCTAGGTGAAAATTTTTAAGCTAAAATTACCTTGTTATTATAATTGATGTGGTGAATGAGAATATACTTTTTCTTAGAATGATTAATTAAAGATAGATATGATTAAAATTGTAATTATAACATTTAACTAAAAATCATACATTAATGATATTTTTCTTAGAATGATTAATTAAAGAGGCATAATGATTAAAATTGTAACTATAACTTTAACTTGAACTAGACATTAATGAGTTTTTCTAAACTTGAATATTTTAAACAATAAATACTTTACAAATGAAACACAAAAAATATTTTTTTAATAAAATTATCTTAATAAAAACAATGATACTTTTTCATAACTTAAATAACATTAACGTGATACTTTGAATAAAAAAATGTCCCACATTACTCTAAATATTTTGATTTAATTTAGTTGCCATGAAATTATGAAGAGGTAGTTCTCATCACATAGTTGGCCAACCATTATACTCTTTTGTCTTGTATATTCTTTAATTCACCATCTAGAAACCGAAAAATATTAGCCTTTCTTTGGTTTATCAAGGGCACAAAGTCTCTCTTCCTGTTGCATGATCTTCATAGAGAGGTGGGGTGGGTTAGACCCATCTACTAAAATTGAGTGAACTTTATTTTTAATTCTTGTTCATAGCAAATAATCGTGGTCATCTAGGAAGTCACTGGCCGAGACTACTTGGACCTTGATATAAGGATTTATGTAAATTCTATGATTGCTTCGTATTTTCTATATAAATTCTAGTCATAATAAAAAGTGCCAATGGAAATAGAGTTATTTATGATTAAGTGCCAATGGAAATAGAGTTATTTATGATTATGGGAATCTGGTTTTTTTCAGCATTTTTATAAATATAATAGTTTTTTTTTAATTAGTTGATAGGTTATATATAGTGTGAGATTTGAGTTTGAAACAAGTTTCATGTCTGCAAACAATTATTGAGTTGAAGAAAATAAGTTCCACCTATCATTAAATGGTAAATCAATTGTCATTTAATGGTAAAGGGTTTAAAACATCACGTGAAAGCCTCCAAAACTCACTTATCATATAAAATCGAGATAAATATTGGTTTTCCAACTAATGGGAAAATTTTGTTTTCATTTGCAATGTTTTTTTCCAATTTGATGACAACTTCCCTTTTTCATTTGTATTGCTTTACATTTTAAATTTGATGCAAATATTTGAAAATCAGTAATATCCAATTTTTGTAAAGAAAAAAGTTATATTTGTCTAAGTGAAAAAATCTAGATTTTATTAATTTGTTTCATTTCATTATTTAGCACTTATTATTAGTGATTACGTTGAGAGGGTTATGTATATGTATATGTATATGTATGCATGTGTATATGTATATATGTATATATATCTATGTCTATGTCTATGTCTATGTCCATATCCACTCTTAAATCTTATGGTTTTATCTTTTGAAAAAAAATGTAGTAAATGAATTTAAAAAACAGTTTTCTTTTTATGAGAGCTGTCAATTTGTTTTGTTCAAGATTCTACTTTTTTAATTTTTTAAATATTTTCAATAAAAATTAAATATTATTTTAAATATGTTTTAATATTACAATTTAAAATGACATTCAATTAGGGTTAGGATTAGAGAAAAAATGATAAAATATAAATTAAAATAATTACGAAGTTTTTGAAGCTTATTATGGCATCTATAGTGGCATCCAAAAATTTGAGGGAGGTGGAAGTCATATGCAACTAAAAAAATCAAATAAAAGAGATTTCATGAAACAAAAGGAACAAATAAATTAATTAATTAAAAAAGAAAATTAGAGAATATAACTCTTTGCGTATTTTATATATATTAAAATTTAATATATGTATTCTAGTTTAATCCAACCACATGTAAGTAAAACTTGTTACACATTACATTCATGACATAATCCTTGAACTTCCTTTAGGTGCAAGTGCTAGTAAATAGATTGTATGTAGTGAAATATTGTTTGGTCATTTTTTGAATCTTTCCTTCATCAAACAACAAGCTCATGCTATGTTTCTTCAAGCTTGTCTATAATAAAAATTATAGGTAATATATTTTACATAGAATTCACATTATTGTTAAAATTAGTTATATGAATGATGAATGCTTAATCCCTTTACAACTTATCTAATACCACTCATCACTCCTATAAATAATAAAAAATTGCAAAAAATCAAATTAATATCATTAAACACATATTCTCACATAAAATACTAAAATTAAATAAGAAATACACATTGACTTACTTGCAACAACTACCTATATAATTATAAGAGATTATAGATTACTCATAGTAAGTTGTAGATGATATGCATGTAGAGATACAATTAGGTCTACAATCTAAGAGAAATCTGTAGCATTTTTTGAAGAATCTAACTACTTTTTTAGTTTTAATATTAGTGTTATTATTTAGGACTTCATTTAACTTGTCAATCACTCGTGATCATCAATCGCCATTTCGCTTAAGTTCTCTAATTATCTTGTAATCACACTAGAAGCCCATTCTATATTTATCAAGCCTTAGCTAAACACATTTCTAGTCACCTCCATGCATGCCCAAAACATTTTAATTAAGGAATGCAATTGTCATGTTCGATTTACATTCAAAGAGTGTAGAAATGAAAATCATGATGATGTCATTAATTGAAAAGTACAATTTATAGATAAATGATAATATCAAAGAGTCAAGATACGAAGTACTTAGAGACATGAGTGAGCCTTGGTGAATAGATCTAAATGTATACACACATTATAATATATAGTTGTATTGATAATCAACTATGAAGTTATCAAGTCCTAGCTAAACTCATTTACATTCACCATCTCTTATGTGGAAAACATTTTAATTAAAAAATGCATCTATCATATTAATTTTAAATATGAACAAGTGAATTAACCTTGATGAATGTATATAGAATTTTAATACATACACTAATAATTTCAACATTTAAAATACCTTCAAAATTAATGTTCATTTGGGTATTTGAGATATCTTAAATTTGTGATATTTTAAAGCTCTTATCAGATTAAAAATTAATTCCCAATCTATATTACAATAAATATTATTAATATGTTAGATAGCCATTGCTTTAAATTTATTTAAGAGTGTTATTGGATAATCAATATTTATATATAAAGAATTTTATTGACTATTTATACATTTATGTTTTCTTGTCAATATCATTTCATATGATGTTTGGTCACTAAGACTATTAGATATTTTCATATCACCATCAAATGGCATCTTTAGATTTTATACTAGTTTATAAAAATATAATAAATTTAATAAAAAGAAGACCTTTAATGTATCATAACTTATCAATTTTAATGATTATTTGCAACAAAACTAAGAATGCTTATATAAAAAGTATCCAACAAAAATAATTTAAATTTATTTAATTTTTATCAAGTGATTTATCTTTATGTAACAATATAGTTATTTCAAAACAATGGATACATTAATTTTATATAACACCCATACAATTGCACACTAATGGAATTTTAGATATCTAATATTTTGAATTATATTGTAACAATTCTTAGAAAACCTATGGGCACATCTCGTCAAATGCTAGATGGAAAAAAAATTTCATATGCTCATATTTATGTGGAAAATTATTTTAATAAATCCTTTTCATAATTTTAAATAGATTATATTATGTAGTATTCATTGGATTGAACACTTATACTATGAAGCTCTTTTATTTCGTTATCAACTTTGCCATTCTTATGGGCATATTTAGATAAATATTCTTAAGGAAATTTTAGATGACCTTCATTCCTTACTTGAGATATTTATGAATAAAAAAATGCAAAAGGAAAATCTCCAGTTCCCTAACAAGTAAAATAATCAAGTGGTTTTGTTCCTATGAAATATAAATATAAAGGAAAAATTGGGATTTGTTCGAAAAATATTTAACAAAGGGGTATTCTAATAATATATTTAAAATTTTAGAAGATATTGAAGGTACTAAACCAATCTTGATGTTGAAAACTCTAACTAATCAATATCTTCCTTTTTTATTACTATCATGCTTCCTCCAAATGATGTTCAAATATCTTCTAAAGTGTAGGTATTGCTAGGAGAAGATACTCCTCTTCCTCAATATATATGTCCTATGGGTGGTTCAAGGGGGAATATTGGAGTTAGAATAAATGATACTATTCCAATTTTGTCAATTATTTCATTATAAATTATATAGATTGTATGATGCTACAAACTATTCATAAAGATGATGGTAAGGATAATTTAAGAAATAAATCACTTGTTCCATTTATAAGAATTAGGAGAATATTTGAGATAAAATGGAAAGAACAATGAAGAACACAAGATTGTATTTAGTTGATTCAAATTATATTAAGTACAAAGCCTTGCATATATAGGAAAGGATGATGCAATCTATCTATGGGGTGGATTAACAAGTGCCCCATGAAGTGACACAAATGAGTAGATAAATGTCCTATAGGTGTCAACCTTAGGATCACTTGAATTTTTCAAACCAACAACCTCTATGACCAAGTCATCAACCTTCTGTGCCAAGTGTTGAGTGATCTTTCAGGTGAGATGAAAAGTCTTCCAACCTCAAAAGGTATGTGCATGAGGTTTACCAAACAACTTGGTAACCTCTTAAGGCTTAAAGATTGCACATTCTATTAGAAAAGATGTTTAACCTGATCTACCTAAGTACACTTAAGTATAGTGAATGGATAAATTATTCACACTAACATGCCCCTTACGTCATACTCAAAGAGATCACAAAAGTGCAATTCGATAGAAATGGGTCCTGACTAGAGGCCATGTTAAGTACCCATGTATAATGCATTCTCTCACAAATGGAGAAAAGGGAGAAAATTCAATGGGAAAATAATCCTCTCCAAAAAAGAGAATTAAAAGGATTAAAGACCTTATGAAAATATGTGTCATGATGATAACAACATGATGATGAAGAAATCCTGAAGCATGTAGAAGTTGTAAACTATGTCGATGAGAAACTAACGTCTGCTAGAATTAACTAATCTCCAATTAATGTAGATCAAGATGATAGATAAAAATATTGCATTAGTGAACATGTGAAAACTACTCAACTAGTGTACACAAAGTCAATAAAACTTTGTGAAATTGAAAATAGAGATAGTATTATGATTATAAGTACTAGAATCTCAAAATGTGATCTACTAAAATAACCCCATATGAAAGATCAAGAAGGAAGGTTCATGAGGCCTCCCAAAGAAGAAGATTTCTCCATTGCTTCATTGAAAGAAGCATTAGTATAACACATTATAGTCCCCTTTAATGCTAAGAGAATATAAGAAGACAACTGTGATAGAGAGTGTGTGAGGAATATAGAGATGTACAAGAAAGTGAGAAAGGGTGTGCTCCAAGGCACACTGACATGAGGTGAAAATTACAAGGATCCATGTTGTGATATTATAACTCCCTATTGCACTTTATAATTTAGTGTAAGTACAAATTTCCCAAATTCCCTCCATGTGGAACAAACATTCAGTTTTGTGGCACTTTATATTACTGCATTTATAAACTTATTTTTCTGTTACAAGTTCTTCAAAGTTTATTGTCAAGAGGCTGATCATTAAGAATACAAGATTAAGTTATGTCTTGTAAACCTCAATAAAGGACAAAAAAACATAAAATTACAACCCCTATTATGATGACCCCTCCTTTTGCCAAATTCATTGCAAAAGCAAAAATTGACTTCTCTTTTACAAATTTTTAACTAAAGAAAAAAATTGCACCTCCCTCTATCACCCTTTGCCACATTTATTGCAAAAGAAAAAATTCACTCTTCTTTTACAAATTTTCAACTATGGTTTAAAAAACCCCACTAATGGTCAGTACCAAATGTTACAGGTAAACAAAAATACGTATGGTTACAAAAAAATTCTAACAATTAGCCTGCAGTTAACCATTACAGTAAAAATCGAGGTTTAATTATAAACAAAAGTTAGTGCTTTAACCAATTAGAGAGGTGGGGCTGGCCACACCTTGGGTGGTGGTAAGGGTTCAAAAAAACTTCTGCAGGTTCTTACAAAATGATGTGCTTTTTTAGTATGGTAAACAAATACAAGCAAAAAAAGCACAAAAATTGATCAAAGATTATTAAGGCCATTGAGGCAACAGACGTGGTGAATTGGATCGCTTGGCAGATCCCAAAGCTGTGCACCAAAAAGGGAGTTGGTAGTTGTGGAGATAATCTTCATAAATCTCAACAAAAAACTTTAACAATGGTGAACTGCATTGAGTGGTAGCGATTCAATACCTACATGCCATGATTGCCAAGCACATTGCCCGTGAGGGAGGCCAATGTGAAACCCTTGGCAATGGAAATTTGCATTGCCATCACTAGTATTTAAAATCAATGTGGCGATTCAAAATGCACATGTCAATGTTGGGCGTTAGTTTTCAAGCCGTGCTGAAAAAAAAACTTTTAATCTCCTCCTTTGTGTGCCGTACCAGATCCTACAAGACCCTGCACTAAGAAGAAGGTCGCAGATTGAGAAAAGTGTGCGACTTTCTGCCTGTTAACACTTAAATTTCCCATCAAAGAGCACAATAAAAGCACACCTCTACGAGATAAAATCATGCTTCTATCCTCCTTTGACCACCCTCTTCTCTCCTTTGAGCCTCACTACAAATCAGGTGGTCACAGAATGTTAGAGGCTGACCAGGTCTGGAGGAATTCCTTGTGTGCAGGTTGTTAATGAGGTTGCCCAAGAAATATATGCAGTTCAACATTCAATATGGTGCGATGCATGAGCCAAATCAAAGGACACGACTGACCACACAGCCTTTGGATGAAATGGAAAGGCTGTGGATCTGCAAAAGAAACCCCTTGAACACACCCCTTCCAAAATTGCAGCCTACAAAGATTGGATTGACCTTCCAAATCATGCTTCAAATCAGAGATAACAGAGATTTAAAACACCTAGAATCATAGAGATTTACGCCTGCTAAGGTGTTGTTTTTTTCTTGCTATGAGTAATGTGTAGGTTGACTCCAAATGATGCCCTGGAATGATTTTAGAGACGTCTAAGCATATTCCTGAAATTGTAAACTCACAAAAATGGAAACAAACTAAATACATTGGGTCAACTATGGCTTGCACGGTCTCCACCTAAAGCTCTGATATATTATAAGAATTAGGAGAATCTAGAAGATAAAATGACTAGCACAATTAATAATGTTTAAGATTGTATTTAGTTGACCCAAATTACATTGAGTATCAAGCCTTGTATATATAGGCAAGGATGAGGCAATCCACCATAAGAGGTGGATTGATAAGTTCCTATAAGTGCCCTATGAAGTGGCATAAATGAGTAGATAAGTGTCCTATAGGTGTCAACCTTAGGATCACCTGGAGTGTTCAAACCAACAACTTCTATGACCAATTCATCAACCTTGTGTGTCAAGTGTTGAGTGACTATTGAGGTGATATGGAAAGTCTTCCAACCTTAAAAGGTATGTGCATGAGGTTTACCAAACAACTTGGTAATCTCAAGAGGGTTAAAGGTTGTACTTTCAGCAAGACAAGATGTTGTCTAACCTCATCAACCAAAGTACACATATAGTGTAGTGAATAGATAAATTATTCACACTAACACTATCAAGTCTTCAGCAATAAAATATTAACATTATTAGTATAAATAATGTCTCCAAAGTGGGAAGGAAAAGCTATCAAAAGTAAGTTAATATAATTAGGGGAATATTGGTTGAATATGAAGTTATTCAAACTTCAGATTCTCACTTCTCTATAACCCAAAAATTATATTTCTCTCATGGAATACTAGTGGTTTGGGCAACACCCCTTGTGAAAAATTTGTTGAAGAGCTTATCTAGATTCATAATCTTGATATTATCTTCCTTCAGGAAATACATTTTTTTGTGGAGAGGATATTAGTTATTTCTTCTATTCTCTAGAAAGGTAGCTAATGTAAATGCATTGGATCAAGATTTTGTATGAGGGGTAACTTTTCTTTGGAAGCCTTTTTTATTTACTCTTTATATTTGGCTAGTATTTAAGAATTCTATGTCTTTTGTTAGTACTTTTTTAATTCAAAAAGCCCTATTTTCTTATCCAATATTTATGTTCCTATTTTTTTAAAAGGAAAAGTCTTTTATGGTTACATATTCAATTTCTTTTGTATTGTTCAATTTTATTCCTTGATTCTTGGTTGGGATTTTTTTTGCCACTCTTTCTCTTAAGGAGAAAATAGGGGCTTGAATCTAAGAATAATAAGAATTTTTTTAAAGCTATTAATTATACCTTTTTGGCTTTGATTCCTAAGAAGCTTCAAGTAGACTCTTTTGATATAGTTTTCCCCGTTGCTCTCTATAACGTCACTTACAATATCATTACCGAACCCATTACTAATTGTCTAAAACATATTCTTAATTGTCTTATATCACTTGATTAGGGACATTTGATAAGAGACATCAAATTCTTAATGGCTTTGTTATTTTTATTAAAGCTATTTATTTTGGGTCAATGTAGGATCACGGGGGTCCAAATTAGGCCCTCAAGTGACAACGAAAATTAAGAAAAATAGAGTTAGATAACTTGACATAAAAATTTAAAAAGGTTATTAACATAATTTAAAAAATATGTAAGAACAATATTTATAGCAAATTGAATTTAGTTTCTAAGCTATTAGTCCTTTTTTGGAAAAAAGTAAATCTATTTTGTAAACATTTGAAATTTCAATACATTAGTATTAATTTTTTAGGAAAAAAATAAAAAGTGGGTGTATGTCTGACCAACTTAAGTACAATAATTCTTTTTTTTTTTAAATTTCAATATAATTAGAGGACACTTACCTAGATGTGCCACATTTTTTTTGTAATTTTTTGCAAGTAAATAATAAGTAATGAAATTTTTATTAGAACTTTTCAAATTATTAAAACGTGTTTGTCTAACCACCATAACTTGGCAAAAATTATGAAAATCACTTTTTTATCCTACAGTGTATGAAGCATAGAATGTGACACATCTTTTAGATTCAAAAAAGTGAAATAGTTTCAAAATTATAGAAGTTTTTCAATCTGGTGCAAGAGCACCTTATGCTTTTTACATCTCCAATAAGCATTTCATAAAATTTGTATTATCACCAAGGAAAACATGTAAACAAGGTCATGATAAGGTCATATTAAATGTAAATTGAGTCTTTGATAGGTTTGTAGGAGGTCAAATTGAGAAAAGTTATCATTTATTGTCAAAATGCAAAAAAGATGTAAAAATACAAAAAAGTGCACAAAATCAGGGAAATGAAGAGTTAGTTGGGTAAAGGAAAGCTTGTTGGTTGGTAAAATAAGTTGAAAGGGTAGTTAATAATTGGGAAACATCTTTAAAAGGTAATATTACGGTGAGAAAATGGATATAGATTGTATTCTTGAAGGAAATTTTGAAAATAAAGTCCTCTGTTCAGAAAATTTGTGTTTTGTTCCTCTTGTTTCAGATTTTGTAAGGCATGTACCTCAATACTAGGCCTTGATCTTCATAGTGTTTGATTTTATTGTGTTTGGGATTCAATTTAAACTAAGTTGGGAGGGATCTTATTGTGATTAAAGTCAGATTTTTGTACTAAATAAAAATACTATTAGTAACCCTTAAGACCAAGATTTAGAGAGTCTAATCAAGATGTAATCACTACTCCACTGATTTAGACACTATGGATTAGTGGAGTAGGTTATTTTTAGGATATGTATGTTTGTGTGTGTTAATAAGTGCAGGGGAAGACAACAATTCAAAGAAAAAGATGTTTCCCCATAGGAAAATCTGAATTTCCTTCATAAAATGGCTGGCTCAAAGTTAGAAATAGTTGGATATGCATTCAATTAGGTTGGTAAATGCTTTAATTTGTATGTGCAGACCAATCCCAACATGTTAGGAACATTTTCTTGAAGGTTTGAAGTTTGGAAAGTTAATTTTCTGTAAACCCTCCATTTTAAGGCCTAGTTTAAACATTGAATGAGAGTTTAGCGATTTTTTGTGTTAATGATTAGATTCTTAATAAAGAATGGTAGATTTGGTGGTTTCAAGGTCTGTTCTAAGACTTTTTGGGTTAACAAGGGTTTTTTGAAGGAAAAATGAGTCCTAGTTGCAAGGACAAGCAAGATTAAGGTTGAGTCTTGTCAAGTTGAGATTATGTGAGTTGTTTGTGCTCCTACATTGTCATCAATTGGTATCAAAGCTAGCTGGTTCTGATATTTGGTTGAGTTGTTGTTGTTGATTTTTTTCTTGGTTGTAGGTGGTTGATCCATCTAAGCTACAAAGAGGAAGAGTTCTAAGAAGTTTTGGGTTAGCAGACAAACTAAGGTCTACGTTTCACCATCCTCCAATTGAGATTAAGCTAGGTAGAAGGTGCAAAGGAAAAGAGTGAGGAATCTTATAGGATTTGTTGTTGGGTAAGATGGATGGTTTGTTGAAGTTGTGTGGTGAAGCAGGGAGGGAGATGGATACCTATCTGAAGAAGCACTTGATTTTGCAACCATTTAAAGAGTTGAAATTGAGTTTGAAAGTACTCCACTGATGGGAGTAGATGGAAAGATGATTGGTTAGAGAAGGTCAAGGATGAATTATGAAAAAAGAGGAAAGGTTTGCTTAGGAAGGAAATGTGAAAAGGACAGTCCTGTGTCCTTTGAGAAAGAAAAGTTTAGTGGAAAGTTGAGAGTTGTGAAAGGATAGTCCTATGTCCTTTTGAATGAGAAGAATGATTGTGAACCTGATAGGAAAAGAAGAGAGATGGCTAAAGAAAAGTGAAGACAAGAAAAGTCAAAAATGAAGATAGAGTTGAAGGAAAAGACAAAGGTAAGTAGAAGATTTAGAGAGTAAAATAGGAAGAAGTAGTCCAATACAAGATTGAAGAAATAATGAAGACTCAAGGTTGATACAACATGTTTCCAAAGGGACTTGGAAAGTTTTGTAGGCTGGTTGTATGGTGCAGGAGCACCTTATACTTTTTATGTCTCCAATAAGCATTTTGTAAAATTTGTATTATCACCAAGGAAAAAATGTAAACAAGGGCATGTGATGAGGTCATATTAAATGTAAATTGAGTCTTCGATAGGTTTGTAGGAGGTCAAATTAGGAAATTTTTCATTTATTGTCAAAATGCAAAAAGATGTAAAAATACAAAAAGTGCACAAAATCAAGGAAATGAAGGGTTAGTTGGCTAAAGGAAAGGCTGTTGGTTGGTAAAAGAAGTTGAAAGGGTAGTTAATAGTTGGAAAACATCTTTAAAAGGAAATGTGGGGGTGAGCAAATGGATATAGATTGTATTCTTGAAGGAAATTTTGAAAATAAAGTCCTTTGTTCAAAAAATATGTGTTTTGTTCCTCTTGTTTCAGATTTTGTACGAAATGTAGCTCAATACTAGGCCTTGATCTTCATAGTGTTTGATTTTATTGTGTTTGGGTTTTCATTTAAACTAAGTTTGGAGGGATCTTATTGTGATTAAAGTCAGATTTTGGTACTAAATCAAAAAAATGTTAGTAACCCTTAAGACCAAGGGTTTGAGAGTCTAATCAAGATGTAATCACTACTCCACCAATTTTGACATTGTGGATCAATCAAGTAGGTTAGTTTTAGGATGTGTATGTTGTGTGTGTGTTAACAAGTGTAGGGGTAGACAAGAATTAAAAGATAAAGATGCCACCCCATAGAAAAATCTAAATTTCCTTCATGAAATGGTTGGCTCAAAGTTAGAAACGATTGGATATGCATTCAAGGAGGTTGGTAAATGGTTTAATTTGTATGTGTAGACCAATCCCAACATGTTAGGAGCATTTTCTTGAAGGTTTGAAGTTTGGAAAGTCAATTTTCTATAAACCCTCCATTTTAAGGCCTAGTTTAAATATTGAATGGGGGTTTAGTGAATTTCTATGTTAATAATTGAATTCTTGATAAAGAATGGCAGATTTGGTATTTTTAAGGTCTATTCTAAGACTATTTTGGGTTAACAACCTAGGTTTTGTGAAGAAAAAATGATTCCTAGTTGCAAGGACAAGCAAGAATAAGGTTGAGTCTTGTCAAGTTGAGATTGTGTGAGGTGTTTGTGCTCTTGCATTGTCATCACAATCAGCCTATGAATCAGGACTTTAATCATAATGTATATAGAAAATCAATAATAATTATCTATTAAATTCAAAATAAGACATATCTTATATTGGCAGAAATATGACAATTTGTTCAATAAACCCTTTTTGTTTCATATAATTTAGATAAAACAAAGTCATCAACCATAAGAGAAAAGTTTGGAAAACTAAGGAAATTTTCTAAACATGTTTTTTTAGTTTCCTTTCTAGGTATGATACCCCCAAGCCAAACCCCAAGGCAACCCTAAGGAAAATCCTGAGGTTGCTAATTTTGTCAAAAAAATAGATATTTGTTTGAAATGGATATGAAACATATATCCCTTAGGAATGAATATCTATCCTAATGGATATTTGTTATCACAACAACACAACAAGCAATTAGTGCTATATTTTAAGTATTTTGAGCCATTAATTGAAAAAATTTGCTAGTGCTAAACTCAACACAAATAGACATGGTCAACTTGGTGTCAATTTTTTCACCAAGTTCACTGCCAGATATAGCAATGGGTTTAGTGCCCTGGATTTAGCACCAAAAAAGCATAGCGCCCCTGAAAGCACTTAAAATAGCACCGAGAAGTAACATCAGCAATTGTGTTGAAATTGGCACCCAATTTGGCTTCTGGTTTTGCTTCCATGTCTACTCCCATTTTTGCTTCTAGTTTTGCTTCCAATTTGAAATCCAATTTTTCTTCCAATTTTGCATCCAGGTTTGCTTCCAATTTTGCTTCTGGTTTTCCTTCCATTTTTGCTTCTAGTTTTTCTTGCAAGTTTTCTTCTAGTTTTTCTTCCATTTTAGCTTCCAATTTTTCTTCTAGTTTTGCTTCTAGTTTTGCTTCCAAGCTGCTTTGGTTTTGCTTCCAATTTTGCGTCCAATTTTTCTTCTAATTTTGCTTCTGATTTTACATCTGGTTTTGCTTTCAGTTTTACGTCTGGTTTTACATCCAGTTTTGCTTCCGGTTTTGCTTCCAATTTTGCTTCTAGGTTTGCTTCCAATTTTTCTTCTAGGTTTGCTCCTAGTTTTTCTGCCAAATTTGCTTCCAATTTTGCTTCCAGGTTAGCTTCTAGATTTTCTTCCAAGATTGCTTCTAGTTTGGCTTCCATTGTTGCTTCCTTTTTTCTTCTAAAAATGCTTCCTTTTTTCTTCCATTTATTTATTTAATATGTTTTATTTCAATTTAATTAGTTAAATATATTGTGCCTCGTAAATAACTCATATAATTATAGAGTAACTAATTTAATTATTTAACTCATATGATTAAATAACAATATAATTATTGTAACATGATAATCATCTATAATTAAAACCAGTGAGTCAAATATCTATAATTTAATTGAATTTGACAACATCCATCTTGAGCAGTAAATTAAAATCATCATACCTAATAAATATCCATCCAAAAATCATTGACCACTTTTAATAAATATAAATTGAAAAGTTTATACTGATAAGATCATCATCATATATAACTAAAAAAAGTGAGAATCAAATATGCCAGTACATCAAAAACATGTCAAAATGATACATGTACAAATGATATAAATAAAATTGATAAATTTTGTAACTCAAATTGATACAAGTCAACGTGATACATGTCCGAATGATATAGTGAAAATGATACATTTCAATATGATACAACTCAACAATATAGTATTGTAGGCCATGAAAAGAGTCATCATAACGATATATCAGGAATGATCCATGATGTAGTCTATATGATCATGAATGTCACTAGTTGCTATCACCAACTGTCTCATCATCATCATCACCATCGTGATCATCATCATCATCGTCATCTTTGTCTCCATCATCATTGGCATTAGCCTCGGTGTCTTCCATATCTATGTCATCATCATCCTCTTCCATGTGATCTGTACCAGCATAACCAATATTTTTTGGATCTATATCATGTTGAGGATCATCTTGATCTTCTAGAAGACTTGTGTTCTGCAAAAAAAAAATACATTTAAAATGAAAATTTATTATTTATTTCATGCAATAATTTATTTTTCTATTATATATCTAATATTACAACATATGAGATGAAACCATAATCATATTACATCATATCAAAGTGCACATACCATAATAAAATTTCAAAAAAGTTATAGCTAATACTAGCGAGTTGGGAGAAACTTCATCTTTCAAAAACAAAGCCAATTAGGCTTGCAGACTTGTGGATCAGACTAGCATTTGGTGGAAGAGGAAGAAAGATGATTGGAACTCTCGAGGCCCACCATAATGGATTTCAATAATATTCAACCATGAGAGTAGAAGAGGGAGTTGATATCATGTATCAAAACATTAAGCATGCATTCTTCCAGCCAGCGGAGAAGGAGATGATTACTTTGCTTAATTTTCATTTGCATAACCATATCACAGTGTGGGAACCAAGAAGACCAAGGATGTCCAGTTTTATGTGGAGGTAATGGATGTGGTCCAAACTTTAGGAGGGGAAAGAAGGTCAATGTATGATCCTGATGAAATTAAGGAAGAACAACAAGAGAGGGATAGAAAAAATAAAATCAATACAAAGTTTCAAGGATTTTTTAAGTGAGTAAGAGAGCTATGGGAGCAACCTCATCTAAAATATTTTGAACTAGAGTTTGATATACCATTTAGAGAGCTCAGTTTTCAAGGAGTTCCTTTCAAAGCCTCTGCTTTTATTGTTCCTACAGTAAACTATTTGGTAGAGTTGGTGGAATTACCTTTCTTAGTAATCCCTATTAGTGAGATTAATATTGTTAACCTTGAGAGAGTAGGACTTGGGAAAAAGGAATTTATATGGCTATTGTTTTCAAAGACTTCAAGTAGGATGTACTCTGCATTGACACCATTCCTCAATCTTCACTTGATGACATAAAGGAATGGCTGAAATCCATGGATATAAAGTATTATGAAAGCAAAATGAACTTGAACTGGTGGCCAATTTTGAAGAGTATTACTGATGATCTGAATAAATTTATTGGAGATGGTGGTTGGTAATTTTTGAATATGGAAGCTAGTGATTCTAATTATAATAATTCAAAAGAGTTAGATCAAGGATATGAACCCTCTGATGTAGAAGAGGAATCAGAATCAGATTTCAAGTAGCCACCATCAAGAGTGTTACAAGCCAACAAGATGAAGGGAATTCTTATATAAGGATAATTTTCAATGTTGTAGGGATCGACTTTAATGCCAACTACAATGGAAAATTTGAAATTCCCTAATAGTATTTATGTTAAGGAAATTTCCTTTACATGCAAGGATTCAAAGCACATCAACCATGTGGTACAAATGATTAAATCCCAGAGATGATCTATAGCAATGAAAGAGTCTGAAAAGGAAGAGAGAGCTACACTAGTGACTCAGGAGAAACTTCAACTTTTAGAAACAAATCCAATTATGCTGGAAGATGTGTGGATCAGGCCAACATTTGGTGGAAGAGGATGAAAGATGACTGGAACTCTAGAGGCCCACCATAATGGATTTCGGTATTCAACGGATGAGAGCAAAAGAGAGAGATGATGTCATGTATCAAAACATTAAGCATGCATTCTTCTAGCCAGTGGAGAAGGAGATGATTACTTTGCTTCATTTTCATTTGCATAACCATATCATGGCATGGGAACTAAGAAGACCAAGGGTGTCTAGTTTTATGTGGAGGTAATGGATGTGGTCCAAAATTTAGGAAGGGAGATCTTGATGTCTTCCAAGAGGCATAAAGTCAGATGAATTAAGTTCACCTACATATCTGCCAAAGTTTCTTCCAATTTTTATGACTGTTTTTCTTGACTATCAGAGTTTACTTACAAATTTTAAATTTATTTCTCATAATTTTGATGAGGATATATTCAACCAATGTGTAAGCACATTTTGTTTGTATCACAACCATAGTAACAAGACTTAAACTCGCCTCAGACTCGGCTAGGGTGACTCGGGGACTCGGCGCCCGAACTTGACCCAGTCTCAACAAAATGATAAAACCCTAGAAATTTAAAGATTTTTAAGGATTTAAAACTTTTTTCATGCACCATTTATTAAATAGACCTTAAATACACAATAATATCATTAAATAGAAGAAAGTTTGATCACATACACAAGTATACATTCATCACTTAAGTATAAATGCAAATTTTAGTTGAAGGAAATACACATACACAAGTATACTACTATTATGCCCTTAATAAATTTTTACCTTGTTGCAATGTAATTTGAGTCATCTTAGTCTTATGCTCCAAATTGATTAAAAAAATGTGGAAGTGTTAAGCTCCAAATTTCCAAATACTTAGTATATCTATAACTATAAATTCTCTCTATCACATTCACAATAGAAAGGAACTTTTTGGAAGTAGTATGCTCTAAATTGCTAGTACTAAGTGAATCTAGATCCATAGTTAGTAATGTCCAAACAAAACTGGTCCCAATAGCCATAGGTAAATAGGAAAAGTTAATGGGTAATAATTAATGGGCTACATAAGAGGCTATCATAGTGTTAGCTGATTACCTAATCCTTCCTCCATGCAATCTTGAACTGGCGGGGGGGGAGTCTAAAAGAGCTTACATTGCTTCTTACCATTGAACTTAATGCAAAAAATATTCCACATCTTAAACCACCAAATGGTCATGTGCTCAGATTTCCTTTCGTAATTGGGAAAGAGGAAGCCATCCTCCGTCTAAGTTGGATTCAACATTTACTACACATATCTAGTAGATCTCTTCCCGCAAAATTCAAGACAAGTATCATGGAAACAAAATGGATGAAAACCTCTAGAGGATATCAATCTCACAACATGTGTTTCTTGTTAGATAATGAGTGGTCACAGGTTGGTTTGCAGTAAACTGACATTTCTTTCACTGGGTGAAGAATCGATGAAAGAAAGATTAGTTGACTACAGACCAATCTATGGCCACTCATAATCCAAATCGAAAAATGTTGAATCCAAATTAGAAGGAGGATGGCTTCCTCTTTCCCAAAATTTACAAAAGGAAATCTGAGCACATGACCATTTGGTGGTTTAAGATGTGGAATATTTTTTGCATTAAGTTCAATGGTAAGAAGCAATGTAAGATCTTTTAGAATCCCCTCCACCAGTTCAAGAAAGCATGGGGAAGGCTTAGGTAATCAGCTGCCAATATGACAGCCTCCTGTGTAGCCTATTGATTATTACCCATTAACTTTTCCCATTTCCCTATGGATCCTGGGACAAGTTTTGTTTGGACATTAGTAACTATGGATCTAGATTCACTAAGCATTGGCAATTTAGAGCATACTACTTCTAACAAGTTCCTTTCCATTTTGACACACTATTAATATAATAGAGACAATTTATAGATATAAATATTAAACAATGTTGTAGCCTGCAATAATCCAATAACACAAAAAAGATTAACATTCAAAGTTTAAACTTTATAATTAAATTATTAAACTAAAAAACTCGGTTAACTTTTAGTTAGCTTTTTTCGATGGCTCTACTGGGTGTTGAGGACATTCCATTTATCTTTTGAATGTTAAGAAGTTAGAGTTTCAAGGATTTGTCAAGCGAGTAAGAGAGCTATGGGAGAAACCTCATCTAAAATATTTTGAACTAGAGTTTGATATACCATTTAGAGAGCTTGGTTTTCATGGAGGTCCTTTCAAAGCCTCTGTGTTTATTATTCCTATGGTAAACTATTTGGTAGAGTTGGTGGAATTACCTTTCTTACTAATCACTATTAGTGAGATTGAGAATTGTTAACCTTGAGAGAGTAGGACTTGGGTAAAAGGAATTTTATATGGCTCTTGTTTTCAAATACTTCAAGAGGGATGTACTCCACATGTATGCCATTCCTCAATCTTCACTTGATGGCATCAAGGAAGGGCTGAATTCCATGGATATAAAGTATTATGAAATTAGAATGAACTTGAACTGGAGGCTAATTTGAAGACTATTGCTAATGATCTAGATAAATTTATTGAAGATGGTGGTTGGGAATTTTTGAATATGGAAGCTAGTGATTCTGATTCTAATAATTCAGAAGAGTCAAATCAAGGATATGAACCCTCTAATGTAGAAGAGGAATTAGAATCAGATGAGGAAGGTTCAAAAGATGAATCTCTTATGGAGTCAGAGGAGGATGATGAAGAAGAAGAAGATTCTAAAGAGGAAGGTAAAACATGGGATGAATTAGAAGTCGAAGCCAGAAATGTAGATAAGGAAAAAGGAGATGAGTTTGATAGTGAAGAGGAAAGGTGACAATGAAAGGTAAAAGCTACAGGGAAGTCTCAGACACCTAATATTAGAGATTCAAGAGGAATTCCTACCAAGAGGCATAAAGTCAGATGAACTGAGTTCATCTACATCCTTCTACTATTTATTCATGCACATAAATGGTCATCTTGTGATCATAATATTTGAACTCTATTTACTCATCCTATGCATCGATAAAAAACTCAACACAAGAGATGAAAATTGACATATTAACATAACAATATCCAACTAAGTTATTGAAAATCAACTATTTATACCTCGTTATCCATCTAGATTACAAAATCGTTCCAACTTTTGTTTTGTAACATATTCTTTTCAAATTGCTTTGGATGGTAGCCATATTTCTCCTCGTGTCAAAACATGGCACATGGACTAGTTAAACTAATTAACATACAATCATTTAATTTTTCCAAGGAAATAAAAAAACATATCATTTAACATATTAAATATACTTACAAATTATTGAAGGAATGATTTTCAAAATTATTGAAGAATTAGCTCTTTTTGCCAGTGCTAGATGTACATTTAGCATTAATGTTGATGGTTAGCAATTTTCTATTTAATGAAGTTTTTTCTTGCATTTCCTTTGATGCTTCTTGGTTTGCGGGAGTAAGGAGAGTGTTAGGATGATGGTGTGAAGTGATGACTAATGTACCAGAGAAGAAATAGAGGCCAAATTCACGCTGAAAGCGAGCAAGAAATTGGATCCTTTTAATGGCAAAGTGATAGTGAACAAACTACGTGGCTTTATCTTGTATAAGGATGTGAAGGTGGCACAATCTGTGCAAATCATTCTAGGTAATGGATTTAAAGATTTGAAGCATAGATATCAGAATAATATGGATATATACTCTCTGATCGTGGCATGGGGACAAGACTTAGGAGAGTCAGTGGAGGTTGTAAGGAAAGTGATGAAAGCATTGGTGCATAGGGATTTCTTAGTGAACATGGAGAGTATCCTAGAAAGGGCTATACCAAGAGAAGGCTTTGTGAGTGAAGGAATGGAAGGTGTGGACCTAGAAGTAGTAGAGATAAATCACCCTTTCATTAGGTGGCCAGAAGGAAGAACCAAAGCTTTGTGGAGAGGGTGTGAAACGGGGGTGGCAAGCTTTGAAAATGTGTGTCAAATTAATGGAGAATGAGGAGATAATAGCGGGACTCAAAGCCATTGCCAAAGAGGAGCTATGTGAGAAGAAGGGTTTGCATCTGAGAAATAAGGTGAATCCACTCACCGAATTGTGCCCATTGCACCTAGGCAACGCTTTTGGAACTTCCGCGTAAACTAATTTACTATGTTTAAGCTAGATGTCGATGTATAAGATTAAGGGGTTAAGCCCTGTTTTTGGTTTCAATATTGTAAATAGATGGTGTTTTTGGTTTTTATTCTATTTTAATAGACATGATGTGATGGTGTTGACTTTTTATTTGGAGCTTTGTATATTTTGATTTATCTTAAATAAAATAGAAATATTATCATCGATCGAAGAAAAAAATTAAATATCATTTAATAAATTTGATATAATCTTATGAGAAAATTCAAATACCTGCATACTCTCCTCACTGAACTTCCTTCGTGCATCCTAGCTTCGTGCCCTATGGTAGTGGCCTACTCTCTTCAATTGCTAGTTGTGCCTTGCTCTCTTTCTTCAGTTGCTAGTTGTGGCGTTTTTCCCTTTTTTGTCATCTGATCTCTTCCTTCACGTGAGAAATTTTTTAATTTTTAATTTTGATTTCTTCCTTTGCATGATATTTTTCCTTTTTTTCCACTTTTATGTTGTCTGATTTCCTAAGGTGGCTAATGTAATCAGTTTGGGGTGTCTAATGCAATGCCAAGTTTGCCTAATTGAGCACCTATCATTGTTGTATAGTGACTATTTTCATTGTTGTAAAGGTACGTTTTTCCTAGTCTAGCCTTGTGACTCAAAGTTCTCATCCTCAATTCGGTTACACTGACCAAAAAATCCAAATATTTCTTGACATCACTAGCTAGCTACACTTGTATAAAATCATAAAACATTCTTTATTTTGATAATTCATGCAAAATCAATTATATTATTTTGCAATGAACAAAAATCAACATGAATTATAAAATGTGGATAAGGATACAATGTTCTTTCACCATTTACTCACAAAAATATGACAAACATAGTTATATGAAATGGATGTGAAGTGTGTGTGTAGATGTATATGAATGCTTAAAAATGCAAGTAAATGAATGTAAACTAATTGTTATCAAAATTTCACTTCAACTCAATTTGATGGAGTTGTTTAGTTCAAATTTTTATTTTAAGGTGAAAATTCAAAATTAACCTCTGTAGATGTTTTTTTTTATGAATAGGCATCTATCTATATTAATTATTAATATAAAAGCACATATTCACAAAAAAAAGATGGGTGGTAAAAAGGCACACCCCTGGAGTCATATGGGCCACTCCCTAAAAAACTATACTATCAAGTTTTTAACAAACATAATAAAAAAGACCATTATGCAGCCAGAGCAGTGCTAGTAGAGCCATGAGGGTCTCTTTCATCCTTCTTCCCCCATACATCAGTGAGGTATGGAGTGACGTCAGGAAGAGGACCCCAACCATTATCAACATTTTTATCTTTTTCATTTTCTTTATCCTCATGATGAGGCCAGATTGCAAAATCCAACTGTAGAAAGCTTTTACCAGATTTTGGCCAGCCAGAGCCAAAAATAGGAATGTCATCAGAGGGCCACCTAGAACTGCTACCACCACTCCTTGAAGCATTGATAGAGGACCACCCCTGGTCAGCCCGTGGTGGAGGAGAATAGGTCCACCGAGAAGGGCGAGAATCTCTTCGGAGAGGAGGATGAGAATGGGGGCACACAAAACCACTCCATTGCCAGCCTCGAGAAGGCAACTAGTTGTGGGAGGAAGAGGGCGAGGCAGGGATCTAAGCAATAGTACATGGGGCATTTCTCCAGTGGTCTAGGAGCACTTGTAGGTGAGCAACTTCAAGATCCAATTTGTTGGCTTGCACCTCAATCTATAATAACACATTACAACAAATTATGGCTTTTGCATACAAAGAAACATGACTATCCAATTAAGTATGAGAAAATATGTAGGCATTTCTATCTTTCCATATATTGAAGAGGATTTCCACCCTAAAATTGTGCCAAAGTTTGGTATACTTAGTCAGGAATTTGGGTGAGTCACCCAACATAATCATATGCCAAGAGAATGACTTTGGCTTGAAAGGACAAAAGAAGTCATGAATCTAAGTCTAGTACTATTGAGCTCTGGGACAACCAAAAAATATGCTTAAAATTCTCATCCTACCCACATAAAGGGAAACAAGGGTCATAGACCCCCAAGTGGACAAGCTGAGAGCCCATAGGAAAGCCTTGGAAAAGAATACACCAGGAAAAATGGGCTAACTTCGGCTCAACAGTTGTAGACCAAGTGGCAATTGATCTTTTACGCTAGACTAGAGTGGGAGATTGGAGAAGCCACCTCTAGTTCAAACTCTAGATCATAGGAAAATGGGGTGAAATCCACCTATAACCAAGCCTAGGTTTGTAGTTCTTGAAATGAGTATTTGGGTACCACTTCTAGTCCTTCTACCAAGGTTTGGACCCATGAATACCAATTTTATGATGCATCTCATCTAGAATAACATTCACCAGACCATCAAAAGTAGCATGGTCTTGGTTTTGAAGCATGTACAAGGCATGAAATTTTCCCCATTGCATAATGTGCATGGTGGGTCTATGAAAAAACTGTTGCAGGGTCCGGATACCCTTCTTGTGAAATCTGAGAGCTTTAAGCTAGGGCACCTTAGCCAACATCTGATCTTTGCTAGTAAAAAGAGATGACCACTAGACATTTTTCTAGTTAAGTGAAAGCCCATCATAAAAACTAGAGCCAACCCATCAGAGCCAAGGTTTAACAACCTCCCAGGCACACCAAATTCTTTTGGAAACAAAAGTCCCAACAATATGGACGGGTTCCTTCATGACCATAAGGGTTTGAGAACCAATCCCGTTCCAGGAAGATCTATGTAAAGGAAAACCAGACTAAATACAATGGCAGAGAAGAATTTTCCAGGTGTCATCCCTAGTAAGGGCACGGATAATCCATTTAACACATAAGGTAGTCCCTTGCCTCTAGGTAAAGACAAACCCCAAACCTCCAAAATCTCTAGGGAGACAATAGAATTCCCAAGCAACACAATGATACCCTCTATGGGTTTCAGAAGAGGCCCAAAGAAAATCCCAGAGTAACTTCTCAATTTTTCTATAGGCATCCTTAGAAGGGGCCCAATAGGAGGAATAATAAACATGGGTGGTGGCCAAAACCTTCGAGCAAACTTGAAATTTCCCTGCCAAAGACAGGGGCTTGGTGATCCAATAAGCCAGCTTCTGTTCAACCCAGGAAATCACAACTTTCCATAGCTCAGTTGGGGACACCTAAAAAGTAAAAGGAATGCCTATGAATCAAAAGATTTATCCTGGCCAAATCCACTACCAACCATATTGTTGAAGCCAAGAAGGGCAAGGCAAGACAAACTGTCTGTAACAAAGAGTTTTGTGCCACTGAATGTTAGAACCAGAGGCTAGAAAAAAATGTTAAGGAATTCAAGCGCCACTTGAATGTTCTCCTCTTCCTCCAAGAGAGTGAGGAAAGAGTCATCAGCAAAATGGCCATTAACAAGTTGAGCATGAGATTTTGGCAACATGATGCTCTTGACACGCTGCTAGGAAACTGCATTAGCTAGGAGATAGCCAATGCCTTCAGTAACAAGCACATACAGAGAAGGGGCAAGCAGGAAAACCTACCAAATGGAACGAAAGAGGCCAAAGGCAGAAGACTACTAACCATTAATGGTGATGCAAGTAGAAGAATCAGCAAAGAGTATTCGAACAGACTAGATAAAATTGGGCCCAAAACCCAAGGCTTGCAGCATAGCAAGGATAAACAACCATTCAATGCGATCATAGGCTTTGGAAAAATAAATCTTGATAAACATGGCTTTCAAGTTGGAGCATCAGGCCCATTCTATGCCTTCCCAAACAACAATAATTTTTTTCTAAAATAAACTTGGATTTGATGAATCTAGTTTGTTTTGGGTGCACAATCTGAGGTAAAAGATGGTGTATCTTTAAGGCTAGAGATTTAGCGATGATTTTGTAGGAGACACTGAGAATCGTGATAGGAAGCCAATTACAGATGTCTTCGGGATCACCAGACTTAGGTATGAATTTAATATTACCTTTGTTTATTAATTCCCCTAGAGAATTAGCATGGAATGCTTCTAAATAAAAATGATGCAAGTCTTGTCCAACGCAATCTCAGAGGGCCTTGTAAAATTCACAAGGGAACCCATCAATCCATGGGGCTTTATCATAAACCATGGAGTGCACAGCTTCTTTCAAATCATCAATTGTTAATAATTGATAATAGTAGTTTTTTTGGGCTGAAGAAAGCCTATATGGCATGACAGTGAGGCAATCCTAGAGGGCTTGTTGTCGTTCTGGCATGGGATCTTGAGCAGTGAACACTCGCTCCTAATGATGCATAAAGCTTGGAGAATGTTAGAAAACTTTGAAAGCACTTGAATGCCATCTTTAATTTTTTCAATGCCTAGGGAAGAGTTCCTGGCACACAGGGAAAAAAAAACACTTTGGAGGCATGATCACCAACTTTAAGCCAATGAAGATGTGCCTTGATTTGCACACCTCTGGCGGCATAACTATCAACAATTTTATTTTTGTGCCTTAACTCTACCAACCTAACTTGCAATGATGAGGAAAAGGGACTAGCTACTAAAGCCTCGGTAGCTAAGTGAAGGTTGGTAGTGGTAGCCTCATAAGACCGCTGGCAAAAAAAGGCCAGTTGGCACCCACAAATGCATAGAAACCTAGTTGTACGAGTGATAGCATCATTCCACCAAGTAATCCAGCCTGTATGGTGGGTTTTCCTACACTCCAAATTCCAAACACTGTGAATGTGGGCCAGGTGGGCTTGTGGCAGAGTAAATACATGCTAAGAAAGAATTGAGTCTTACACATGTGAGGTTGGGGAATCTCCCATTCAATGTGAAAAGAAATGGGGAAGTGGTTTGACAAAGTCATATCCACTAACAACTTAACTAGAAAGGAAGAGCTATCAAAAGAGAAAAAAGATTGAGCTGAAATCATGGCATGATCGAGGTGCTTAAAAATTCTGTCAGTGTAGACACGTAAAATTGGCATAATGCATTCGATTAGGTCATATTCATCTATTCAACAAATAAATCAAGTTTATTTATCAATCTGCTAAAGTCAACAATTTAAATTAAATAAATAAACTTGATCCTAACATCACCCTCCTTGATTAAATAAATCAATCCTTTATTTAATTAAGTTTGAAATCACCTTTCATCCCTTTTTGATTTAAATAAATCAAAATATTCAAGTCAAAGGGGTCAAAGCATCTAATCATCATTAATTTAATCTAACCCTAATTAACCTAACCTAACCACCCATCACATCCTCTAGCTTTTCCCACTTGCACAAATAAATCAATTTATTTATTTATTAAAATCCTTATTTTCCATCAACTTGGCATAAAAATAGAATATTCCCTCAAGTTTGAAAATGAAGACAAGTTGACTTGTCCCTTCCAACATTGCATTAACTTCTCATTTTCATGTCCCCCACTCAACATTTATTTCACAATTTCAAATTTGAAAATTCCCTCTCTTCGGCACATTGGCCAAAACTTGCACATACCTCAACCTATCACAAGTTGACAAGTGGCCTCATCTCATTTGTCCAAACTTTATCCCGCATTGCTCTCTTATGAGCATTCTTCAAATTTGAAAATCTTTAAATAGAGGCTTCATCCTTCAACAAATCCTCCACAATCTTAGCACTTTATCTACAAAGCTTATGCAAAGTCACTCTCTTCATTTGAGAACTGATTTTGTCCATTGCATCATCATCATTGGCATTATCAAGGGTTGGGAAAGGGCTATTTTCCACAATAGCACCAATCCAATATGGGATAGGTTTGAGCATGCTTAGTCTTTTTGGTATTTTATCACTTTGTTTATTTAGCATGATTCAATATCTCATATGGATGCTTGATAATTTGCTATGTTTTAAAGTGCTAATCATGCTAATGTGTGTGTGTTAGTTTTAGCCATTTGCAGATTTACACCATTCACATATGGCACTAGATTAGGAGTCATTGTTTCTCCCAAAAGCTGACAATCATCCATCGATGGGGTAGAATACGGCTTTACACACTACAAACTACATTACATTGAAATTTTGATGGCCTTGGGATGCAGCTTTTCCATCTATTAATGGCAACAACAAACCTTTACTTCACTGTTTTGTATGCTTATTAAATGCATTTTTTTGAATGTTTCTTTGATTGCAGAATTCGAGTTTATGCCTGCCAAATGCATTTGCTCAAAAATTTCTAAAGCCTTTTGTTTGCATATCCTACAATTACTGCTCAATTCCTTAACTCTATGAGATCACGCCTATCTGAGGTAGTCTGGAAAATAGTTCACATGCCTAGTCTCATTTTTTGAGGCATTCTGTCAAAAATAGTTCACACGCCTTGTCTATGCTTCCACATTTTGCATCATTTGATATTCACAATGCGTTGATCTTCTAATAAAACTCCCATTTTGGCATAGGCTGCAAGAATACTGATCAAATGTGTGAAATTTTGGCTTTACATCTATGATTGCACCAGCTT
Source organism: Sequoia sempervirens (assembly GCA_007258455.2). Lineage (NCBI taxonomy): Eukaryota > Viridiplantae > Streptophyta > Pinopsida > Cupressales > Cupressaceae > Sequoia > Sequoia sempervirens. Next base: position 707,781,562 of record VDFB02193867.1, on the reverse strand, counting down.
CAAAATTTCTAAGAGCCTTTTCAGTAGACCTCATTCCTTAATATTTTGATTATTTAGTGCATGTTTTATTCATTTACTTGCTAAGTACCTTGTTGTGATTGGATTTATTTGGAACTATTCAAAAGGCATTGTGAAGTCAAGTTGTTATCTAGTGTGTTTGTTTGGGCATCCATTAGCAAGCTGTCGACACAAAGAAAGGCATGGTTTTCGCTGTCAACCATGCCCATGAGATAAATGGGCAACATTAATAGCAAAGAATATTACAGACACTGCTCCCTACTAGATCTAAAACGTTGGTCCAAGATTTCTGCAGGCTTTCACACTAATACTTATTAATTGCGTGATGGAATTTTCTTCTGACCAAAAGATTTTTGCAGTCTTTCGCATCAATCTATATTTATTGCATTATGTTTTCTTTTTATTTTTATTCATTGATCCAAGGATTTTCCTGCAAGCAAGTTGATCTATTTGAATGGCCCAACAACTCAGTTTGCTTCGATATTAGTGATGAATATAATTTATTGTTGTTGGTTGGTTATAAATACTATTGGTGATGCGTATTAATTATGTCTAGTGATGCACAATAATTATTGCTATCCGCGTAGCAATTAGAGATTTAGCTAGGCGACATTCTTAGTTCCTTGAACTTGAGTGGTTATAAATCTTGACGTATAGGTTTGTTCATATCCACTTATGTTTAAGCTGAATTCGAGTTTAAAATTGACCTAGTATATCATATGTATGGTCTAAATCCACCTGAATCAAATCTGAAAGGTCATATCACCATTTATTTCCTATCTTGTAGAGATATTGTCATGCCTAAACAATATTTATTTCAACACATTAAATGGATGTAGGTAGGTGATCAGTTTTAAATTGATTAGTTGTTGATCCTTGTGAACATCATTTTCCTCCTAAATAATAGCTTTCAAACAAGCCAATTATTTCAATCCAAAGGTTAGCTTTATGCATCATCATTTTGTAAATATTCATTTGTCATTGTGTGTTGATTAACTTTTAATTCTCTAACCATTATTTTCTTTCGCAGATACTTGGCATGACAAGCATAAATTTTCTTGGTCTGATAATGTTGGATGCTTTATTGTCTCCTCGCATATAATATTTTTTATTTGTGATAATTTTGTACTATTTTCAGGAAGGAAGGAGGAATTTCGTTTACATAGAGAACTCGCGAAATCAAAGCATAATCTCTGGAAAATTCTTGAGTTGAAAGTGGGCCTTGAATTGGAAATTGAAAGAGCATTTTTAAATGCTTCTTGTAATAGCTTATAGCTTCCATTTCTCGCCTTAATTTTCTATTTTAAACCAACTAAATCACTTATTTGATCTTTTCAAAGTTGGATTAAAACTGAACCCTAGAAACTGACTAGTCTTTACTTTTGGGCTAAAAATTGAACAAACAAACTTCACATTTAGCTTGATGCTTTTAAAATGAATTCATCATTGCTTTGAGGCTAAAATGAACATGTCTATTTTATGCTTTGTAATCTTTTATGCAAAATAATCTCATCTAAAAAGTCGTATGCACTTCTCTCGCGCTTCACGGCGATCTTGAGAATCAAAAGTCTTTTTGATGACATTAAGTTGCATAAAATATTGCCTCCACACTTTAGTTTGGGTTTAAAATTGGAAAAAATCTTGTGCAAGTGTGAGTGGGGGCATTATTGCATATATTCTCTTTCTTTGTTGCCAACAAAGATTGATCAAGTTACGAATATTGTTTTCACTTGCTTTTGTTTATCCTAGAGGGCCTACCTTGGGGAAAAGTTACTCACCCAAGGGAACGACTCAACTAGTAACACTCTAAAGCTAAGAGTATTTCCAACTAGGATATAAATATGGGTATTCGAGTAAACGCCAATATCACGCAGTTGATTATGACAAGATGGATCTAAAAGGGCAATCTTGCCATATGGGCCAATCTCTACGAACGAAAAGTCTGAACTAGAACCCTTTTTTGTTGTGGCCTATTAACTCATTCAGTGAGTTTATCAAAGTGGTTCATTGGAACTTAGATTCCAAAGTTACTTGCCATGTCCGATCTTGGTTGAAATATAGAGGTTAAGACTTCATTATTAACATACCTTTATATTTTTTCCTTGGTTGCATGTAAAATCATCTCTTCTATGAAGCACATGGGGCAAGCCCACCAAGAAAAACATACCAATTGAGCTAGGGTGTTATTGTGAGTTAGTTTGAAAACATAGTGCTTTGATCAAAAACATTGGAAAACCAACATTCAACGAATCATCAAAATTGCAAACCCTTTAGGAGAGGCAAATATCCTTGAACAAATTCACATGCTATTTCTTTCCCTTGGGATTCGTATCCTTAGAGGCTTCTAAGCATTTGTATTTCATCTCAATTTTCTCCTACTAAGGTCAACAATAGGTAACCCTTGCCTCAAATTTCATTGGTTTCCACATAATACACTTTGCGGGATAAGGGGAAAGTTGAGACATTAGACATCTAGATTCAAAATCTAATCAAAAGCATGTTTGTGGTAAAAAGAATCCATTAAGAAAATATTGAATCAATATGACCCTACACATGTGCTTAGCATCTTTTGGTCATATGGTTTTCATGCAAACATTGGTCTTTTGATTTTGAATTACTCTTAGAGAAAAGGAATGTTCTTCACTATCTTGGCCTAGTAAACAAGTCCTTCCTAGATTCACTTAGGATCAAAATAAAACACTTCATCCATCCCAAAAATTTATCATCTTCATCCCACAAACAACTTTAGAGCTTTAGAAACAACATTCTAGACTTGGGTAAATCATCAAAATCAAAATCACCTTGTTTAGTTAGGTGTATGGGAATGCATCATTTCTCATACATTTAATTAAATTAGAAATCTTTTGAACAATTTCATCCTAAGATCACATCCAACATCTTAGGGTTTACAAGTCCATTATCCAAATCCAATCAAACCAATCAAAATCAAACCCTAAGTCTAGCATTGATCCAAAAATCCTTCAACATTCAACACTCATATCATTCACCCACCTTCCATCCTTCATCTCGTCATTAGTCCTAAGAACCTTAGAGGTCACTCTTTGCAACAAGGTCAAAACACAAGAGGAACATGGAAAATAAACTTGATCTATACATCATGAGTAATCCAAGTCAACTGAGTTATCAAAGCCCTACAACGCTAATTGATTATCAACACTAACATCTATACAAACCATACATGGGATCATTACCTTAGACAAATGTCAATAGTACAACAAATTTGAGTATGCCCAAATCAATGTTTTGGACACCTTTCCCAATGGTAGATTTAAATCTAAGTCCAAACCTACAAATCCACCAACCAAACAATCAATGCATGAGCCTTCAAATGAACAACATCATCCCATCAAATCCCTATATGCCAAATGCGAATGTACCATGTACAACTTTACCAATCATGAACATTTTGAATCCAAACTTGGAAAACTTTGGGATAGATATGTTTGTGAATCACAAAAATGTTGTTCAAAGTCCAAACAAGATGTTAATGACTCCAAGACAAGGTAATGTAGGAGTTGATGGTGACTCCTCAACACCCCCAAGATCAGTTGCGACCAAAACCACTTCCACAAGAGAGAGAATGGAAAGAAAGCTTGCTTCACAATGCAAGATTGATTGATTGCTTGATTGAAGCTTGAATACAAGTGTACATGAGATGCCTTGCTTATATGGGCAAGGTTGAGAGATAGGTATGAATATGATGTTGACAAATGTCATGATCTTATGACATGAGACAACCAACAACCTAATCACCTAGGAAATGATGCATCCTAGCTAGATAAGATAAGTTCTAGATAAGCCAACTAAGCCTTCTAGAAAGAATCTTTTACCTAATAAACTTAACCATGTGAATATGTCCCCTAATTTACCTAGTGGATGAATTAGCTAGGTACAAGACAATTATTCACACCAACACCCCCCCTTAAGTGCAACTTAGGGAGAAGATTATTATGCAAACTGTGCAAAGACTATGACCATGGGTCCTGGCTACTAGGCCATGTTAGGTACCCATTTACAATGCAAATAATGCAATCTCTCACAAGCGGAGAAAAGGAGAAAACCCGATGGGACAAAACTCCTCTCCAAAAGAGAGAAAACAAAACAAAAGGAACATGATGTATGGAGGACTCAATGATACCCCCCAAGGACAACATGCATCATGTATATACAATCAAATACCCCCCCATAAGAAGGAAGTAGAGAGATAAGATATCCCCCCCATGATGAAGAAGCTCCAATGCTGATGAAGAATGCCTGAAAACAAAAGATGACCCAATGTCTGCAAGCAAGCACACTTCCCTTAGGAAGAAACAAATCCATAAGCTGATGATGAAGCCACTCCATGTACAACTGAAAGGAGGAAGCATGAATGCTCAACATGTATGCCTCTGAAAATTGATGAAGATCCTCCAAGCTTGAATGAGCCATAACATAATCATGGTCAAACTGAACCAAGAAACATGACAAATCAAGTGATGGAGGAGACTCATGAATATCAACCTCCAAAGACAAAGTAGATGGGACAACAGTTGAACTGAAACTGTCATCAAAGAGGAGAGAAATCCCCTCAAGTGTGTCCTCCAAATCTGCAGTATGAGACTCCATGAACAAGTTAGAAATCCCTGTCAAATACTCATCCCACAAAGCAAGATCTGAAAAACTATGATCATCCTGCTGAATAGAAGCATCAATGGTTGAAGGAGCAGGAGGTGGAGGAGTAGGAAGCTCAACACTGGTTTCTAGAATACCAAGGTGTAGATGACCAAACTTCTCCTCACTATAATGATTCACACTCAATGGAGTGTGTGATGCAGTCAAAGGAACATTATCATCTTCTGAAGCAAAATGTGAAAAGGAATATACACGAGATGAGTGATCAACCATCCCGATAGCAACAATATCCCTAGTCTCCAAGTCCCTTATGTACACCCTATGGAGTGAACTCAACTTTTACCTTGACCCCCATGAGTAATTTGATAAATAGAAAGGAGATTAGTGGACAAGGAAGGAACACAAAGTACATCATTAAAGCTCCCTTCCCCCATATCAATAGAACCCTTCCCACTTACCTTCATATATGTATTGTTACCCATCAATATATGAGGTGAATTACAAGGCTCAAAAGAAGAGAACATGTCCATAGAAGATGCCATATGATGAGATGCCCCTGAATCAAGAAGCCATCTATGAGATGTAGGACTTGTAGAGGCCAAGAGTGCTTGTCCTTTCATCTTGTGTAGCCCAGAAGTAGATCCTGTGTCCTGTGACTTAGATGGAGTTGCCGATTGAGATGCAGAAGAAGAAGTAGTAGACACTGAAGAGGGCAACTTAATGTTATTCTTTTGAAGAAGGTGTGTCAATTCATCAATCTTCTTATTATAACATCTATGCTCATCATGTCCTAATCTTTTACAATATGCACATTTTGACTTCTTCTTTTTAGATGATTCCTCTTTAGAAGAGGATGTGGACTCAGGAGTGCTATGTGAAGGAGAATCTTTACCTTGCTCATTAGACTTGGGTGCCTTGTTCTGCTTCTTACCTATGCCACTTGAATCCTTTGTCTCCTTTGCAACAAGAGCATGAGATCTAGAAGACTTCAATGTGCCCATGTGTACCAACTTTGCTTGTTCCCTTGTGAGTTGAGCTGCAAATTCATCAAGAGAAGGCATTTTGTATGCATTTGCCAAGAGCATCCATTGTAGCATAGAAAGTAGAAACAAACACTGAATAATCAGGACCAAGCTTAGCAAGAATAGAAAGTATCAACTGTTCATCCTCTTTAGTGACCCCACAATTAGATAACTGCAATCTAAGAGAATTGAGCTTAGAGAAAAAGTCTTGGACATTGTCAAAATCTGAAGGATTAAGACCCATGAGTTCATTCTCCAACTTAAATTTCCTCATCTTATCTAGCTTACCAAAGAGACTCTCTAAAGTATTCCAAGCTTCATTAGGATGAGTGCAAGATGCAACATGATATCTAAGATCTGGAGAGATGGACAACTTCAAGGTTCCAAGAGCTTCATCCCTTCTATCAAGCCATTTTCTTTTCTCTTTTGCTCCTGCAGGTTCTGGATCTTGACCAAATGTGATTCGTTGCAACTTTGATTTTAACAATAACAACTACATTTGAGATTTCCACTCATGATAGTTATATGGAGTTAGAAGGACAAATTTTGTCAAATCCATGATACAATTAGATATTACAAGAGGAGAACAACAATTTTCCCTCACAATACAAGATATCAACCCCTTTGTCCCAACAAGATTTGCACTTTTTTTGCAAATTTACAAGGGATCCCAAATCAGCTACAAACTGAAAAAATGAAAATCTGGAAACAAATCTGCAAAATGTGCATGATAAGATCTGAAGTACTCCTAAATACCTTCCAAATGCCACAAATTTGGAGAAAATTGGAGATCGGAGCACAAAGATATGAGCTCGGAAGCAGAAAACGAAGATCGGGCTTCAACCTAGAAAAAGAGGCACAAAACTGCAAAATCTCTGCAAAATATCTGCACCACTGAAAAATTCAGGTCTTCACCTTTCCGTCAATATTTCGTTTGAAAATTTTTGCCTCCGTATGCAAAAGTTGTGATAAAATGAAAAAAAGGCCTATAAATAGGCACTTGGGGGCAAAAGACAGAATCTCAAGGGCTAATTTGGTGCAAAATTTCAGCACCTGCGGGCTACAACTTGGTCATCCATGTGACCATAGGAAATACAAAGGCAAAAATAAAAATCACTATACAATAACCTGTCGGCTAGGGTAATAAAATCAGGCAATACAATATAACAAGGGCGGCTTATTGAACAATGGTTGGCTTATCCAAATATCAACCAAGGTTTAGTATGTAAAGAACTTTTAATAAAGCTGAATTGAATAGATTATATTATAACCTGCGATTAAAGCATTTCATACCACGGATGTGACTGCAGTACCCGGTACTCGGTGTAGTCAATGTGAAATGCTTCGTACCCTTTCCGAAAATACTACCGATCAAGGACCTGTACCGGCGATGATGTGATTGGACGGATTGTAGACCAGGAACGGTCGGTGATAGGAGAATGTCGATCACGGAAAGAACGCCGATGAATGAAGACCCTATATGCCAAATGCCCGATGGAAAGACAGCAGATTCCTGCGGACAATGAGGGAATAAAGCCCGTGCCAATGCAGAGACCACCAATCTGACAATGAAGGCTTCACCAAAGATTTGACCACCGAATGGATGCGGCTGACAGATTGTACAGTGAGCAACAACCGATGCAAATAAAGATAGCCCGAACAATCTACCGGAATATGCCAATATATGCCGAATGAATGAAGATGTGACCAACAAGAACGGGTCGATGGCAAGATAACCAGTGGACGGCAGATCTGGTCTTCGTACGGGTGTTACAGGTGATTAAATACCTGCGACCAGGGATTTAAAAGGCCTGAAATAGATTCTACCAATAAACTTGATAAGCCCTGACAAATAATATTGCCCCTGATTTTTATAAATAAAAGCCCGAAAATAAAATATTTTGCCCCAAAATATTAATCAAATACCGCAGAAAATATTTCCTGAAATATTTTTTTGCGAAAATATGAAAATCGTACCGCACAGGGAGTTATTCCAGCAAAAAAAAATTTGCTTCAAAAACAACTTTACTCAATATAGGCGAATTTACAGTCAAAATTCATCTGTGGAGCCTTCTGAAATCAACCGTGAGGTTCTTGAAACCCCAATCTGCATCCAACAAAAAACTTCAAGCCAAAATATCTCCCTCAGATCTGGGAAGGAATCTGCAACACCTGGAGAGCTCTGATACCATGTAGGAGTTGATGGTGACTCCTCAACACCCCCAAGATCAGTTGCGACCAAAACCACTTCCACAAGAGAGAGAATGGCAAGAAAGCTTGCTTCACAATGCAAGATTGATTGATTGCTTGATTGAAGCTTGAATACAAGTGTACATGAGATGCCTTGCTTATATGGGCAAGGTTGAGAGATAGGTATGAATATGATGTTGACAAATGTCATGATCTTATGACATGAGACAACCAACAACCTAATCACCTAGGAAATGATGCATCCTAGCTAGATAAGATAAGTTCTAGATAAGCCAACTAAGCCTTCTAGAAAGAATATTTTACCTAATAAACTTAACCATGTGAATATGTCCCCTAATTTACCTAGTGGATGAATTAGCTAGGTACAAGACAATTATTCACACCAACAGGTAACACCATGCAAAATCAAAGTTACCTAAATCAAGAAAATGTTCAATTTCAACCTATAATGCCAAATCTGAACACCATCCAAAATCATAACATTGTCCAAAATCAATTTGTTCATGATCCCATTCAAACACCACAAGTGTACATCCCAAATCTGCTTGAACAAAAGCCAAATCAAGGGAGTAAAATTCAAAATCAAGTTCAAATTTCACTAGAGCAACTTGCTTCACATGCCAAATTAATTGAATTATTGAGCCAAGAGATATCTTCTCTCCAAAATCAATACATTCCTCCATTGGTTGAACCATGTCATCAAAGAATTGAGTTATGTCCACAACTGCATCAAGAACAACACCTCCAATGGCAAGAAGTCAAATATCAAGATCAACAACATCAACAACAAACCCAATCACCACATCTCAAAGATCAATCACCACATCTCCAAAATAAATCACCACAACGTCAATTTAAAGTGCAAATCTCACAAGGAAACAAGCGAAAATACACACCAATTGGGAGACCAATCGAATCAGTCTTGCAACAATTGGTACAAGAAAATCTCATCAAAATCCTCATTTATGTGAACTATCATGAACCAAACATAAAACCACCAGGGTATAATGAGAAGCACCTTTGTGATTATCATAGAATAAAGGGACACAAAACATCAAATTGTGTTCAGCTCAAAAAACTCATCCAAGACCTAATTGATCAAAAGATAATCACTATTAGGGACAATGATAGCATTGGCAATCTCTCCACCACAACTATTGAGAACAAGGATCAAGATCAATCCATCACTGAGCACCTTCAAGTTATTTCTACTTCATCCAATGATCAAATCAGCATATGTCAAGAGTCACTTTTCAATCATGATCAAAGTCCACCAACCAACAATGATCCAATCAAAGAAATGCCAACATCACTTGACCCTATGGTTGAAAATATTAGAAATCCCTCCACCAAAATTGTTGAAAACAATGATCAAGATCTATCCATGAATAAAGATGTTTTTTCCTCATCCAAGGAGGCATCAACCAATGATCATGTTCAAAATGTCTCTACATTTCCTTATGAGTTAGAGAGAATATCTCAAGAATTTATTCCAAAGTATGATCAATGTCTTTCACCAAGGTCTAGTAATGGTCCTTTCCAAGACATATTAACGCCCTTTGACCTCATGGTTACAGATGCTGAAAGAACCCTGAACTCGACACTTGAGGATATTGAACCACTTACCATGTCTAATGACCACATCCAAGAACCCTTTGTAAGTAATCCACCCTTTTAAACTGACCCATGTCAAGAGCTTGATCCAAAGCATGTTGAAATCAATCCCAAAATTAATCAAGATCAAGAATTTGTATCTCAAAGATACTACAATGATCTAATGGACACTCTCCTATCTATACAAGAGGTCACAAATGATGATCACATTCATTTAGCACATACTCCTCCATCTACCCATGAGATGCTTTCAGTGAATGGGCACATAGATGATCTTCATTCAGATCAAGATTGTTTTACTCTAGACATTATTACACAAAAAGAGAAAGTTATCGATTCCTACAGTCAAACTGAGTTATCAACAACAAGATCAGATATGTCCCAAACTCAGACTGGGGACATCATGAATAAGGATATCCAACATTATCTGCTTAAGGAAATGAGTCAGACAAAACAGTATAATTCAGAGTTAGCAGAGCAGCAAATTGAAACGTCACCTATGGTGGTCATTATTAGAGAATGCATTCTAAGTATGACATCTCAGAACAAAAAAAATCAAAGCATGAAGGCAATATTACCACCATACTGGGGGCAACTTCATCTAGTGCAAATGTCAACATAGGGAGCATGAAGAGTCCTTATGATGAAACAAGTGTCAATACTATAACCAGCCATGTCATGAATCTTCATCCACCCATCACCCCATCCACAAATTGGGACCAACTTCAAAGGAAACATTTGAATCAAAGCACAAAGAACATTATCAAAGAAAAAGAAGCTAGAAAGCATAATGGACAAATCAAATACAAATGTATACCAAAGAATACAAAGAAAGATCATCCTTATCAAACTCCATTAGTCAAAGAAACTATGGGGAAAAATAAAAGAGGGAAAAGTATCCATCAAAGATGTCCACAAAAGAAAAAGAAGGCTTTTCAAGTGACATACAAAGTATATCAAATAGTTGGTCCTAATTCCACGCACACTTTTGTATCCACCCATCATGGCTCATCTTCCCAAGTTTGGAGAGTCAAAGGTTCCAAACTGTCAACCAATCCATCTCTTATCCCTAAACACACTCCATCCATGGCTCTACGCATGATATCCAATTCTCAAATTGACCATGTATTGGCAAAGACCCTTCATCATAAGGATTCTGAAGGCACCCTATCGCGATGTGTGCACAAAGACAAAGTTAACTCTGGTATCGACAAAGCAAATCAAAAAGCTCAAAAGTTGTATTCAAGTGCACGTATCTTAACAAAGCAACTTCTTTAGGAAGGATACCAATGGCACATTATGATAGAAGCATCTACATCGACACCACAAGGTGATTCAGCATGAGCTTAAAATATTTTGAAAAAATAAAAAAATAAAAAAAATTGAAAATCCAAAAAAATTAGAGAAAGGATTGAAAACAATAAAGAAAAAAATTGTCCTCTAGTGAAAACCACTATGGTGGCGCTTTGGGTAAGACCATGAAGAAAACCTAGAAAACAGGCATCATGTGTGGAATCGAGCATCTATGTGCGCCAGTTCAGGTGAAAGCATCTCATCCCATCCATAATAAAATCTAGCATTCCACCCATCTTATCCATAATTAATCCATTCATCCATGAACCAGTTATCCAATACATTTTCATCCATCTGCATTCATAGTCCAAGTTATGTTGATCTTGACAAAGTTTGGGGCACACTTTATAATTGCTTACAGTAAACATCTTGACATGGGCTGCTTTCATTAATCCTATCGTATGCAACATTATTTGAGCCATGAAGCATTCCTTCATCTGAACACCTTATCTTATCACAAGATAATCCTTGGAATCCTTTGTGTGCCTACCATATCCATCCATCCATACACCTATCCAGGCATCTATCCATGACATTCCATACATTGCTAGACACTGGGGGCAGACATTTGCATCTTGCTTCTAGAATAAATCTTGATTTATATCCTCCAACTTATGTGGCGATCTAAACATTGGTAAACCTGAATCCAAATTGGTCAAAGAATTTGTGATCTAGAATCCAAATCACTAGCCCATGACATATTTTGAGGAGAAGACATTCCTTGTCATTCTTGATCTTCAATCGAACATCGATCCAAACAATCAATATTAGTCGCATCTAACACACCCTTCAAATGTCACATCAAATCATTTGAACAACTTTTGTTCCAAAACCAAGCTTCATTAATCATGATCAATCAAATCCAATCAAAAAATCATTATCTCAGGATATCCTTGTGTTGCTTAACACTATCCTTGCATTGTTGTGCATCCTCAACAATGTTATCATCATCAATTCGATCGACATCTCAATCCTTGTATTGCTTAACACTATCCTTGCATTGTTGTGTATCCTCAACAATGTTATCATCATCATCAGTCCATCGATTTGTCCAGTCAACCTTAGCTTGGTCTTCAACAAAATCCCAAATAGAGAACTAATATTGTCACACATGTCCAAATCCAAATCGTCAAAATTGTGCGAAAAATCCAAAAATATCAAAACATCAAAAAAACCCCAAAAGCATCAAAACATCAAAAAATCCCAAAAACATTCAAAACATATCAAAATAAAAAAACCATCCAAAACATATCAAAAAATACAAAAACATTCGAAAAAGACATCAAAATCCAAAAAGCATCCAAAATCATATCAAAATCAAAAAACAAGTCAAAAACATAAAACAACAAAAACATGAAAATCCGAACTACGTCGTCTCTAAGCTTAAATGTAGGCAAGGATAGTCTTTGATCGGCCCCCAAGACATCAAAATCCAAAAACATTTGAAAAAATAAAAAATCAAAACATTTGAAAAATCCAAAAAACCCAAAAACAACCTCAAAACATTCCAAAAACGTAAAAAACATCCAAATATTTGAAAAAAGTTGTCCATCTCATTTCGCTTTCACTCAAAATAATCAATCATCCATAATAAACTGATCGTAACTTTCATCCTTTGGCAAAACACAAATAAAAACAATCACAACAATCAACAAAAGCAAACTTCAAACATAAAATCAAAATCAAAGCAACAAACCGTTAAATGCCAAATCAAACTCTTGATCATTTTCAAACAAGTCAGTCAACCTTATATCAACAGCCTATCAATCAACTTATCAAACCATCATCATCCTATATAATGCATGTCCTAGGACATATCATTCCAACAATGGGCATCATTTTGGATATCACTTGGATTCTTATCTATCAAAGCAAATCCCTTTTTCTGAAGGTATGAAGAAGATTGGCTTGTTTGCGTACTTGATCTTTTCTTTTGATTTATCTTATTGTGCTCATTCCAAGGACCTCTCGATGATATCTGAACCAAGGATTTAAAGAGATAGGAATGGGGCAACGATCATTATCTTTTGTCTATTGTGCTTGTTGGATGTTCTTGTAAAATAACTTGGTGAATACTTGTTTTGTTAGGTATGTCCTAGCAAGGTTTTTGTATGTCAAGTGTGAAAAAAATACTCCTATTTTTTTGTCGACTCAAATTCCATCGCACTAGGTACAATGCCATCTTGGTTCTTTATACCTTGATGCATCGTATCTACATGTGTAATCAAACATAAGGTAAGTAGCCCTTTTAAAGTCCCAATCCTTGATAAGCGAATCATTATCATCATCATCTATCATCATCATCATCTCTAATAAAGTATCGTCAGATCATGTTGGATCCTCTTGTCATCATCTATCATCATCATCATCTCTAATAAAGTCTCGTCAGATCATGGACTTGTTGGATCCTCTTGTCATCATCTAATTTCTTCTTTTCTGCACTAACATCGCGTCATCAGTAGCTAATCATCATCATCAGTGCATCCATCCTGCATCCACAAAACTGTCAGCATACCACATATCATTTATATCATACATAATAGGAAACATCGATCATTTCACATGCATTGCATTTGCTTTATCATCATAATATAGATCTGTTAGTCTAAGCATCTCATAAAATCATACATGTGCATAATCATGGCATATCACATCATCAATCTCATCCACCATCACATCATATCATCATTTAAGTTGTTTAGGATAATATAGATTTGTTATTCTAAGCATCTTAAAGCTTTCTCATTTGCATCATCATCCATAACCATCCATTTTGAACCTCTTTATCATGAGATCGACCCTCAAATTCAATCTTTTCACTCAATCTCTCGAGGGAGAAATGTACCAATGTACTTCTTTCTGCTGAGGCATCTGAAAAATCAGAAAAGTTTTAAATTTTGATCGTATAAAGTTTATTCTTTGAACCAACGCAACAAGTACATTGCTTCAAAGAGGGGAAAAATATAGACACACAAAATTGGCATAATGCATTCGATTAGGTCATATTCATCCATTCAGCAAATAAATCAAGTTTATTTATCAATCTCCTAAAGTCAACAATTTAAATTAGATAAATCAACTTGATCCTAACATCACCCTCCTTGATTAAATAAATAAATCCTTTATTTAATTAAGTTTGAAATCACCTTTCATCCCTTTTTGATTTAAATAAATCAAAATATTCAAGTCAAAGGGGTCAAAGCATCAAATCATCATTAAGTTAATCTAACCCTGATTAACCTAACCTTACCACCCATTACATCCTCTAGCTTTTCCCACTTGCACAAATAAATCAATTTATTGATTTATTAAAATCATTATTTTCCATCAACTTGGCATAAAAATAGAATATTCCCTCAAGTTTGAAAATGAAGACAAGTTGACTTGTCCATTCCAACATTGCATTAACTTCTCATTTTCATGTCCCCCACTCAACATTTATTTCACAATTTCAAATTTGAAATCTCCCTCTCTTGGGCACATTGGCCAAAACTTGCACATACCTCAACCTATCACAAGTTGACAAGTGGCCTCATCTCATTTGTCCAAACTTTATCCCACATTGCTCTCTTATGAGCATTCTTCAAATTTGAAAATCTTTAAATAGAGGATTCATCCTTCAACAAATCCTCCACAATCTTAGCATTTCATCTACAAAGCTTATGCAAAGTCACTCTCTTCATTTGAGAACTAATTTTTTCCATTGCATCATCATCATTGGAATTATCAAGGGTTGGGAAAGGGCTATTTTCCACAACAGAACCAATCCCATATGGGATAGGTTTGAGCTAGCTTAGTCTTTTTGGTATTTTATCACTTTGTTTATTTAGCATGATTCAATATCTCATATGGATTCTTGATAATTTGCTATGTTTTAAAGTGCTAATCATGCTAATGTGTGTGTGTTAGTTTTAGACATTTGCATATTTTCACCATCCATAGTCAGAACCAACCCTATAATTACACCAGGTGTGCTAGGGAGAATGAGAATGGTGGTGACCGATATTGGGATAAAAAATCCCCAATTGTGCATGTAAAACCATGCCTCTTTCACTAGCTACCCATCTGAATGGAAAGGTTCCATCTTTGTCATACACCATCTCAACCATATTGAAATCCCCACATAAAATCTAGGTAGCAACTAGCAATGAGTCATCAATCCATTGCCAAAGGAACATTCCACAACATCATTAGAGCATAAATGTTAATAATCACAAAAGAATGATTATTGTTGCCTATATTTCACTTACAGTTTAAACCAGGTAGGATAATCATATGTTAGATCTTCAGAGGCCAATGGAAAATTTTCAAGAGGGAAAAGACTCTACATCTATTGCTAGGTCACGAGGTACTCAGTGGGAGAAACTACCCTAGGGGGTTTCGGTAGGAAAATCATCTAAGGAGAAGGTCGGCATGAAACTCTTGTGGTCTCGCCAACTAGCAGGGGTTCCATTAGGTCTGAATGCTTCAAGCCAGGGATCCTATCGGCACGAGTTGTCTTCCGAAAAAAGGTCTTGGCGAATAGAGAAGTCTTCCCAACAACGATAAGGTTGAGGCATCGTCGGCATAAGGAACAACCATCAGAGAGAAGTCTCCCTGAATCATAATGTCTTGCCGAGATCAGAGCTTGACAAGAGGTGAAGTGTTCAACAAAAGGTCTCGGTGAATGGAGACATTCTTGCTAATCAAAGGGAGGCCTCACCAAAACATGAAAGGGCTCGCCAATAGTTGAAGATATCGCCCTGAGGTCCTGTCGACACCGAGAAGTCTTGGTGACATAGAAAGTGTCATTGGCAAGGGTCTCACTGACCAGTGGAGCCTCCAAAATGAAAAGGAGCTCACCAAATGGAGGGGGTTTCTATGTGATGTCTTGGAAAACTAAGGGGATCTTGCCGACAAGAATTGCCTTTGGTACAGTGTTGTGTTTTGACCATGAGGTTTCCTCAAAGTAAAGATGTCTCCCCAACCAAAGGAGAAATAAACACATCACCAGTCAAGATGGAGGTTATCACCAAGAGGTCTGGCTGAAAGAGTTGAGTCA
The DNA here is from genome assembly GCA_007258455.2 of Sequoia sempervirens. NCBI lineage: Eukaryota > Viridiplantae > Streptophyta > Pinopsida > Cupressales > Cupressaceae > Sequoia > Sequoia sempervirens. The sequence continues at coordinate 707,765,671 of VDFB02193867.1, read as the reverse complement.
TACCAAGAGGAATGCTCTCGACATAGCTTGAAGCCTTCGCCAGGATGTCACGCCAATCTGAGGGGGGTCTCACCAAAAGGATAGCCTTCGGCGTATGTCAACAGACTTCATTAAGAGGTCTTACCGATTATAGGTCTCCCCAACAATCACTCTTGAAGTAGTGTCGGGAAAGGATGCAGGTATCGGTGGGAGGTCTTGCTGAGTTGGTAGTGTCTCCTTGACATGAAGGAGCTTGCCGATGCATGTTGGTTTCGGCGAGAGGTCTCGCTGACATCAAAAGGTTCTTGCCAAGAGTTGAAGCCTTCCCACAAGGTTCTGGGGATCCAAAATGTCTCACCGATGGAAGGGGGATCCCACCAGAAGAGAGGGAGCTCATGGAGTTGAAGCCATCACCATGAGGTCCTAGCGACCAACTAGGTCTTGCTGAAATGAAGAGCTCAGAAAGAATGCGGGAATTTAGCGTGGGTCTCAGTGAAACCAAAGGAAGCTCGCCAAGAGAAAAGTGATCTCACCAAGATGTTTCACCAATGGGGTGAACTCTTGCCAATGAAAAGGGTCTCGGCCAAGGAAAGCAGTTTCACCATGATGTCTTGGCGAAGGCCAGATGTCTCCCCAACTGAAGAGAAAGTGGCTTATTAGCTAGAGATAGGGAGCCCGGTAAGAGGTCTGGATGATAGGCCAATGTCTTGCTAACGACAGGAAGCCTCGGTATAACATTCTAAGTCAGAGAAAGGTCTCCTTGACTCAGTGTTGTCTGGCTGACAGATGAAGAGGGCTCAGGGGATATTGAAAGAACTTAGCAAAGAAAAAGACCTCAGTGTGAGGTCTAGGAAAAGTTTGAATGTCTCGCCGAAAGTATGAAGAGCTCAAAAGTATGGAGTGTGTTCAGGGTGACATTAATCAAATCCTGTTGAAGATGAAGGGCTTTGGGGTAACATTTTGCCTTCAGTAAAGCATTTCACCAACACTAGGGTGTCTTACTGATTGAGGAGGAGTTCAGGGAGGTGGAAAAATGAAAAGGAAAAGGAGACAAGAGGAAGCTCGGTGAGAGGTCTCACCGACCAAAGAAGGATCAGACTGATATATAATGAGCCTGGGTAGAAGGATTCAGCATTGCTATGAGTTCCTGCTGACTCAGTACTGTTTTTCCGATGTTTTGAGCGATGACAAAGCTGACTTCGATATAACTTTGGGGCTCGATAAGAGCTCTCATCGACCGTCATGCACTATGCCGATGAATTCAGAAGAGCATAATCGCATTGGTGAGACACTTTCAGTGTCACACCGAGATGTGATTCTAATCAAAGGAGTTGTTGACTACCTATGAAGTCCACATGGAATACACTCGACCAACTAGGGGGAGCTAGAGGCAAGTCGAGGCAGCTTGACGAGCAGAAAGAAAATCAATAGAATGTGAATCAATGTGTATCTGTTCTAGAATTTGGATCATTCAAGGTGCTCAATAGGGGATTTCAGTAGGTGGAAACAATGACCAGAAGTAAATGTACCTAGTAGCTTCAAAAGATCTAAGGGGCTTCTCCAAATAGTAAATCTTCATCGACACACACAACATGGACATGCAGAGTGCAACATTTAATTCAATCAAAAGATCTGAGGATAGATCTTTCTAAGCCTGATATTTTTTTGTAACCCCTAAGGGGGCTGACACAGTCTGTATATAAGAATTTTTTTCCTTTTTGTAAATAGTTAGGATAATGCATCTAGAAGAGTTAGTGATTTTTAGCTATCCTTCCTCAACTGATGTATATTTGGTAACTCAATTGGAATCTGGAATGCAACACAGAGTTTACCTTGGAAGCTAGTGTTTATGTTTGTACTATTCTCATTTATGTATCTTTCTTTTGATTATGCAAGTCTTTAACTGTGATTTTTTATAATTTTGCACTTATATCTTAGAGCTGTGAAATTAATATTTTCTTCCTGTGATGTGTATGTAGATCAAACTTGTTAAAATTGGTGCATAAGTCTAAAAGAAGTTGTGTTGAGCACATAAAACATTTGCAATTAGGTTTCCCAGTGTATGTCCATCATGTTTTCTTTTCATAATTCCTCATCATTTCTATGTATCAGCTTAGATTTTAATCTTTATTTCATGTATTCTTTCTTCTTTTTCCTCCACAACAATCAGTAGTTAGGTGACACTAAAGGAAGTCGGCCTTCTCTAGAGGTTGACCTCTACCTACAAGTGACCCATAGCTTTAGAGGTCTTCCCATGTTTCACTAGAAAGCTCAATTTTTTACAACTTTGCATAGGGTGCATTTCTAGGTGACAATAGTTTCTGGCACGCCCGGTGGGACAGAAATTAAATTGAACTGCTAGTTTAGTATGCAACCAACTACTCCCAGACTTTATAGAATTTATTTGGCATACTTGGCGACTCCACAAGAAGGAAGAACTCCATAAATCAACATCTTCTATAGTTTATGAAAAGAGTTCAAACAAGAAGCAGCTCAGGCCCTTTTGAATACTTGTAGTTGTCACCACCAAGAAGACAAGGCAGAGTAGAGGAAAGGCGAGGAACAACAATTATCTATTCTAGAAGAGGTCAGTCTACACCTCCATCTATGGGACCACACATTGCTATCTCATCTTTGGTTTCATCTAGAATACCAGTAAATCAACCACAACCACCTCCAATGGCTGCTCTAAGGAATCAACCCTTCATTACTTTTAATGGAGGGAGCCCCTTGAATTTGGCACAGCATAATGACATCCCAATGGCAGCCCTGAAGAGTCTGCCAAATTTTCACGGGAGAAGACCAGACTACCCCAATTGAACATATGAGAGATGTGGCTTCGTGATGTGGAGTCCAGCACATAACTCAAGAGGATGTTGCAGTAAGATTGCTAGCTACTTCATTGAAAGGAAGAGTTGTGCAGTGGTATAGGAGCCTACCAGTCAGTTCAATTGCAACATGGGACTAAATTTGGAGACAGGTTGCATAAGTAGTTTCAAGACAGGTTTGATAACTTGTCTCTATTAGAACAATTGACTACAATTAAGAGAGCTCCACAAGACCAAATGAATGAGTTCAATTTCAAATTCCAAAGAACTTGGGATAGAATCCTTGCAATGGTGAGGCCACCTCCAAAATATGTATTTCTATATTTCTTGAGGGCTCTTAACAGCGACATAGCTATTATGATACAGTCAATGGGAGAAGTGTCTTTACCAGATGCCTTTGAAATAGCTATCAAATCTGAAAACAACTTGATACAGGTTGGAAAACTCGCTCCTATTCCTCCAATGCCTATATTTCTAGAAATTCATGCAAATATTCATTTGCAAATACCTCCTTTCACATCTTTACCAACTGCACCAATGCTACCAACTATTGTTCCAGCCATTGATAAAAAATAAAGTGTTGCTTTAGGCTCATCACCGGAGTTATAGGAGATCAAGAGTCTTTTACAGACTTTTGGTAACAAGTTGGTGAACTTGGAAAAACAACAGTCCTATTCTAGGCCTTATCAGCAGTAGAATTAGGCCTCAAGTCAGCCTTTCCCAAATCAACAACATCAATTCCAGGGGAATAGATAGCAGTACCAAGGAAATTATCAAAGGACAAGACATAATGTGAACATAAGGCCTTTTCAGGCCTATAATCCAATTCCAATTAGTGTTGTCAAGGAGCTTGTTCCTGTTCAAAACAATCTGGCTGCTGATTATGAATGGTGTTATCCATGTAATTAGCCACATAATCAAGGTACATGCTCTAATGGTGTCATCAATCAAGCTCTTATTGTGCAAAATGTTGTAGGTGTGTAAGATTTTCCTAAGGAGGGGTATCCACAATAGCAGGATCAACCTGGAGATGATTCTACTCTCCTAAGTTGGGAAAGAGAAGAATTTTGTGGAGCAAACCAAGATGACACATCTGTTGCTGCCAATACTAGAGCCAAGAAAAGGGATTTTGAGGTTGAACAAGCAACAAATAAAGATAAAGGAGTTGATGGTCCATCAAATCAGCAAGTACCACACACTTTGCAGCAAGGTCACGACACTAGTAAGGAGCAATCTTCGCATGCTACATCCACAAGTCAAGTGCAACTTGACCACCCTGTTGTGAAGATGCAGCCAAATGTAAACATATATGCACCTTTCAACATTGTTGAAAGCATGAAAAATATGAATGTTTCAATGTCAATGTGGGATTCTTTAGCAATCCCTGGTAAAATCAATTTGTTGCAGTCAGCCTTATCAAACCCAGTCAGTTTGAATTCACCAAATGAAGTTGGAATGTCTCGCCGAAAGTATGAAGAGCTCGAAAGTATGGAGTGTGTTCAGGGTGACATTAATCAACTCCTGCTGAAGATGAAGGGATTTGGGGTAACATTTTTCCTTCAGTAAAGCATTTCACCAACACTAGGGTGTCTTACCGACTGAGGAGGAGTTCAGGGAGGTGGAAAAATGAAAAGGAAAAGGAGACAAGAGGAAGCTAGGTGAGAGGTCTCGTTGACCAAAGAAGGATCAGACTGATATATAATGAGCCTGGGTAGAAGGATTCAACATCGCTATGAGTTCCTGCTGACTCGATAGTGTCTTTCCAATGTTCTATGCGATGACAAAGCTGACTTCGATATAACTTTCGGGCTCGATAAGAGCTCTCATCGACCTTCATGCACTATGCCGATGAATTCAAAAGAGCATAATTGCATTGGTGAGACACTTTCAGTGTCTCACTGAGATGCGATTCTAATCAAAGGAGTTGTTGACTGCCTATGAAGTACGCATGGAATACACTCGACCAACTAGGGGGAGCTAGAGGAGAGTCAAGGCAGCTTGACGAGCAAAAAGAAAATTAATAGAATGTGAATCAATGTGTATCTGTTCTGGACTTTGGAGCATTCAAGGTGCTGAACAGGGGATTTCAGTAGGTGGAAACAATGACCAGAAGTAAATGCACCTAGTAGCTTCAAAAGATCTAAGGGTCTTCTCCAGACAGTAAATCTTCATCGACACACACAACATGGACATGTAGAGTGCAACATTTAATTCAATCAAAAGATCTGAGGATAGATCTTTCTAAGCCTAATATTTTTTTGTAACCCCTAAGGGGGCTGACACAGTCTGTATATAAGGATTTTTTTCCTTTTTGTAAATAGTTAGGATAATGCATCTAGAAGAGTTAGTGATTTTTAGCTATCCTTCCTCAACTGATGTATATTTGGTAACTCAATTGGAATCTGGAATGCAACGCAGAGTTTACCTTGGAAGCTAGTGTTCATGTTTGTACTGTTCTCATTTATGTATCTTTCTTTTGATTATGCAAGTCTTTAACTATGATTTTTTATAATTCTGCACTTATATCTTAGAGCTGTGAAATTAATCTTTCCTTCCTGAGATGTGTATGTAAATCAAACTTGTTAAAATTGATGCATAAGTCTAAAAGAGGTTTTGTTGAGCACATAAAAAATTTGCAATTAGGTTTCCCAGTGTATGTCCATCATGTTTTCTTTTCATAATTCCTCATCATTTCTATGTATGAGCTTATATTTTAATCTTTATTTCATGTATTCTTTCTTCTTTTTCCTCCACAACAATCAATAGTTAGGTGACACTAAAGGAAGTCGGCCTTCTCTGGAGGTTGACCTCTACCTACAAGTGACCCATAGCTTTAGAGGTCTTCCCATGTTTCACTAGAAAGCTCAATTTTTTACAACTCTGCATAGGGTGCATTTCTAGGTGACAATAGTTTTTGGCAGGCCCGATGGGACAGAAATTAAATTGAACTGCTAGTTTAGTATGGAACCAACTACTCCCAGACTTTATAGAATTTATTTGGCATACTTGGCGACTCCACAAGAAGGAAGAACTCCATAAATCAACGTATTCTATAGTTTATGAAAAGAGTTCAAACAAGAAGTAGCTCAGGCCCTTTTGAATACTTGTAGTTGTCACCACCAAGAAGACAAGGAAAAGTAGAGGAAAGGCGAGGAACAACAATTATCTATTCTAGAAGAGGTCAGTCTACCCCTCCATCTGTGGGATCACACATTGCTATCTCATCTTTGGTTTCATATAGAATACCAGTAAATCAACCACAACCACCTCCAATGGCTGCTCTAAGGAATCAACCCTTCATTACTTTTAATGGAGGGAGCCCCTTGAATTTGGCACAGCATAATGACATCCCAATGGCAGCCCTGAAGAGTCTTCCAACTTTCACGGGAGAAGACCAGACTACCCCAATTGAACATATGAGAGATGTGGCTTCGTTATGTGGAGTCCAGCACATAACTCAAGAGGATGTTGCAGTAAGATTGCTAGCTACTTCACTGAAAGGAAGAGCTGTGCAGTGGTATAGGAGCCTACCAGTCAGTTCAATTGCAACATGGGATGAATTTGGAGATAGGTTGCATAAGTAGTTTCAAGATAGGTCTGATAACTTGTCTCTGTTAGAACAATTGACTACAATTAAGAGAGCTCCACAAGAGCAGATGAATGACTTCAACTTCCGATTCTAAAGAACTTGGGATAGAATCCCTGCAATGGTGAGGCCACCTCCAAAATACACATTTTTATATTTCTTGAGGGCTCTTAACAGCGACATAGCTGTTATGATACAGTCAATGGGAGGAGTGTCTTTACTAGATGCCTTTGAAATAGCTATCAGAGCTGAAAACAACTTGATATAGGCTGGAAAACTCGCTTCTATGCCTCCAATGCCTATATTTCTAGAAATTCATGCAAATATTCATTTGCAAATACCTCCTTTCACATCTTTACCAACTTTACCAATGCTACCAGCTGCTGTTCCAGCCATTGATAAACAATAAAGTGTTGCTTTAGGCTCATCACAGGAGTTATAGGAGATCAAGAGTCTTTTACAGACTTGTGATAACAAGTTGGTGAACTTGGAAAAACAACAGTCCTATTCTAGGCCTTATCAGTAGTAGAATTAGGCCTCAAGTCAGCCTTTCCCAAACCAACAACATCAATTCCAGGGGAATAGATGGGTAAAAGCAAGAAGTTGGGTATACGAAGAGGGGAAGTTTCGGCCAAAAAAAAAATCTCGCAGAAAACGTGTACGCGTTATTAAAAAAATGCGTATGCGTTTAGGATCGGGTACCCGATCCTAAAAAAATGTGTATGCACTATCAAACGCATACGCGTTATAACACGTACATGTTATATAATGCATACACATTTTATAACACATAAAAATGAATTATTTAAAAAATAAATACTTTTTAGAAACATGTACGCGTTTTAGAACGCATATGCGTTTTGAAATCAAAACGCGTATGCATTTTAGAATGTGTATACGTTTTGAACTCAAAACGCGTACGTGTTTTAGAACGCGTACGCGTTTCTAAAAAGTATTTATATTTTTAAATAATCAAGAAAGTAAGGAACGCATATGCGTTTTATAGCGCATACACGCTTTTACAAAAACATGTATGCATTTTTTAAATTCAAAATTCCAAACTCACATGCTGCCTCAGTTTTAGGTCGAAAAAGGCTTGGCAATCCGAGCCTTAGCCTTTGACCTACAACTAAAAAACTAAGGCAGATTGAAGAAGAATGTCCAACTTTGACAACATAGATGATGGACTTTTTTTCTGAATGAGTCTATAAAATTAAAACCCATTAGAGAACACAATGTCTACTTTCTAAATATATAATTTTTGTTAAAATTGGATTATGTTTGATATTTTTTAATTAATTTCTAAGCAAACTAGTCCTTAAACTTGAAATATTAGGTTTTTTTGATTTTTTAATAACTTTCTATTGGTTGATTTTCTTGTAAAAAAAATATATATGGGACCAAACTTTAGACAATTCTCTACACAATGAAAAAAAAAGAGTCAAAAAATGTTTTGTTTAGGTTCAATTATGTTGTCCTTACACGTTGATTTGAAAAACATCAATTAAGGCCAATAAAAATTTAATAAGAAAAAAATATTCAACCAAAAATTACAAAAAAAAATCCAGACCAAACTTCATGTTGTTAGCTCTCTTTTCCTAAAAGGAATTAGCAAAATAATTTTATTTGGGTGAAAAAGTGTTGTCTGTACACCTGTTTAGTATGGTAAAAAAATAGGGACTTTTAAAAAGTGGTTTTTATAGATCCTTATCAAAATGTAATTTATGTAAACTGGGTATTTTAATAATTTACATATTTGGAAACTAGATTCAAAATGCTAAATTTCATATTACTGAATTTTTTTAAGATTCATGGTGAAAGTGCCTCAATTTTTTAGTCCAAGTGTGAAAAATTCTGAAAAATAGCAAAAACATTTCCACTTTTTGAGCTTTTTGTGTACCCAACTTCTTGCATTAGCCCAGATAGCAGTACCAAGGCAATTATCAAAGGACAAGACATAATGTGAACATAAGGCCTTTTTAGGCATATAATCCAGCTCCAATTAGTGTTGTCAAGGAGCTTGTTCCTGTTCAAAACAATCTGGCTGCTGATTATGAATGGTGTTATCCATGTAATTAGCCACATAATCAAGGTACATGCTCTAATGGTGTCATCAATCAAGCTCTTATTGTGTAAAATGTTGTAGGTGTGCAAGATTTTCCTAAGGAGGGGTATCCACAATAGCAAGATCAACTTGGAGATGATTCTACTCTCCTAAGTTGGCAAAGAGAAGAATTTTGTGGAGCAAACCAAGATGACACATCTGTTGCTGCCAATACTAGAGCCAAGAAGAGGGATTTCGAAGTTGAACAAGCAACAAATAAAGATAAAGGAGTTGTTGGTCCATCAAACTAGCAAGTACCACACACTTTGCAGTGAGGTCACGACACTAGTAAGGAGCAATCTTCACATGCTACATCCACAAGTCAAGTGCAACCTGACCACCCTGTTGTGAAGATGCAGCCAAATTTAAACATATCTGCACCTTTCAACATTGTTGAAAGTATGAAAAAGATGAATGTTTCAATTTCAATGTGGGATTTTTTAGCAATCCCTGGTCAAATCAATTTGTTACAGTCAGCCTTATCAAACCCAGTCAGTTTGAATTCACCAAATGAAGTCTCTTTAGGCCAAACAAAGTCAGTTTTAACCAATGCACCTTTTGATAGTACCACACAACAAAGTAATGTTGTCAAGCCCCCTCCTTTCTATGTTTCCTTAATAGTAGGGAACAAATTAATGCACAATTGCATGGTTGATAGTGGGGCTAGCAGTTTAGTGATGCCAAAAAAGATTGCGAACCAGCTAGGTCTACAATACCAGCCATTAGAAAAGGGAGTACTTCAATTGGATGGGATAGTAGCAAACACTATAGGTGTCATTAAAAATCTAAATCTCACATTGCATGCCTGTCCCAACTTTTCAATCCTGCAAGATGTCTTTGTCATAGATTTGCCTCAATTTTTTGCTTTATGCCTATCTAGAGACTTCACAGCTAAAATTGGAGGGTATTTATCTTCAAATTGGTCCCATATGCTTTTTAGGACCAGGTATGGTACTAAGATAAGAATAACTTCTGAGTCCCTTGCAAAAGACCACATCAAACCTTATGTGCCATTTGCTATAAATGTTAACTCTATTGTTTTAGAGGATGTTGAACTTGTTGCAGCACAAGAGTTACAAGCTGAGAGTGTACTTGAGGTGCTCCTGAATGAATGGGTAGTTGAGAACGTGGTTGATAATCCAAATGAGCTTATTTAGGATGTTGGTCTGGGCAATTATATATTGCATGAAGTTGGAATAGAAATGCCAAATCTTGAGAGAAGTGCAGAAAGTCTATTTGAGCAACATAACGAATTATGGGAGATGTATTTTGATGGTTCAAGAAGAAAAAATGGCGCTGGAGGAGGTGTAATGCTCATATCTCCTCAAGGTGATAAGTATTATGATGCTTTTTGTTTTGCTTTTGCGTGCTCCAACAACACTGCTGAATATGAAGGCCTTAAATGGGCAAGGAAGAGAAGAATAACCCACTTGAAAGTGTATGGCAACATCGAGCTAATTGTTAATCAAGTAAGAGGCCTAAATGTTGCTAAAAATGACACATTAAAGTCTTATAGAAATAGAGTGTGGAACATGCCGGAGGATTTCGATGCCTTTAATTTAGTGTCTATTCCAAGGAATCAGAACAAACATACTGATAGGTGTGCAACAATTGGAGCACAGTTTAACATTCCAGACAATATTAGGAAAGAGAAGGTACAACAATATGTGAAGGTTGTGGTCAGGCCATCAATTCCTGATAACAACATTCACTGGCAAGTTTTTGACAGTGATGAACAGATTCTTTCCTTTTTGCTAGAAGAAGATCAGTTCTCCATGGTGAATCAAGAAAAACTCAAGCAACTGTATGATGATCAAGTCATACAGCTGAGGACGAATAAGTTACCCAAAGGTCTTGTTACCTTAGAGTCAATTTTCAGTACTGATGATCAGCTTAAAAAGGGTAAAGTCGGCTTGCAGATGAAACAAGAACACTATGAAGAGCTGGAGATCTTCAAAGGTAAGCTCCTTAAGATAGGAAAAATTTGTTCACCTAAAGATAAACAAGCTTTTGTTGCTTTATGTCAAGAATTCTATGATGTATTTGCTTGGGAGTATTTGAATTTGAAAGGGTTTAACCTGTATCACTCAGCACACAATTGAGTTAGAGTCTGATGCTAAGCTAGTAAGATATAAATAAAAGCCCTTGAATCCTAAGCTTGAGCCCTTGATGATTAAAGAGTTGACTAAACTAGTTGAGGGGGGTATTGTCTCTCCCATCAAACACACTTCATGGGTTTCTAACCTTGTACCAATTAGGAAGAAAAGTGGTGAAATAAGACTTTGTTTAGACTTTAGGGATCTTAACCGAGCCTCTCTAAAAGATCACTACCTGATGCCCTCCATGGAACGAATCTTGCAAGAGGTTGCTAGTTCTGAAAGATTTTCCTTATTAGATGGTTTTTTAGGGTATTATCAGGTGTTGGTTAAAGAGGAAGATCAGTTTAAAACTACTTTTACAACTAAATGGGGCACCATGGCATATAAAAGGATGCCTTTTGGTTTATCTAATGCTGGTGCCACGTTTTAGAGGGCCATGGACATGGCATTTCAAAGTTTGATCAACAAGATTATACTGATTTATTTAGATGACATTACAGTTTATTCGAAGAATGCTGATTAACATTTGTTACATCTTAGGAAATTTTTTGAAAAATGTAGTGAGTTTGGTATCTCTCTTAATCCAAAGAAAAGTATCTTTTTTGTTCATGAAGGGAAATTATTAGGACACATAGTGTCAAAGCAAGGAATTACTATTGATCCTAAGAGAGTCAAAGCCATACTTGAGTTGCCACTGCCTAATCACAAGAAGGGTCTACAAAGCTTTTTGGGCCAGATCAAATTTCTAAGAAGATTCATCCCTGATGTTGCAAACCTGATACAACCTTTGACAGCTATGTTAAAGAAAAATGCAATTTTTAGTTGGATGAAAGATGCCAAGAATAGTTTTGAAAAGGTCAAGGAGGCCTTAGTAGTAGCCCCTACGCTAGTAAATCCCAATTTTTCTAAAGATTTTTATCTATATGCTTATGGTAGCACAAGTAACATTTTTTCAATTGATATTGGTTCAAAAAAATGAAGAGAATTTAGAACAACCAATAGCCTTTTTCAGTCAGGGTTTGGTTGATTATGAATAGAAATACTCATTTGTAGAGAGGCATGTTCTTATTGCATGATCAGAAGCTTGAAGAAATTCAAGCCTTTGATCTCTCATAATTAGATTCAAATTCTAGTGGTGCACTCAAGTGTGAAGGAGTTTTTTCTAAATAAAGATCTGAATGAAAAAAGATTAGGATGGGTCACCAAGGTCATGGAGTATGATGTAGATATTAAGATCACCAAACTAGTTAGAGGTAAAGGTCTTTGTGAGTAGCTTGCTATAGGGTCAAGCAGTAAAACTGAATTAGAAAAGGATGATGTGTTTACTAATACAAATGAGTTTCAAAATGCTCAAGATGATGTGCCTATGGGGGTAACTAATTGGTTTCAAGATATGACCCAATTTTTATGAACCAGTGAGTGTCCTTTAGGTCTGGATAGAGCTAAAAGAAGATACTTCAGACTGCAGTCCATACCGTATGTGCTAGTAAATGATGATCTTTTCAAAAAGGATTTGAATAACTGTCCTATTAAGATGCATTCACAGCGATCAAAATGAAAATGTACTGCATGAGTTTCATGATGGAGCTGCAGGAGGTCACTTTGCCCCAAGAACTACTGCCTGGAAAATCATGAGAGCTGGTTACTATTGGCTCAGCTTGTTCAAAGACGCCTATGCCTGGTCAAGAAAGTGTGTCAAATGCGCTCTATTTTCAAGAAAGGAAAAATTTCCTACTATGCCTCTACATCCAATTCAAGTGGAGCAACCCTTCATGAGATGGGGCATTGATTTCATTGGGCCAATAAATCCACCTTCCAGTACTGGTCACAAGTGGGTGCTCACAGCTATAGACTATTTCACAAGGTGGATAGAAGCAATAGCTTTGAAAGAAGCAAAGGAGTCTTCAGTTTTGAGCTTCTATGAGGATATAGTCACTAGATTTGGAGTTCCTGAATCCATCAAATATGATAATGCTCTTGCATTCACAGGTCTAAGAGTAACTAATTGGGCCATTAAACATGGCATTCATTTGAATAAATCCTCACATTATTACCCTTAGAGTAATGGTTTGGCTAAAAGCACAAATAAGAATCTTATCAGGATCATTAAAAGAACCATAGAGGATAATCAAAGGACCTGGCACATCAGTTTAAAGAATGCACTTTGGGCAGACAGAGTGACCCCTAAGAGGTCTATTGGCAATTTGCCATATATGTTGGTCTATGGCAAAGAGGCAAGATTACCCCTATCTGTGGAGCTTCTAGCTCTAGACATTGTTCACCAGTTGGAGGTGCTTGAGGGATAGAACCCAATGTCTGTAAGGTATGCAGAGCTCATAGAGCTCGAATAATCAAGGGACAGAGCAATAGAAACTTTGGAGTATCATCAACTCTAGAAAAAGAATACATTTGACAAAAGGGCTACAACAAAGTCTTTTAAGGAGGGAGACCTCGTGCTCAGGTGAGATGTTCTTAAAAGAAGGCCTGGTCATCACACTAAGTTTGACAATATGTGGACCGATCCATTTATTGTCACAGACTGCAAGGAACTTAATGCTTATCAACTAGCTACAACAGGAGGAGAAGTACTTCCTATCCCAGTCAATGGGATACATCTTAAGCCATGTTTCCAAGTCTGATGGATTTTCTCTTTTCTATATATTAGTTAGGTGTTATGTTTTCAATAAGTGCTTTTGCACTATGGCTCATTTGTTTTTATGTTTTTCTCCTTTCCCTAGGTGTTGTTTAGCACAATAAATATTGTTCTTTTCCTTTTCCCCTATTTTGTTGTTTTAGCAATCTGTTGTGTTCTATAAGTCTCATGCGAATTGCAACCATGTGCCGACTGACGTTTTTATTTGTTCTCTGAGCTTCCTAATGACTCCATACCCAATGGACAAATTGTAGCAACTGGTTCTCATGTTTAGTAGGAAAACATCCTGCAAAGGTCGCAAAAATTCTTTCCTATATTTCACCAACAGTTTAAACCAGGCAGGATAATCATATGTTAGATATTCAAAGTCCAATGGAACATTTTCATGAGGGAAAAGACTCGACATCTATTGCTAGGTCATGAGGAACTCAGTGGGAGAAACTACCCTAGGGGGTTTCGGCAGGAAAATCATCTAAGGAGAAGGTCGACAGGACACTCCTGAGGTCTCACTGACTAGTAGGGGTTCCATTAGGTCCGAATGCTTCAAACTAGGGATCCTACTGGCACGAGTTGTCTTTTGACAAAAGGTCTTGGCGACCAGAGAAGTCTCCCCAACAATGATAAGGTTGAGGCACTGTTGGCATAAGGAGCAACCATCAAAGAGAAGTCTCCCCAACTCATAATGTCTTGCTGAGATCAGAGCTTGGCAAGAGGTGAAGGGTTCGACAAAAGGTCTTGGCGAATAGAGATGTTCTTTCTGATGAAAGGGAGGCCTCACCAAAACATGAAAGGGATTGCCAACAATTGAAGATATCGCCTTGAGGTCCTACCAACACCGGGAAGTCTTGGCGACATAGAAAGTGTCATTGGCAAGGGTCTCACCAACCAGTAGAGCCTCCAAAATGGAAAGGAGTTTGCCAAAGGGAGGGGGTTTCTACGTGATGTCTTGGCGAAATGAGGGGATCTTGCCGACATGAATTTCCTTCAGTATAGTGTTGTGTTTTCTCCCTGAGGTTTCCCTGAAGTAAAGAAGTCTCCCCAATCGGAGGAGAAATAAACGCATCACCGGCCAGGATGAAGGTTCTTGCCAAGAGTTTTGGCTGAAAGAGTTGAGTCATACCAAGAGGAATGCTCTCGACATAGGTTGAAGCCTTCACCAGGATGTCACGCCGATCTGAGGGGGGTCTCGCTGAAAGGATAGCCTTTGGTGTATGTCAATAGACTTCATTAAGAGGTCTTATCAATTATAGAAGGTCTCCTCAAAAATCACTCTTGAAGCAATGTTGGTAAAGGATGCATGTATTGGTGGGAGGTCTTGCCGAGTTGGTAGTGTCTCCCCGACACGAAGGATCTTGCTGAAGCATTTTGGTTTCTGCGAGAGGTCTCGCCGACATCAAAATGTTCTCACCAAGAGTTGAAGCCTTCGCCACAAGGTTCTAGCAATCCAGAATGTCTCACCGATGGAAGGGGGACCCCACTAGAAGAGAGGGAGCTTAGGGAGTTGAATCCATCGCCATGAAGTCCCAACGACCAACTAGGTCTTGCCAAAATGAAGAGCTCAGAAAGAATGCAGGAATTCGGTGTGGGTCTCAGCAAAACCGAAAGAAGCTCACCGAGAGAAAAGTGATCTCGCCAAGATGTTTCACCGACGAGGTGAACTCTTGCCGATGAAAAGGGTCTCGGCCAAGGAAAGTAGTTTTTCCATGATGTCTTGGTGAAGGCCAGAGGTCTCCCCGACTGAAGAGAAAGTGGCTTATTGCCAAGAGATAGGGAGCCTGGTGAGAGGTCTGGCTGACAGGCCAATGTCTTGCCAATGATAGGAAGCCTCGGTATAACATTCTAAGTCAGAGAAAGGTCTCCCCGACTCGGTGTTGTCTGGCCGACAGATGAAGAGGGCTATAGGGATATCAAAAGAACTCAACAAAAAAAAGGACCTTGGTGTGAGGTCTGGGAAAAGTCAGAATGTCTCGTTGAAAGTATGAAGAGCTCAGGAGTATGGAGTGCGTTTGGGGTGACATTAATCAACTCCTTCCGAAGATGAAGGGCTTTAGGGTAACATTTTTCGTTTGGTAAAGCATTTCATTGATACTCAGGTGTCTTGCCGACTGAGGAGGAGTTCAGGGAGGTGTCAAAATGAAAAGGAAAAGGAGACAAGAGGAAGCTCGGCAAGAGGTATTGCCGACCAACGAAGGATCCGACAGATATAGAATGAGCCCGGGTAGAAGGATCCAACATTGCTATGAGTTCTTGCAGACTCGGTAGTGTTTTGTCGATGTTCTAAGTGATGATAAAGTTGACTTTGATATAACTTTGGGGCTTGATAAGAGCTCTCATCGACCATCATCCGCTATGCTGATGGATTCAGAAGAGCATAATCGCATTGGTGAGACACTTTTAATGTCTTACCGAGATGCAATTCTAATCAAAGGAGCTATTGACTGCCCATGAAGTCCGCATGAAATACACTTGACCAACAAGGGGGAGCTAGAGGCAAGTCGTGGAAGCTTGACTAGCAGAAAGAAAATCAACAAAATGTGAATCAACGTGTATTTGTTCTGGAGTCTGGAGCATTCAAGGTGCTCAACAGGGGATTTTAGTAGGTGGAAACAATGACCAGAAGTAAATGCACCTAGTAGCTTCAAAAGATCTAAGGGGCTTCTCCAAACAGTAAATCTTCATCGACACACACAACATGGACATGCAGAGTGCAACATTTAATTCAATCAAAAGATCTAAGGATAGATCTTTCTAAGCCTGATATTTTTTTGTAACCCCTAAGGGGGCTGACACAGTCTGTATATAAGGTTTTTTTTCCTTTTTGTAAATAGTTAGGATAATGCATCTAGAAGAGTTAGTGATTTTTAGCTATCTTTCCTCAACTGATGTATATTTGGTAACTCAATTGGAATCTGGAATGCAACACAGAGTTTACCTTGGAAGCTAGTGTTCATGTTTATACTGTTCTCATTTATGTATCTTTCTTTTGATTATGCAAGTCTTTAACTATGATTTTTTATAATTCTGCACTTATATCTTAGAGCTGTGAAATTAATCTTTCCTTCCTGTGATGTGTATGTAGATCAAACTTGTTAAAATTGGTGCATAAGTCTAAAAGAAGTTGTGTTGAGCACATAAAACATTTGCAATTAAGTTTCCCAGTGTATGTCCATCATGTTTTCTTTTCATAATTCCTCATCATTTCTATGTATCAGCTTATATTTTAATCTTTATTTCATGTATTATTTCTTCTTTTTCCTCCACAACAATCAGTAGTTAGGTGACACCAAAAGAAGCCGGCCTTCTCTGGAGGTTGACCTCTACCTACAAGTGACCCACAACTTTAGAGGTCTTCCCATGTTTCACTAGAAAGCTCAGTTTTTAACAACTTTGTATAGGGTGCATTTCTAGGTGACAACAATTATCAATGTTAAGAAGAATCCAAATGATTCGATGAGTGGGGTTAGACCCATGGTTGACCACATAGGAGTGCCACCGTGGGGAGAAAAGAGTGACAACTCCACCATGCCTAGGTTCATGAGCAGTGCAAAACATAGTACTGGCTGGACAAATAGAGTGACAAGCTAAAGCAAGAAAAAAACTAGAAATTTTAACTTCTTGGAGACAAAGCAATTCGATACCAGACAACTTATGCAAGGTATCCCTGAAAAAATACTTTCTAGAGAGGCATGTAAGACCCCAAATATTAAATGAAAGGAAATTCATGAATGAAATGTGTCCATATCATCAAAATATGGTTCCTCCTCATTCAAAGAAGAGAAATGATTTTGCAAAAATTTTGGTGGCATTGAACCAATCTAGATAGAACGAGAGGAAATTCTCTTCTTTTCTTGAATATATTCCCCTTCTTCCCTAGGAGGAGAAGGGCTATGAGACCACCTTTGGGCTCCTAACATGGGAGTAGAAATAGTTGATTGTGCCATCATAATAGGAGCAAGCTGAGGCGTGGTCATAGACCGAGGCTGCAGAGGCACACTATCAACCTTAATAGGAGCTTCCATCCCCTTTACAGAAGGGTTTGAAACATTTTTCGCTAGTTTGATGGCTTTGGAAGCCAACCCAGAACCAATAGACTTGTTCTTGAGGTTTGTAATTGTAGTTCATTTCATATCCTACTTGCCATCAGAATAATTTTCCTAATGAGGCTGCTCAACATCTCAATGCAAAGAAGGTGTATGAGGCACTGCCAAAGGGAAGTTCTTGATCTTGTGGTCTATGGATTGACATCGATAATACGTGTTGGGAAGATTGAAATAGGTGACCTTCTGGATATGCTAGAGAGCTCCTATTTGGATATCAATGGAGTCTTTCAAATTGTGGGAGTGGTCCACTTCCACACAAACCCTTTTCTAGGGATGGGCCTGAAAGAACCTATCTAGCTCAATGCAGATAACCCTCCCCAGGGAGGATGCAATATGATTCGAAAAAGGAATAGTAGGCAAAGGGAGACTAGGAAATTCAATCCAAACTAGGACGCATAATTTAGTCTCATCTGAGATAGTAAAATCATGCGTCCATGCCTGGAAAACCAACAAAGAGGACTGGACATACCAAGGACTGCGGGAAGATAGTCTGGACATGATTAACCTCTGAAAAGTAAAACAGGGAAAAACCCTTGGTCAAGTTTTGGACCATGTCAAGGAGGACCCCATGAGGGACCTAAGTCTTTTTGACCCATTCCTTAAGCACACTCTCAGGGGGAGTCCTCCCAACAAAATACCCAACAAGGGTGTGAATCTCAAGCCATTGAAAAGCAGAATCAAAATTTGGTAAAGGTAAAACCACAACAGTGGGGGAGTTACAAAGCTTACCTCGTGAAAAAAATTTGGAAATTTTTTTTGGGGCTGCTTGTTCAGAGGTGGAGCAATTGAGAAAATTTGTCAAATCACCAACACCAACATGAACTACTGGGTTAGAGCCGGTTGAAGGCATATTAAAACACAAAAACCACACTAAATGTGGTCGTACACATAGGAAAATAGGTATTTCTTGCATTGTAAGCACAGTATGATGCAAGAGGGGCCAAGGATGACCACATAAACCACATAACCCTAGCAGAGCTCTTGTATAATTCAATTATAGCATTCAAGAGTTGCATAAAAGAAAAGAGATTCTTTCATTCTATATTCAATTGCAATGTTCAAACATTGTTTTACATGAAAGGAAAAGATACAGAATTGAACAACTGATTTAAAAATGTTGAATTTATATTCATTGGGTAATGGAAAATCCAAATGTTTCCTTGCCCAAACTAGCCTCCAACCCTTACCTTGTTTTTGTGACCACCGCTATCCCATGGCTCCTTCATCAGCTCAGTGTGGTAGAGTAGTTTTTTCCGCGGTCCTGCAAGGTTCTTCATCTTTCTCGGTGGTAGAGTAGTCAAAGCTTTTGTGGCAGCATGCAAGTATTCATTTTGTTCCTAGTGGTGTTGTAGTGAGTCCCGAATGTCTTCTACAATTAGCATGCGGTAGTACAGTGACCACTGTTGTCTTGTGGCTCCTTCATTAGCTCAATGTGGTAGAGCAGTTTTTACCGCGGTCCCGCAAGTTGCTTTTTTCTTCTCGATTGTAGTGTGGTGCAAGCTTCTATATTAGGGTTTTTATTCATAGAGGAGGCCATGGAGAGAGGATAGGGGTGGCATAGAAATACTAAATCGCTAAGAGGAAAGTGGGTGGAAATAGATGAGACAATATTGATTAAGCACTAAATTTATTTTGATATTTTTTTGTGTGAGAAAAAATTACTAATTACCTTTTCATAAATGTTATGTGAGTTTAATATTTTTGGATAAAGTCTGTGCAAATTTTTACATAACTACATAACTATCATGGACTGTGAAAATTGAATATTATTAATTTTCAAAAATGTGTTGATAGCATATCATGCCATTGACAATTAGGGGGGATTCATGCCTTACAGTTGACTTAAGGAATGCCATACGTCGATTTTCAGCATTTACAAGGTATGTGGTTATATGAAATGTTCATGTGTGAAAGACATAGAGATATTATATTGCATTTTAATTTATGAATAAAGGTTCATACTAATTTACTATTATTATATTAGGTGGGTGACCTCCAAGGAGATCCATGAATCTCAAATGCCTAAACTTTGAAATGCTTCAGTAATATTATGTTGTACTTGGACAATTGAAAACCTATTTTATTCTCCTAGTAAGATTTTTTATTTTCCTTTATAATTCTAGACCAAAAAACATTCGTGGGGATGGCCTTTTACACCAATCTTAATTTGTATGAAGTTCACAAACTTGTCAAATAGTAAATTCATTTCATAGACAGGAAATATAAAGGCTTCATTTAAGAAAATATAAGTAGTCTCTTTCTGAGGGTAATCCACATGCGAAAAGTAAAAAGCACATAAAAAACAATTATATAGTTAAAATTAGATTCAATCATTTTTTGATAAGGAAAAATAGGTTTTGAAGGGGCTCAGAAACCCTTTACAACGACGCCAAACTGCAAGAGAAATTAAACCACTAAGCCCAGTAGCCCAAAAAACCAAAAATTTGACATAAGATGGAACATTACCAACTCATCAACAAACCCAAAAGTAAAAAACATCAGCAAACATGCTAAAGCAAAAGAGGAAGCACTAGCTACAACAAATTATCTAAAACATTAGCTGAGGCCATGTTCTCCTTGATGACCTACCTCGTCATGGATATTGATAACATCCTTCACCTCCTCAACAACAACAACAACCCTCTTTTTCATCTTGCTCATCATCCTAAGGCATGAACCCTCCTGCATGTCCTTCTCCAGCACAAGAGTAGAAGCTTCCACTTTCTCCACCAGGTAAGACCCACTAATCTCTTCAATACTTTCCTCCATATTACCCAAGTTGAGTGTTTTTCCAATCCAATTCAACACTTTCTCATTCTGAATAAAAAGACCCATAACAGTGGTATTCAAAGAGTTATTGTTGATATTGACCACCATTCTGAAGTCCTCCAACATCTTTCCCATTTTATCCTCCAGACTTGCCACTCTGTCCTCTAACAATTTATTATCAGTAACTTCTAAAGAGGATATTTTTTCCTCATGAGAAAGCCCCAAACGATCAACATTGGCTAGTAGCTTAGCAAGGTTAATATGCATTGATATCACTTTGCCTTTTATTTCCCACTCCTTTCAGTTACCTCTTAGCATAGCAACACAAACATCCTACCAATTTTTCATGTGAAGATTGAGCTCCTTAATCTCATAAAATAACCACTTAAAGTTAGTGAAAGTAGGTTTCTCATCCCATTTTCTACCATCCTACAAAACATATTCAAATCAATTTCATCCCAGTTAACTAGAGGCTAACCCTTTTGCTCCAAGTCAATAGGGGCATCATAAAAATCCCTATTCTATTCATCCTCTTCTTCAGTTGGGGAATCCTCAACATCCACCTTTATCCTCTCCTTATTTGGAAGATTCTCCAAATCAGCTAATGTCTCCAGACGTTCCTTCTTCACTTCCTTCTCCGCAACAGAAAAATCCCAAGAACAATTAACCGCATCAATCCCTTTCATATCCACGAGGCTAGTCTCATTAGGATTCACCTCCATCTTAAAGTTTCCCATATCAGTAGGTCCACTCAATTGACCACCCAAATTAATTGGCACCTTAAGAAATTTCACTAGGGAACTCTCTAACAAACTATCCTTACTAGGAATAGGGTTCCCCAACAAAGCATTCTAAACATAATCAAAATTTGAAGGATCCACATCACCCACAAGATGACAACCCTTCAAACCCTCATCACCCATAGGATGACAACCCTTCAAACCCTCTTTTCCAAAAGACAACGCGAGATTCACATTTGAACTAGGGGTAACCACCTCAATTTTCCTTTTGGTCGAAGCTTTAACTTTCTTCATGCCTTTGGTTTTCTCATTCAAATATTTTCTAACAGAATTAGCCATAGTCTCCCACAATACCAAATCAGTCTCATAGCCCTTACCCCATGACTCATCTGATTCCTCATCCCTTTCCTCAGAGCCTCCTTCATCAAAAAACATATCCTCATATTCACTAGTAGAGTCCTCAGTTTCATACCCATCATTTTTAACTTCCTTCTTACCAGGAGTTTTAGGGGATACCGAGATCAACTTTAGCTTGATATGAGAAAAAATAAAACGCATAAGCCCTTGATGAAGAACCACCTTCTTAGGGTTCTTTTTGTGGTCTTCAATACTGTTCTCTACATAATGTAATAGGCAAAAAGGAAACGAGACTAAAACATTATGCCTAAAATGATTTAAGAGCATAAAATGGTGACTGTAAACCACTGAGAATCTACCTTCAAGGGTGAAGTAGTGCATAATGGCCAAAGCAGCTTCGAGGACTTCCTAGCATAACCTCCACTTCCAATTTTCTTAACCTTCTTCCTCTCGTCATGTTTAAATAAATTTGTAAAATCCTTCTTAGCTGCTCCCCTATCTCTAAAAAAATTTCTCCCAACAACTGAAAGACCAGATACCTTTGCAGTAAAATCCTCTTCAATTCGAAACTCAACGCCCTGGTAACGTAGAGACCTCCCATTCCATCCGTTCACAAAGAAATTTGTTACATCAGGGTTCGAGCCTTGAATTTTCTGCATAAATTGAGTAACCCCCCCACCCCCCACCCCCCAATTCTAAGTTCTCCCACACTGTAGCATTTTTCTGAAACTCTTCACAGGAACTCGACTCAATTTTGCAATAGTCACCACCCATAGTGACATGCAACAAAAGAAAACCCAAGAACACCTGGAAGAAATGAAAATTAAAATAAACCAGGAACTACTTAAAATTGTAAGAGTGAATAAGGGTATGTGTAGGATCATCATGGAAAAATAGGCCCTTAAGTGGCAAAAAAATTAGAAAAATCAAAGTTAGGAAACTTGGCATAAAAATTTGAATAAGTTATCTATATTATTTTAAAAATATGTAAGAATAGAATTTGTAGCAAATTGAATGTAGTTTCTAAACTACTAGGTTTTGAAAAAAAATCTATTTGGTGAAAATTTGAAATTTCAATGCAGTAGTACTTAAATTTCAGGGAAAAAATAAGAAGTAGGTGTGTGTCTAACCACCCTAACCACAATAAAATGATAATATTATTTTATAATATTTAAGATATAAGTAGAGGACTCATGTCTTAATGTGATACATATTTTTTTGTAATTTTTCCAAGTAAATAATTAATTATGAATTTTTTATTACAACTTTTAAAAAATATAAAAAAATTGTATGTCTAACCACCTTAACTTGGTCAAAAATTCATCAAATTCATTTTTTTTTTAATCCTATAGTATGAAAAGCATAGAATGTGATGCATATTTTGGATTCAAAAAATGTGATAGTGTTTGAAAGCTATAGATGTTTTTCAATCAGCCTATCAATCAGGACTTTAGTCGTAATTTGAATAGAAAATGAATAATAATTACTTATTAAATTCAAAGTAAAGCACATTTTATATTAGTGGAAAGTTGAGAATCTCCTCTAAAAGCCCTTTTTGTTTCATCAATTTTGGGTAAAAAAAAGTTATCAGCCACATACCCATCATATTGCCACTTTTTGGCCCATCATGATCCTACACATACCCATAAGTAACAGGTGAAAGAACAACTAAACACTTCTTAACAAGACATTTTAGATCAAGATTAACATAAATTTAAACTATTTTAAAACATTGAAAAGCCTGAAAGCATCCATTGTCTCCTATCTCCAAATATTTATCAAATTACAGAAACTCTCAGATTTGTAAGCACCATAACTATTTAAAATTCCTATCTAGATAACGGAATGGATGCTAAATGCAATGATGTGGTGATTAAGAATGATTTCTAAGTGATATGATGCTACTGTGTACTATCTTGACATGAAACCTGCTAAATGGAAGCTACATTCAAAACTAATGATGTTGTGATATTAAATCTAATAATGTCATGATGCTATGATGATACTAAAATGATAATGCTAATGCTTATGATTGATTGTTTTCATGAGTAATAATTCTTGTTGACTAAGTTTGCATAAATTGGGATTTCTCGGATCATTTTCATGCTTCAGAAGGCTGTATACATAGATTTCCAACAAAATTTTTGCACAAGGGTAATAAAATAGAGGCTGAGATTAAATTTGGAGATCTGAATGGTAAGAGATGAGGAGGTGGAGCTGATCATGGAGGATTGTTCCTCCCCATGAAAACACCAGGAAAGATGAGAGGAAATATTTGAGGTAGAATATTGAGAGGATTGTCTGCAGGTTTGTCCCCAAGGCTTTTCCCATGAATGACAGTTAAATTAATTAGATTTGAAAAATCTAATTTTATTGGGGAGTGAATAGAGGGGTTTGATTTATCCCTTTATTTAAATATTTTTGGTTTATTTAAATTAGCAAAAAGAGAGATAAATAATTTAACAAAACAAACTATAGAAGTTGTTTATTAAATTAAAATAGAAGGAATAGGTTATTTAAATTAAAGATTTTAGGATATCTTTATTTAATTAAGAAGAAAATATGATAAGATAATTAAATAATGCCAACTATTGAAGTTGTATTTTTAATTTAGGATAGAATTGATGGATAAAGTATAGAAGAAATAATAATAATAATAATTAATTAAAACAAAGTATTTAGTTTTGTTTATTTAATTAAGACGAAAATAATGTGATAAAATAGAAGAATTAATAGTGAACTTAATATAAATAAATATTTCTATTTATTTACTAAGTAGATGAATTTAGGATTAATTAATCAAATAAATCATATTTAATTAATTAGATTCTACAAACCATTTTTAGGTGTATACATTTTTCCCTTCTTTGAAGTGATGTGTTTATGCATTACTTCAAAAAAAATTTGTGTTGTTGTTGCTAGTATTGACAAAAAAATCGCAAAATGCCCCAGACATGTTTTTAGGTGATTGATGGATATATGCCCCCCTAGGAGATAAATTAATGAATTTTTTATTTTTTTTATTTTTTGGAATTTTTCAATATTTTATAATTTTCTAATGATTTGATGTGGATTCAATGAAGATTTGATGATAATATAATTTATCTCCTGATAATTGATGTAGGAAGTGGTCCTAGATAAATTTCAATTAATCTCCCCTTTTAAAAATTAAATTAATCTAAAAAAATCCCCTTTTAAATAACCTATAAAAGGTTAAAAAGGTCTTTTCCAAAATCATTTGTACATTGTGACCTTTGAAAACTTGTGAGAGAGACTCTTGTGCTACGTGGAACAAGATGTCGATTCCATATCACACCCACCATTTCGAGTGTGTTCGACAACATCAACGGTTGGCCGCGTTCGGACCTCTGGTATGTCCATTATTTTACCTTGGTTTTTCGTGCATTTTCTAATTTTTTTTTCGGATTTTTCAATTTAAACTCTTTTTAGTGTTTTTATTTTCCGTTGTAGCACTTTTCAATCTTGTTGTAGCACTTAGATATTTTTAGCACTTTGATTGGATTCTGTAGTGCTTTGACCCCCTATTTTAGTGTGTTTCAAGTTTTAGCACTTTTATAAAAAATGTTAGCATTTTGACCAAATAAAATGGCATTTTTGATAAAATGGCACTTTTTCCATCTGTAATAGTGATTTTATCTGATGAAATGGTGCATGTCTTTTTTTAGTGCTTTTAATGTCCTTTTAAGTGCATTTAAATTAGAGTGTTGTGATTTTTGTTAATTTATTCTTGATGTTCTTGATTTCCAATCGTATCAGCTATTGGTTGATATGAATGATTTTTTTAATCGAATACATGAATTTTTGACCTCATGATAGGTGAGGTTTGATGTTTGTTTTGATGATAACTATCCTCATGATAGGTGAGGAATAATTATGATCGACATACCTCATGATAAGCAAGATTGATTTGATGCATTGATGATGACCTCATCATAGGCAAGGTTGATCTATGATGCATTGATGATTGACCTCATGACAGGTGAGGTTCAATGATGTGTGCTCATGATTTTTGATCAAAATATCACCAAAAGTTGACTTGATTTGATATGGTATTTTGATGTTATTTGATGATTGACATGAATTTATTGACTTTGATTTTTTTAATGATAATAGGAACAATTGAGGAACCTCTAGATTCAAGAGAATTTCCCCTAGACATTTGATCTCATACCATAGTTGGCATAGCCTAAGATGGCTATTATCACATGTTGTGGATTGTCTCTTCTTTATATGCCCTAGATTAGGATTAATCAAGGTTTGTTGATAACATTAGCTGAGAGGTGGCATAGCGAGCACAACACCTTTCACCTTCTTGCTGGCGAGATGACAGTCATACCAGAGGATATCTGGTGGATTCTATAGCTTTCGATTGTTGGAGATGTTGCCATATATGATTTGAGAGAGTAGTGTGGGACTGATGCTCTTCGTAGAGTGTTTCAAGATGATCGTATTGTTGGAGAGTGGATTCCATGGTGTGATATGGTTGATTCATACACCACTTTGCCTACAGTAGTTGTTGGTCTCATTGGCGGATTCCTTAGTCCTTATCGCAGGTCTAAGGGATTCTTAGTCGGTTGCAGCCGAGTTTTGGAGAGCATGGTTGTTCATGGTAGTTGATTTGCTTAGGGAATGTGTATGCTTGCCCAATTATATCATGATTTACATTTAGTTGTATATCTTAGTGGTTGGAGTTTATTGGTTGGTGCTACTTTGCTTCAAGTATGGGTGTGGCAGCACATAGCTGTCACACGTCTAGTTCCAGTTAGACAAAGGCCACCCATTAGACCTTATGTATCCAGATATGCTGGTCGGCTTACCCAGTCTAAATTGGGTAAGTTAGAGTATTGGAGGAGAGTCATTGATGACATAGAGTCTGTGACATGGCATCCCTACCTAGATTGTGATCATTGGGGTGATGATGATATTCAACTACCATTTATTTGTTAGTCGATGATCCTAATTGGTCGTGCTCATCAAGTATTAGATAGATTCTCAATCAGATGTGTTTATAGATAGTATGGGATGGTATACGGTATGCCCCAAGGTGTTTCTCACTATGCTCATCATTAGTTGGATACAACAAATTAGGGGCCTTGTTTGTCATATGTTGTGGCAGTTCAGGAGTTTCAGGCTGCCATTTGTGTGGGACATTCGGCCAAATATTGTCGAGCCTCTAATTACAGAAGATTATGCTGAGTATTTTTCTTTGCATCCATTTCCATACCTTACCATTCTAAATGAGCCTGCCCCATTACTTGCAGAGGAGGATGTTCTAGTTGTGCATGGTCAGAGATGGAGGAGAGAGGATGTTGAAGGAGTTGAGGCAAAGGATGTTGAAGTGGTTGGTGAGGAAAATGTTGAGCCTAAGGAGGATTTTGGTGGTGAGGAGGATATTAGTTGTGAGAGCAGTGGAGATGAGAGTGGCAGAGATGAGAGCAGCGGAGATGGGATATTTGATAGGGGAGAGGCTGCAATTGGATTGGGCCCTACTTTAGATTTTCCTGGTGAGACCATGCCTCATAAGAGGCAGGTTGTGGGAGGTGTTTTACAATAGTTGTAGATAGCAGATCTTTAGTTGTAGTTAGAGACCATTCAAGAGCAACTTCTTCAGACTCAGGGTTTATTAGAGCAGACTCAGGCTCAGATGCAAGTACAGGCTGAGTTGCATGTAGAGACTCTTTTAGCTGTGTGGGCTCAACTAGTCATAACTCAGTCACAAATTGTAGCATTGACAGTTGAGAGCAATGCAACCAGATAGGCAGCCGAGATAGCCCAGGCTCAGGTTACTTCATTGACAGTCGAGAGAGATGTCGCCAAGTTTGCAGTAGAGGGTGGTCAAGCTTTTGTCGATAGATTACAAAGACTCACAAATGGTACCTCCTTGGCAGATTACATGTGAGAGGTCACTCGTATTGGTGAGGAGATTGAGTTTTATAGAGCAATATATTATGACGTAGTTCACTCTAAGTAGAGAGTTAGCTATGTGAGGTCTTGTTCTTATAGGTCACGATCCAGGATTGTTAGTGTAGGTGTTACCCAGGTTCTACCCAAAGATCCCAAGGATCTCGGTTCCTCTAGTGGTAGGGGTCCCAATCCTGCTATTCCCACATCGTCTAGAGTGAGTAGCACATGATTGTCATTGTGCTACATTTGATATGTGATGTACACTTTGATTATTTTGATATACAACCATATGTGATGTTATATCTCTCTTTATTTTAGACATCATTGTATACTTGACATTGTGATTTTTTTTATATATGAGATGCAGTGGATTTTTCGGTCCATTATGTGCTCTATATGATTCTCTGATGGATGCATTTTCTTTCGATGTTCTATATGCTATGTGATGGTTTTATTGATATGATGGTATGCTTTGATATGATTTTGTTCTATCTATGATGCAAATAATGGTAATGTATGGATGCATGTTATATGGATACATGATGTATATGGATTCATGATTATAGATTGATGTGTTTAAATGATATACTATATGTGATGTAAATGCAAATATATGGATGAAAATGTGGAATGATACATGATGCAATAAATTGATGGACTTTATGATCAAATGGATGGATTATATGTAAATATGTGATATAATAAATGGATAAATGTAAAGAGTTGTGATAATGATGCATGTTTATTAAAATGGAATGATTAGATATATGTATGTTGAGATTTATTATATGATGAAAATGTAAAAATGATTTGAAATGTATGAATGATGAAATGATGATGTAAATGTTTTTAATATATATAAATGATTATGATGATGTAACTATATGATTATGAGAATGTTTTTGTTAATGTCAAGTATACTCAGTCTATTATGAAAAAAAGATAATTATTTAAGGAATGATTCACCATTTTTTGTAACAAATAATCTGTAGACATGACACTATTATGGATGTAGTCTACTTTTACTATACAAATCGACATATAAACATAGGCATTTTAACAATAATTTTGTGCTTTGTATCATCATTGAGCTTTTAAAATGTTGAAAGTGAGTACAAGCATCAATGGTATAATGTAAACCGATGATAACCTCAGTACTACTTTTATGATTTTTGATATTGCAAGTGAACACAAGCATCGAGGTATAATTAACCGAGATGACCTGAGCATTTCTTACATAAAATAGACAAGAATTAACCACTTTCCTATGTGAATTGGAATGCCATCCATGATACTTTGTAGAGCATTTCCCATGATGATTCACACAATAATTATGATTAATTCATAGACAACAGACAAATAAAAATACCATTTCTTCTTCTTGGCTTCTCTAGCTCAATACATCATTGAGTTGCTCCAAAGAAATGATAATAATGATCAAAGTAAAACTTATCCAAATTTTTCTTATAGTATTCAATCATTTATTTAGATTAGATCATCCATCCTGATTTTGTGATGTTTTTGTGTTTTTGAGATTTTGGATCAAGCTAACCTAAAGACCTATCCTAGGGGCCTCAAGGGTTGATCAAAGATTAGCCTTGCCTACGTTATACACACAGAGACCACGTAGTTCGATTGACACATGTTTTTGACTTTTGAGACTAACTTTTTGACTTGTTTTTGGATTTTCAGTTGTGATATGGATGTCCAATGTGTTTCTGATGGTGATTGATGTTTCATGTCGGGTTGTGTTTTGATCACTCTTTTTGTCGAGCTTTTGTCCATTTTTTTAAGCTCAAGATTTATGTTTCCCCCAAGCTAGGGTGAGACATGACCATGTGATATGATATGATAATGGTTGCAAAAAAATGATGTTGGAAGTAACAACCATGACATGTGTCTAATAGATAGAAGAGTTTATTTAAATCACAAATAGCGCCTATTTTCAGGTTTTCACTATATACTTTTATTGCACCTTTTCATTCTTTTTGATTTTTTATTTGTATTTTTCTATTTTTCTAATTTTTATTTTTATTTTTTTGCGTCTTTTTGATTTTTTTGTTTTTTTTGTCACTAGGATGCCTATTTTCCATGTTTTCATCAAGGTGGCCATTTTCAGAAACTAATTCATGCATTAAGTGATTCAGGTATAGAACTTTCTCTGATGGATATTATTGATAGGTTCATCAAACAGATTCCCTTCTGGTGTAGACAATTGATATGCTCTTGATCCATACACTGATATGATTACAAAGGGACCTAACTAGTTAGGTTCAAACTTCCCTTTCTTTTCTCCATCCTGCTGATTCCTAGGGTTTTCCTTTAGGACCAAGTCTCCAATTTGAAAGACTCTAGGTTTTACCCTATGATTGTAACTCCTTGACATTCTTTGTTGGTAGGCCTTCAAATGATTGACTGCTTGTTGATAGCATTCATCTAGTAATTCTAATTCTTGTATCCTTGAAACTTTGTAATCCTCATCTACTATGATACCCTTCCGTGATACACAGAGTGATGGTATTTCTACCTTAATTGGTATAATGTCCTCTAATCCATACACCAAGGCATATGGTGTAGCTCCTGTTGGTGTTCTAATGCTGGTTTTGTAGGCCCATAATGCAAGATTTAACTGAACATGCCAATCACGTCAACCATCGTTTACCGTCTTCTTTAGTATTTTTAGGATTGTCTTGTTTGAGGCTTCTGCTTGTCCATTTCCCTGTGGATAGTATGATGTTGAATATGGAATTTTTCACATAATTCTTGGACATCCTAATTTTTAAAAGGTTTTCCATTTTTTGTAATAATGGATTGAGGTACCCCATACCAACATATGAGATAGTTGAGTATGAAAGATGAAATATATTTTCCAATGACAATTGTCAACGAAACTGCTTCTATCCATTTTGTGAAATACTATGTTGAACATAGTGATAATGAACTTGTTCCCATTAGACGAAGAAGGATTTATTTTCCCCACCAAGTCTAATCCCCATTGACAAAAGTGCCATGTGGATGTGAATGGTTGTAACTCTTGGGTATGTGCAGGATCATGATGGGCCAAAAAGTCGTGATATGATGGGTATTTGTAGGGTATGTGGCTGATGACTTTTTTTTACCCAAAATTGATGAAATGAAAAGGGTTTTTAAAGGAGATTATCAAATATACACCAATATAAATTATGCTTTACTTTGAATTTAATAAATAATTATTATTCATTTTCTATTTGAATTATAACTAAAGTCCTAATTGATAGGTTGATTGAAAAACATCTATAGCTTTCAAATAGTATCACATTTTTGGAATCCAAAACATGCATCAAATTCTATGATTCACATACTATAGGATTAAAAAAAGAAACATGAAGTTTTGACCAAGTTAAGGTGGTTAGACATACAATTTTTTATATTTTTTAAAAATTGTATTAGAAAAATCATAATTAATTATTTACTTGGAAAAAAATTACAAAAAAATATGGATCACATCCGGACATGAGTCCTCTACTTATGTCTAAAATATTATAAAAATAATTATCATTTTATTGTGGTTAGGGTGGTCAGACAAACAATTGCTTATTTTTTCCCTAAAATTTAAGTACTACTACATTGAAATTTCAAATTTTCACCAAATAGATTTTTAAAAATAAATAAACCTAGTAGTTTAGAAACTACATTCAATTTTCTATAGATTCTATTCTTACATATTTTTGAAATAATATAAATAACTTATTAAAAATTATACATCAAGTTTCCTAACTCTGATTTTTCTTTATTTTTTCCCACTTAAGGGCCTATTTTTTCCATGATGATCCTACACATACACTGTTGTGCCGAGGAATGAATTAGATTACCATGAATCTGACATTTCTTACATTTTTTAACATATTAATAGGCCTCCCTCTCCATGTTTGACTAGTAATACCCTAAACAGAGGAGTTTCTTAGCGAGGGTTAGCCCACTTGAATGAGTCCCACAAATACCTTCATGGACCTCTTGTAAGGATGTTTTAGATTCGTGATGCTCTAGAAATCAGAGAAGAGTACCATCTAGACCTCAATGGTAAAGGATGTCAGCAATTAATGTATTTCCTATTGATTGACGAATAAAGTTACGCTTTTGGCTTCTAGAGAGATCAAGAGGAAGAATGTTGTCTTTGAGGTAAGTATAGATCTCTCCATATTGTGAGGGTTGAATGTTGGTTATGTGGCATATGGTCTGTGAATCAACATTATCATATGTAGGATTAGATACTTGTTCAACCATAAACTCATATCGACCTTTCTTTTCTGATAACTGCAAAAGGGAGGCAATTGTTGCCATGGCATCTGCAGCTTTGTTTCCTTCCCTTGGTATTTGGTTGAACTTGATATCCATGAAGTAATTTTTTAGATTGTCTATCATTTTATTATAAGGCATGAGCTTCTCATCCTTTGTTTGATACTTGTCATTTACTTGATAAATGACAAGTTGTGAG
Organism: Sequoia sempervirens; assembly: GCA_007258455.2. Lineage (NCBI taxonomy): Eukaryota > Viridiplantae > Streptophyta > Pinopsida > Cupressales > Cupressaceae > Sequoia > Sequoia sempervirens. The sequence continues at coordinate 707,734,057 of VDFB02193867.1, read as the reverse complement.
TCCCCATACACTTGCATTTCTGTGATTTTCCATTCAATAGCTATTTTGATGCTGATAATCAATGCTTTGTACTTAGCTATATTGTTTGTACATGGAAACATTAACCTATAGGGTCTTGGAATGGTGTTTCCTTGAGGTGTGACAAATAGAATTCCTACACCAACTCCTCTTTATGTATATGATCCATCAAAATAAAGTCTCCATTGTTGTGTTGTAAGATTCATGATGTCGGCATTTGGAAATTCAATGTTCATTGGATGATGATCTTGTAATGGAGCTTCAACTTGTTGATCTGCTATTACTTGTCCTTTGATGGCTCTCCTATCAACATATTGGATGTCAAACTCGCTTAAGATCATGACCCATTTTTCAAGTCTTCCTATTAGAGAAAATTTTCTAAATAGATATTTTAATGGGTCCATTTTTGCTATGATCCTTACTGTATGAGTCAACATGTAGTGTCACAATTTTTGGGTTGCAAATACCACTATCAAACAAGCCTTTTCTATGAATGTATAGTTTATTTCATATCCGTTGAGAGTCTTGTTGATGTAGTAAATTGATTGTTCTTTTCCTTCAGAATCCCCCTGTGCTAATAGAGCTCCTAAAGATATGTCAGTTGTTGCAATATATAGTAATAATGGTCTCTCTGCTATAGGTGGCATGAGTATTGGAGGTGACACCAAATACTACTTTATCTAACCAAAAGTTGTTTCATAGTTATGATTCCATTTGAATGAAATATTTTTATGAAGTAGATGATTAAATAGATGACTTTTATCTGCTAGCTGGGAGATAAATCTCCTGATGGACTGTAACTTGCCATGTAGGGACCATAATTGACTAATGTTTTTAGATGGTGGCATCTCCATTATTGCTTTAACCTTAGCTAGATCCACCTTAATACCTTTTTTTGACACTATGTAACCAAGGAGTTTTGTTGAATTCACCATGAAGATACATTTCTTCGGGGTCAACCTTACATTGAATTTTTCTAGTCTAGTGAAGATTTTATCAAGTATTTCTAGATGTCCTTCCCTAGTGTGTGATTTTTCTAAGATGGCATCCACGTAATATTCCATGAAATGATGCTTCATGTCATGGAAAATGGTGGTCATTTCCTGTTGATATGTTGTACAGTTCTGCATTTTTTAATCCGAAAGGCATGACATTCCAGCATAATGTTCCCCAAAGGCAAGTGAATGTCATTTTTTCTTGATCTTCAGGTGATATTTTTATTTGATTATATCCTAAGAAGCCATCCATTATAGATAACATGGCATGTCCTGCCATTAGATGAACAATTATGTCAATGTTGGGCAAAGGAAAATCATCCTTTGGGAATTCTTTGTTTAAATCCCTAAAATCTATGCATATTCTGATGCTATTATCAAGTTTGGATACTGGCATAATGTTTGAGATCCATTATGCATAATCTATAGACTTGATAAAACCTGCAACCAATAATTTCTTTAATTCAGCTTTAACCATAAGGGCGATGTGGGGATGCATCTTTCACAATTTTTGTTTGACTGGTTTGATTCCCTTTGGTAGTGTTAGATGATGCATTAGGAGTTGTGGATCCAATCTTGGCATGTTAGAATAAGACCATGCAAAATTTATGTGTCACAACTCAAAGAATCTGGTGAATGTCAGCTTCTCCTATTCTATCATGGATGCTACTAGATGTAAGATCTTTGCCTCTTGGCATGTTCCCATATTTATTGATTGTGTCGGCTCTATCGGTACTGATGATCTGTCATGGTAATGTTCTGGGAGAGTGTCAAATATTCCATCCTTCAATGCCTCATAAAGGTTTTCACTTTTGGATACATTCTTTATTTTTGTCTTTGAATGTCTAATGCTACCTCAGAGAGGTTTTCATGATTAGATTTATTTTTCTTGTTATCATTTTTGCAACTGAAAGATTTGGCACCCTCATGTTATAAAGCATCGATATGAGTGTTATGGATAGTACTTGTATCAGTTTTGTCACTGCAAAGATAATTTATGATGGCGTCATCATTTGAAAAGACTGGTATAAGAATAGGTTCGGTGTGTTACCAGTCAATAAGTTTGGGGTGCATTAAAGGTAACAAGTCATTAGATTGAATAAGGTCGACTGTTGCAATTGTCATGATAGCTAAGTGGGTATGTGTAGGATCTTGATGGGCCAAAAAGTGGCGATATTATGGTATTTGTAGGCTATGTGGTTGACGACATTCTTATTACCCAAAATTGATGAAATGAAAAGGGTTTTTAAAGGAGATTCTCAGCTTTCCACGAATATAAATTATGCTTTACTTTGAATTTAATAAATAATTATTATTCATTTTCTATTTGAAATACGACTAGAGTCTTGATTGATAGGCTGATTGAAAAACATCTATAGCTCATTCAAACGGTATCACATTTTTTGAATCTGAAACATGCATCACATTCTATTCTTCAAATACTATATGATTAAAAAAAGAAAAATTGAATTTCATGAAGTTTTGACCAAGTTAAGGTGGTCAGACATACAAGTTATTATATTTTCAAAAGTTCTAATAAAAAATTCATAATTGATTATTTACTTGGAAAAAATTACAAAAAAATATGCATCACATTGGGACATGAGTCCTATAATTATATATAAAATATTATAAAAAAATATCATCATTTTATTATGGTTAGGGTGGTTAGATAGACACCTACTTATTTTTTCCTTGAAATTTAAGTACTACTGCATTGAAATTTCAAATTTTCACCAAATAGATTTAAAAAATAAAAAATAAACCTAATAGTTTAGAACCTACATTCAATTTGCTACAGATTCTATTCTTACATATTTTTTGAATTAATATAGATAACTTATTCAAATTTTTATGTCAAGTTACCTAACTCTGATTTTTTTGAATCTTTTGCCACTTAAGGGCCTATTTTTTCCATGATGATCTTGCACATACCTAGGTGGTTTAATTTATTGATCTAGGAAGTTTGAGGTCTATGGCAATACTCATCTCCAATTTTTCTAACTCACTCAATGTCTAATCATCTTCACTTGAGTCATCAATATTTTTTGATCCCATAACAAATGTTCTATTTCCTGAACCTTGTCCCTCCTCTCGTAAGGGTGTATATACTTGGATAATATCAACCTCTTTGTTAGTATAAAATGTAGCAGATAGATGATCCCATTCATATTTGTTGGATTCTATGTCGGAGTCATCTCTCATTTGTAGTATCCTTTCAACTGCTTTTTGGGTTTCTTCCTCTTTTTGTTTAGTTATGTAGCCTAATCCCATTTTTTCTTTAGGTTGTAATGTTAGAGTTTGAATGGGTTCAATAATACTGTCCTTTCTCTTTCCAATTGGTCCTTGACCTTTGTAACCCATTTTCTCTAGAATGGCCTTCCCTTTTCCATACTGATCTATTTTGATGCTAACATTCGTTGATGTTGATGCTTCCTCATATTTGTATAGCCAACTGAGAATGGATTTTTCTTCTGACTCATCTTTGAGTGTACCTTCTTTTATAAACCTTTCATTTAGAGTTGTGATGGGTTGTGATGAACTTGGAGATTTTAATATGGGTTGTCCATATGTTTTTGGTGACAGTAGCAACTGTGATAGGAACAAAGATTGTTCAAGAGAATATTCTCCTAAACCTTTTTTCGTTTATTTGAACCTTTTCAAAAATTTATTGTGATAATTCATTTATAGGACCTTTGGTGTTTGATATGTCCGCGACAATTGTTTATTTCTCTAGATTCTTCTTCTCAACACATTTAGATATAAAATTGGGTTGATTGTCAACACGGGATGAATTAGAAGTATTGACTTCTCTGTTATAAGGTATTAGAGTGTCTTGAGTTGCTTTTAACATGTTGTAAGCCTATGGATTATTGTTATCAGCTAATATGGTGACCTCCTATCTGTTTACTAGAAATTTCAGACATTGATGGTATGTTGAAGGTACCACTTGCATGTCATGGATCCATGGATGACCCAATAGTATGTTGTATGTTAGATCTCTGTCTAACACTTGACAAACAATGTTTTTGACAATCAGCCCTACTTGAATTGGAACAATAATAAGCCCTTTGTAAGACCTTTCCTCTTCATCATATGCCTTTATTGTTATTTTTCTCCAGGTTTCAATGGCATTGTCAGAATAGCCTAATGCATGAATCAGTTTCAAGGTACAAATATTTAAACCAGCTCCTCCATCTATTAGAACACGTTTAACATGGTGTTTATGGATCAAAAATTCTATATGCAAGGTTGCATTGTGGGGGTGATTTAAAGATACATCATCTTGTTCAAAGAACAACAAACAATGATGTGTGGTGAGATGTCCCACCATGGGATCGTTGTAGTCACTAGAGCCTATTCTAAAACTTCTTTGTGTGATGGTGAAATTTTGAGAAGTTTTAGAATGGATATTTGTATGAGTATCTTTTGTAATTGGTCTATGATATTCTATTGATGTGATGGGGGAGCATTGTTTTTGGAGGAAATTCCTTTCAGTATTACTCTAGACTGCTCTCTTGTCGTTATATTGACTTGTGGATGGTCTTGTGTTTCCCTGATCTTTAAGACATTGATTTGATTATCAAATGTGTTTGCACTTGGCATTATGTTCAGGGATTCATTGTCATTGATGTTTGTGTTATCTTTTTTAGTATCAATGTCATTTTTCTCTACCTTGGAAAGGCAAAGAATGGTGGTGTCATAGACATAGTTTATACTTTTTCCCTTACCACTAGAAGAAGACTCTCCTTTTTCATAGTTGGGTAATAGATTGGTAAATGCAATGTGATCATTGTTTGTACGATGCCCTTCAACAAACACCTTCTTGGCTTTGATCAAGTCTTGTATTAGGTGTTTTAGTTGCATACAGTCATTTGTCTTATGTCCTTTATTCTTATGGAAATTACAATAATCTGCATCGCTCCACCATTATGGTTTTACCTTTGGCTCCCAATTTCGAGCTTCTGGTAAAGTAATAAGTTTGTTTGCAATCAGTTCTCTCATTGTTGATTCCAATGTTTTTCCTAATGGGGTGAATTTCTTATGATTTGATTGTCTTTCGTATGACAGTCATGATTCTCCATTGTTGGTGTTGTTGTTTTGAATAGTGTCATTGTTGTTGTTTTGGTTTTCATTTTGAATTTCTTTGGCAGTTGATGCTATCAAATTGAATACTTGTTTTACATTGTCAGTTGTAGGTTCATTGCTTCCAGTATTTCTATTTTTCTACCAAAATTTTGGCTTGTCATTGTTTCCATAGTGATTTGCGTTGTTGGATGTTTCATTATAGTGCTTAATCACTCCTTGTTTGACTAGGGATTCTTCAATTTTGAGCCAATTCTCAATTACTTTTTCAAATGTTGGGGGACATTGCAATTCAAGTCTATAACTCATCTGATCATTTAAGTTGTCTATAAATAATTCAATCTTCTCCTCCTTAGGTATAGATCGAGGATATCTAGCAAAAAAAATTCTCCATTTTTGTAAGAATGATAAGAATGTCTCACCATTTTTCTATTTCAAATTAGAGAGATCCTTTATGGTGACATCATGTGTGATGTTGAAGGAGAATTGAGAAATTTGTTGACCAATTCTTCGAAGGATCTAATCCCTGGTAGTAATTTTGAGAACCATTACATACAATGGGCCCTCAAACTCCTAGGAAATAGTCTCATGAGGTATGTATCCTCTTGTGAAAATTCGAGGCTCATTGTTCTAAATTCCCATACATGGTCAATTGGGTCTGATTTTCCATTGTATTTGTCGTATTTAGGAAACTCACAATGTCTTGGAAAGGGTATCATATCCACACATGGATGAAAAGGGTAAGGACAAATGTCCTTTAATAAATATGTTTTTGTGGTTCTTGTTTGCATGTTTTGAACCTGTTGTTGTAGGGTTTGCATTTGAACTATCAAGGAAACCACTTGATCTATATCCTGGGTGTGGTTTGGTTCTGTCTCATTGATTCTAGGTGTTTCTTTCAACCGATTGATGTCAAAATCTTTTGGAATTTTGGCACCTAATTCTACTAACATTAAGAGGTATTTCTCCATGTCTTGTTCTAAGACCTTTTCCATAAATTTATGAAAATTTGGGTCTTGTTAGGCATGTTGTATATCCTCTGTACATTGTTTCGTTGTTTTCATGTTGTTGGTATCAGAAAAAGGGGTTTTCTTCAGTCATGTATAGATTTTAAGTTTCTTTCTCTCTGAGTTTTTTCCTTTGCAACCTTGTTAAGATTAGCATACAAGTTTTGGTTGTTTTTCACTAAAGTTAGATCTTCTATGTGGTGTTAGTGTCAATTTTATTTTTAAAGAAGCCCAATAGAATGATGTATTCTATTGACAAGGCTAAGTTAAAATTTTTGATTACTGAGTTTTTGTTTCGTGATGGTAGGATGTCAAAATCCTAATGAGGAAACTTGGCCCACTAATCTAGGTTGTGTTTTGATAATTGAACACTTTGTATTTTGCAAGATCTGGTGTTTTGTGCAAAAAAATTTAAGTTGTAAGAGCCTACTTTCTTTCAGGTTTTTGGACACTCTCTAATCTGTAAAATCTTTCTGACTGGTAAAATCCTATATTTCTAATGTCAATATGTCCAACAGTTGTTTTGGAAGATTCTTTTTTTTTCTTTTTTTGTGGATGCCCTAATGCAGTGGATAGAAGTGCTAAAACATAACGCATACGTGCTAGAGTTTTTGGTAAACGCGATGTAAAATAGTGTATAAGCACTAAAACAAAGTGCATAAGCACTACAATAGAGAGAGAGAAGCACTAAAATAGAGTGTAGAAGCACTAAAATAGAGTGCAGAAGTGCTACAACAAAGCTTAGAAGCACTAAAATGGAGATCAAAAGTGTTATGTTTTCTTTGGAAGCACTAAAATATGGATCAAAAGTGCCAGAATGATGTTGATAGAATTGTTGTAAGATTGTTGAGAAGCGTTAAAACAGAGGGTTGAAGCACTATAATTTTCTTTGGAAGAGCTAAAACAGAGTTCTAATGTGCTATAGTTTTCCTCAAAAGTGCTATAGTTTCTGTTTAATGCCAAGCAAGGGGTGGCAATATGGGTCTCTGAGCTACTATGTCTGCTTTCTCTTCTTCTTCATCTAAGACTATGGAAGCTATGAGAAATATATGGGGTGTTTCATTCTTTTCAAAAATAAATGTTCTCAAACTTCTGATGATGTTAGTTTGAGTTCCTTCAATGTGCACATTACGAGGATGAAATATTGGTGTGGTTAGCCCTAGTTGTTGAACGAGAGCTACAGGTCACCAAATGGTCATAAGGTATGTTGAATGATGGTTTTAATACCTTATTATAATATTTTTTTATTACCTATTCTCAGGAAGGAGGTAGTAGTATGGGTCTTCCTACTACTATATTTTTCTTTTCTTCTTCTTCATTTAGAACTATGGATGTTGTAAGAAACAGATGGGGTGTTTTGTTTTCCTCAAAAATAAATTCCCCTAAGCTATTGATAATGTCGGTTTGGCCATTCTCAAGAGGTATAAGGCTAGGTTGTATGATAGGTGGTATAAGGCCTAGTTGTTGAATGGGAGGTTTAGGTCTCCAAATGGTCATAAGGTGGTAACTCCTTGATTTTGGATGTCAACCAAAGGTTTCCAAAGATTTTTCTATCGTAAGAACTGATCAGGTCTAGTGGAGTATTCTATGGCGGGTTGTGGAATGGAGGATTGATGAATACGTTGACTATGGTTAGATTATTGTGAAATAACACTTCTTTGAATATAGGCTTGTGAAGTCAAAGGTTCTACAACATAATAATTAGTGTAACCCTTATCGAAATCATGAAACCTATGGAGGAATGTTCTATGATGAAGCAAATTCTTCCTATTCTGATACAAGAAACATTGTCTTTGCAAAAGATGTTTGTAACTAAGTGGTGTCTTGGGTTTTCTAATTCTCTTGGAAAGATATTTTTTGACAGAATTAGTGGTTTTCCAATCTCTAATCATGTATTCTCAGTTTTGATTTTGTATTTTTTAGGATGATCTTTTATCTGGATTTTAATGATTTTGGAATACATAGCACTTGAATGAAGATAGTTGTTTTTAAGAGTTGTAATCTAAATAGATAGTGTATGTTCAAAAGAACCACACATGGTTCTATTTTCACTGGTTTGATAACAATAAAGCACTTCAGATAGACTCACTCTTAATAGTCAAAAGGTCATCGTTATACTCAATAGCCCACATCTTAAAATTGTGTCGATTCACATAGTTGTGTCACCCCCTAGAGGGCGCTTGTGTTTTTGTCTTTTCCAAGTGTGTACTCAAGGTTAGATTTCTCGATCCCTTGAGTAAATGGTCTGTGGAAATTATATGGTGAGTGTCTTGGGTGCAGATTCTTCCCTCCCCTTGGACTATGAGTATTACAATGTTTGGTTACTGACTCGACTAGATACTACACTAGGTTCTTAGAAAGGGTTTTTGTTTAGAGTGGTAATAATAGACTCCCTCAGGAGACCTCCCAACCTTTAGAACAAAGGTTTTAGGGATGGTTATCTTGCACACTTCTGGAAAAAATGGGTTTCCCCAGATTTGCTTTAAATTTTATAGTGGGGTGGAAAAACCTAGCTTTGGTTTGAACCCACTTAGGTCGTTCTTGTAGGGTGAGAACTTTTTTCCACTAGAGTAGGCCTTCTAATGGATGTAATAAAACTTGAAGAATGCATAAAAAGGATGAGTCTAGATTTTTGAATCACCCAGTTAAGGGGAGAGCATATGCCTATCAACCATTCAAACACATAAACCACTTGTTCAAATTTTAGAGCCCAAACGAAAATTTTTCTAATCTATGTGAAGATGTTGCTTCACAATGAAGATGTTGCTTCACAAAAGACATGGTAGTCATTTTTAAATCCCAAATTGAAAAGTCTAGTGACTATCCTAGATTAGAAAATTTTTAATCCAAAGGAAAATGTGACTATCCTGGGATTGATTCATTTTCAAACCAATTGAAGAAGTGTCTATCCTAGATTGATTCTTTTTAATCCAATTGAAGAAATGAAATTTACTAGTCGTGGATGCGTTAGATCTAGAAAATGAATTACACAGAAGCGCTATGGCAGTTCTCAAAAGCACTATATAAATACTTAAAAGTGTTATAGAAATCACCTGAAGCGCTATAGAAATACCTTGAAGTGCTATAGGATTTTAGAAAAGTGCTAGAATAGATGTTGGATATTAATATCAGCATGTGTTGGATTGTAGGATTGAAGTGCTAAAATAGTCCTTCAAAGCACTATACTTTTCCCTAGAAGCGCTAGAACATAGTTCCTAAGCACTATAGTTTTTCTCACAAGCGCTATAGAATCTTCTGATTGCACTAAAATAGATTATGCCAGAATTCTGTATGAAAAATTTCTAGAAAAACTTGTTAAAAACATGGGGTACAGGCCCCATGATGGGCACCAAAATGTAAGTGTGAATAAGTAACAGGTAAAAGAACAACTAAACACTTCTTAATAAGACATTAGATCAAGATTAACATGAATTTAAACTAATTTAAAACATTGAAAAGCCTGAAAGCATCTCATTGTCTCCTATCTTCAAAGATTTATCAAATTATAGAAACTCTCAGATTTGTAAGCACTGTAACTGTTTAAAATTCCTATCTAGAGAACATAATGGATGCTAACTGCAATAATGTGATGATTAAGAATGATTTCTAAGTGATATGATACTACTGTAAACTATCTTGACATGAAACCTACTAAATGGAATCTATAGTAAAAACTAATGATGTTGTCATGATATGAGATCTAATAGTGCCATGATGCTATGATGACACTAAAATGCTAATGCTAATGCTTATGATTGATTGTTTTCTTGAGTACTAATTCCTACAAAGTAAGTTTGCATAAATTGGGATTTATCAGATCATTTCCATGCTTCAAAAGGTTGTATATATAGGTTTCTGAGAACATTTTTGTACAGGGGTAACACAATAGAGGCTAAGATTAAATCTAGATATTTGAATGGTAAGAGATGAGAAAGTGGAGCTGATCATGGAGGATTGTTCCTCCCCATGAAAACACCAAGAAAGATGAGAGGGAAGATTTGAGGCAGAAGATTGAGAGGATTGTCTATAGGTTTGTCCTCGAGGCTTTTCCTGTGAATGACAGTTAAATTAATTAGATTTGAAAAATCTAATTTTATTGGTGAGTGAATAGAGGGATTTGATTTATGACTTTATTTAAATATTTTTGGTTTATTTAAATTAGCAAAAAGAGAGATAAATAATTTAACAAAACAAACAATAGAAGTTGTTTATTAAATTAAAATAGAAGGAATATGATAATTAAATTAAAGATTTTAGGATATCTTTATTTAATTAAGAAGAAAATATGACAAGATAATTAAATAATGCCAACTATTGAAGTTGTATTTTTAATGTAGGATAGAATTGATGGATAAAGTATAGAAGAAATAATAATGATAATAATTAAATAAAACAAAGTATTTAGTTTTGTTTCTTTAATTAAGATGAAAATAATGTGATAAAATAGAATAATTAATAGTGAACTTAATATAAATAAATATTTCTATTTATTTACTAAGTAGATAAATTTAGGATTAATTAATCAAATAAATCATATTTAATTAATTAGAATATCTAGACCATTTTTATGTGTATACAAAAACAATACAACAAACAACCATAATATGTGTGGGCTTATCATTCCAAGTGACCCTGCTAAAACTACCAGTCCATCCTTCTACGAAAACCAAGGAAAGAATAATGAAACTGAAAGAGCAAATGGTCGACATGCAAAACCCAACTTAGAATCAAAATGAAAAACCTTTCCCTGACAACATGTGTCAATTTTATCTCTTCAAAAGAGTTAATAATAGATATCGAGTCATTAATAAAATTGGCAATTGACAATGAAGGAGGAAATTTCATCATGAGACAATTAATCACATTAAGGGAGTCCCCCTCTAGCCATAGTTTAGAAACACCTTGTTTCTTAGCCAAAACGAATCCATGATAAGCTGTTATAGCCTCCGTAGAAAGAAACAATTGTACAGTTGAAAATCAGATGAACAATTAGTTATGTCTTATTTCGCGTGCACACTTATCTGAAAGACATAGGGTATTCACCATGTATTTCCCTTGACAAGGCAAACATGTAATTTCATTTATTTTTACTGTATATTTGAGAAGTGAAATTTTTGTTACATAATGATGCACTGAGAAAATAATATATACAAAAAAATGCAAAGAAAATGTTTGAAATTTAACATGCAACCTACTGTGTTGTGCTAAAAGGAATCAAGATTAACCAGGAAAATAAATAAAAATAAAATTTTGATGATTGTGCTTAAAAGTGAATAGGATATGAAAAGTGTGGACAATGATGGTGTAGAAATTGAAAACCTTGATTTTGATGACATTACTTTTTTATGTCATTAGAGATAAAGAACACATACAATTTTATATACATAGAAAATGAAGATTTGAAACTAGTAAACTGAAAATGTAAAACCTATAAGATTTTTCCTTAAACAATAATTCACATACTCACTTACAAAAAAGGGTGAAGCATTTTTTATTCAAACTCTATTTTCTTTAATAGATGTAACAGTAAAAGAATATTTACACATACAAGAATATATACACTGTTTAATAGAAAATAAGGAATGTTTCATAGAATATATCTTTAGAATGTAGGAACTTCTTTTGTCAAATATTTGGAAATTCCTACACACAAGTTCTACTTCAGAGCGAAAACACCAAGAAGTGTTTCACACTGGCTCAAGATACAATCATAAATTAATGCATGTTGATTATTTTAGATGGAGATTGGAGAAAATGCAGAGCTTGAGCATTCAACTAGCAAAAGAAGAAGATATGTACATGGACGTGGACCTAAAACTATTAAAGAAACAATTCAAATGAGCAATTGTACAAAGATAACTAGATTTATGATTTTATCTTTAGAATGTACAAAATTTCTCTATCAGATATTAAAGATATCAGGTTTGATTAGAAACTAGATAAGTATATTTATGATTTTATCTTTAGAATGTAGGAACTTCCTCTATCAGATATTTGGAAATTCCTACACTCAAGTTTTGCTTCCTAGCAAAAACACCCAGAGGTGTTTCAGACTGGCTCAAGGTACAATCCAACCTAGTTATGACACTGATAGCAATCCATTTTTTCCTAAACCATCCATACCCAAATGTTGCATCACAATCTATTCTTCCTGCACATAAAAATACCACATATTAACCCCTTCTATATAAAACTCAAAATACCATGAAACAATGAGTCCCCTATATTAGTAAGTAGATAGTCTATAGGGTACAATTTGATTTAATACAAGGATGCGCATGAAAGGAATCTTCAAGTGACAGTGAGTGAATTGTTTGAGATTGTAGCTGATGGTGAGATATCGAGTCTTAAAGGCAACTAACAAAGTAGTAAATGTGCAAGAAAATCAAATTGTACACAACAAACAATTCACAATGTTATCTTGCAGAATGCATTAAGTTTGAAGACAAAAATCTCATTGTATCTTGATGAAAGTAGTGACCTTGATGGTCAATCACAGGAAACCATGATTTTAAAACATGCTATTGTGCTTATGGAAGCAACATTTTAAGCAAGGCAGTGAGTGGCGGTTTGGAAAAATGGCAGGTATGAAGGAGTTGCTTTATATGCATACTATGCAGTCTAGCTTAAGACAATGTTCTTAGAAGATATTGAAGGTGGATTATGGATCTCAAGGGTTATCATGATAAATATTAAAGCAAAGACTAAGATCTATTTAAAATCCATTAACATGAAGATATTGGAGATGTCAAATGCAAAACCCTAGCAGCTGGAGTAATGAACATAGTGTGAAAGAGGATAGTGTGGTAGGGAAGATTTAGGAGATCTCCACATTAACTAAACATAAGAAAATACATCATTTATTTATTTTTTAAAATTAAAAGAAATTATTCTAAATCCTATATAGGACACATTAATACTTCAAAAGCATCTGATTTATTTTTTAAAATTAAAAGAAGTCATTCTAAACCCTATATAGAATACAGGGTATGTGCAGGGTCATGAGGGGCCAAAAAGTGGCAATATTATAGGTATTTGTAGGGTATGTGGCTGACGACTATTTTTACCCAAAATTGATGAAACTAAAAGGGTTTTTAGAGGATTCTCACCTTTCCACCAATATAAATTATTCTTTAATTTGAATTTAATCAATAATTATTATTTATTTTCTATTAGAATTATGACTAAAGATCTGATCGATGGCTAATTCAAAACATCTATAACTTTCAAATGGTATCACATTTTTTGAATCCAAAACATGCATCACATTCTATGCTTCACATAATATGGGATTAAAGAAAGAAAAAATTAATTTCATGAAGTTTTGACCAAGTTAAAGGTGGTTGGACATACAAGTTTTTATATTTTTAAAAGTTGTAATAAAAAATTCATAATTAATTATTTACTTGGAAAAAAATTAGAAAAAAGTATGCTTCACATCGGACATGAGTCCCTCTACTTATATATAAAATCTTATAAAAAATATTATCATTTTATTATGGTTAGGGTGTCGACAAACACCTACTTCTTATTTTTCCTGAAATTTAAGCACTCTTGCATTGAAATCTCAAATTTTCACCAAATAGATTTTATTTATTTTTTAAATAAACCTAGTAGTTTAGAAACTACATTTAATTTTCTACAAATTCTATTCTTACATATTTTTGAAATAATATAGATAACTTATTCAAATTTTTATGTCAAGTTGCCTAACACTGATTTTTCTAAATTTTTTGCCACTTAAGGGCCTGTTTTTTACATGATGATCCTGCACATACCCTACATTGATACTTCAAAAGCATCTAAAGGAATTTGAGATTATGTAAACATATTTTAATTAAATACTTGGATTACAAATAGTAGCGTGAACATTGTTAAGGATGGGATGGCCCACAGTGGGTCGAAAGGAAGGTGGTTGAAGGGAGGGCCCTTTTGTTTCTTTCATCGGTGGAGTTCATGGGGGTGAAGGATAGTAAAACTACTCTCTCTGGTGGACCGGGTGATGAAGGATGGATGGGAGGTAGAGGCCGGATAGAGAATTTAGGCAGGCCCCGCTCTTCTCGGGGGTGTAAAGGGCACCTGGAACTATAGCAGCTCCGATGGGAGGATAGGATCATTATTGTGGGTAGGCACGGGTTATCGTTTCCCATCTCCAAGATAGAGAAGCCGAACAATTCATAAGCCTTGTTGATCAGAGCAGGAATGAGATAAACAACAATGAATCATATGCCTCCTATCACGCACATCTCCTTACCATTCTCTGTCATTCTTTATTGAAACACTTCTCCATTTTAGTGGGATACACCTAAAAATAAGGTTTCAACAAAGGTTTTATTGTATGTTTATTAAAATGAAAACTCTATTCTGGTAGGCTATTCCTATAAATAATTTTTTTAAAAAAAAATTAGAGTATTTTTATTAGAGTTTTAGAGTATTTTGATGGGATATATTCAAATGATTTATTCAAATGGATTGTGACTAATTTGATTTGCTACATTTAGTGTTGTAAATTGTAATGATGCCATGATTACCATACTATTTTTATCTCTTATTATACCCACTGCAGTATGGTAGTGTTTTTCCCATCCCTTCTCCTATTTACCGCACTACCACCTTGCTCAAGGCTTCTTGTTGTGGGGTTGTAGTGTATACCACTCTACCACATATGTTGCTCACCTTCCTAATGGTATAGCGGTGTATGATTTTGATCATTACTTGAAGAGTGTCAATGAGACAATCTTATTTTTCTTACCAATATCTCAATGTCTCATCGACATTAGATCTTATGTTCCTCTGATATTGGTTGTTGGTGTCGAAGGGACAAGTTAATATCTCTTGCCAATATGCCACTATCTCATTGACATTTTCCTTCGGTGATATTTCTTTATAAATTGGTGTAACTCTGCCATGTCGAGGAGACTCATGATTATCATTGTGGTATGGAACTGTTTTTCCTTTCCCTTTTGTTGTTTACTGCACTACCGCCTTGCTCAAGGATTCTTGTTGTGGGGTTATGGTGTATACCGCTCTACTGCATATTTTGCTCACCTTCTCGGTGGTATAGTGATGTATGGTTTTGATCATTACTTAAGGAGTGTTGATGAGACAATCTTATTTGTCTTACCAATATCTCAATTTCTCATCGACATTACTTTGTTATATCCACGAGTTGTGTTTTTCCAAGCACTTGCAGATATACCTTGCTGATGTGATGTAAGTGGTTCTCTCCTTGATATGACTGTATCTTGTTGACATTTCACCATTTTACATCATCGATGAGACATATAAATAAGTCTCTTCAACATAGGGGTGTCTAAATCGGTGCTAAACTTGAAGCTAAACACAAAGCTAAAGTTGAGAGCTCAAAGTGGCACTAAACTCGAAGCTAAACTTGGAGCCAAATGCGGTGCTAATGGTGGCATCACACTCGAAGCCAATATTGGCACTAAAGGCGGCGATAATGTTGGTGCAAATTAGTGCCAAAATTAGTGTTGCCTTGTCCTTATCAGTGCAAATAAATGCCAAAAATAGTGCCATCCCAATAAATAGTGCCAATGTTTTTAAAAAATTGGCAAAAAATACATTAAAACAATGGGTGGAAGCAAACAGAGCAAAAAATGGAGCAAATCATAGGGATTTGTCGTAGTTTATGCCCAATATTTATAATATTTTGTATTATTATTAATAATAGATAATATATACTATATACTAATATGTTGTATGCTATATATATTATATTATATTATATTATATTATGTATTATATATTATATTATATATTAGATATTATACATTATGTATTATATTAAATATTAAATGTTATATAGATTATATTATATTGTATTATATTTATTAGATATACTACATATATATTGTATACTATATGCTATTGTAGACACTTAAAAATGTCTTGAATGATATCATCCACTCAAATTTGGTATACTAACATCATTTCATCCTAAAATCCATGGAGTCTTTTTGCTTAATTTATTAAATTTTCCTAGCCATTTAATCAATTGCATCATTTGCATCTATTAATCCAGTGAATCTAATTAGGTTAATTACCCCCTTTTATCCTAACATTTCATCTTATTAAATTAACTACATTAAGTTATTTAATTTAAATCCCTAAGTCCCCTTATTTAATTAAATAACCCTAAGTTATTTAATTAAATATCATATCACTTTCCCCTTTTCATTAAATTACTTTATTTAATGAATATCATCTAATTCCCCTAATTTGTATAATTGAAACTTTATTTAATTATCAAATTACTAATAAATTCTAATTCTCCCACTTGCAAGGGAATATTCTTCCTTTACACATTCCTCCACAAGGAATATTCCCATGGAATATTCCTTCCCCTTTTTCACATTAAAACTTTTTTTAATTTCCTAAATATCTATTTCTCTCACCCATGAAAATATTCTTTGAGAATATTCTCTTTCTTCAGTCATTTGAAACAGGGGAAAATTCCTTTCTGAAACAAACTCTAAACAAACTCTCGAGTAAGCTTTTGAAAGTGTGGTTTTTTGGAAGAATATGAGACCTTGATACTTTTCTTGATCCATGTGATCATTTTTTCTCATCCAGTGATGAGATTCCATGATCCATGCCTCCATCTTCTTTCCTTTTTGACCATTGACTAATTTTTTTAATCTTAACCCTTCATTTCTCATTTTTCCTCTTGTAAATAGGTCACTATTTAGAGACAAATGGGTCCATCTTTTTGAGAGAAAACTCATGCTATTAAAATCACTTTCACTTTCCCTCATATTTAGCACATATTTAGCATCCTTTCAACTTAATTTATTTGCATATTAGCTTAGCTTCCATTAATGGCTTCCATCATAACATAGATGCATGCATTTAGCATATCTTGAAATTAGGGTTTCAATCTTTTTAAGATTGCATACATTTAGAGTAGATTTGCATACACCCATATCGATCATTTTAGCATTAATCATGTTAATTTAGGATTTAAATCATGTTTAATAACACATCTTTCATCAGTTTTGTCAATTCTCTTCAATAGAATCGATTGAAACAAGCTCATTATCCAAGGGATTGGGAAAGGGTCACCATTCCACATAATTGCAACACCAATCCCCCAATAGGATAAGTTTCAATGGATTAGAATAGGTGTTTTTGACACTTTCATGATTTAGAATGTTAGTTTTAATGGATTCCTACTTTAGTTTTTATTGATTTATTATTATACTAATGTTTAGTGGCTTGAATACACTCCAAATCCTTATGGATCAGGTGTAGTCAACCCATACTAAGCTACTGGTCACACTATATTGTGCATTCCTTTCTCTAGTTCCATGCTCATGTTGAGCATCATCAAGATGCACATATTCTCCAACATTCTCATCCAAAGCATGCATCTCCACATGCATTTCTTCTTTGTTATCTAGGGTCATTCCCAACCTTTGTGCTAGGTTTACCACTTTTTCAAAGCTTTGCTTCTAGAGCCTCTTGAGATCTTTTTGATCTCTACCCATAACAATTGTTACCATTTTCTATTTTGAATTCCTTATTGAACAATGCAACCAATGTGGATTTATTTTCCTCAAAAGGAGGATTGCTAATATTTTCCAATCTATAGGCCTTTAATTTATCCTCTTCCTCTATCGCTTCTTGTCTTCTCCCAATCAAAACATTTCGTAATTTTTTAGGAAATTGTTTTTCAATATTTCTCATATGAACTTCAAAAGAAACAATGCATTTTGTAATGGCTTAAACAATGGTTGCCTTGTCCACCTCATCTAACTCAGTATACAATGCTACAATTTCCTCTAACATTTCATGCTAAACAATACCATTGAAAAGTGCATCCACTTTCATGAAATTGTGAGTTCTTACTAGAGGTTTCTTTTTCTTCTCCTTCTTCTCTTTTGATGTCTTCTTTTCCTTTCTGAAGTTTTCTTTCTTCTCCCTCATATGGATCATGAAGGTTTTTTCCCCCTTTTCTATTTCTTCCTCTTCATCTGTGTCCATAATATCAACTTTTCTCCTTTCAGTGCTTTCTTTACCTTGTGAAGCTACAAGCTTCCTTTTTGGAACTAATTTTGGTCCTTTTTCTTCTTCTTCTTCTTCATCTTCAACATTCACTGCCAGGTACTACTCTCTGGTAACCTTGGTTTTAAATCTCCTTTTCACTGAGCCAATTTGATGTGCTGTTGGACAAACATTTTCCTTCTTAGGCCTCATTCTTTGTTTTATCATAGAAGTTTTCTCTTTATCGAAGCACTTGTTTTTTTTGTAGTACATTTATCCTTCCTCTTTGTTCCACTAGATGAAGGAATAGTCCCGAAGGGCTTCTAAGCAACCAAAGGATTTGTAGCTATTCTACCAGATCTTCTTGCACCTAATGAACCTCTTGGAGCACCAGACTTAGCCTTAAATTCCTCAACTTGTTCCACTGTGAGGCTCATAGCCTCCACAACTATAACAAGCATTTTCCCCACTATCTTCTTTGTTTTTTATTTCCTTTGGTCTAGATGGACCCCCATTGATTTCTCTTCATAAGTTCCATACCTTCCTTCAAAGGTGTCTTTTGTCTTGTTCAACAAGTAATACCCAAACCTTTCAATTTCTTGCTCAGTAATTTCATATCCCATTTTTAGGATCCATACTATTCTGGGCTCTACTTCTTGTATAATGCATTCATTATTTTTTGCCAAGAATGTAAAGTTATTCTTGTACTTCACTATCTTTTGAGGAATCCCCTCCCTTTCTTGCATCCTCTTCTAAAACATTGTAAAGAATGCCACAATTGCATAATCTTGTGCCTTAGCATCTCCAAGACCTCTCAAAAAGTCATTGATCTAGTGTGCAACATGCATTCTTTTCAACCATACCACACTCTTTGTTCTAGGGATTTATTTTAAGAACAAGAATAATATACAAATAATCAAAGTTCCAAATTTAAAAGGATACCTAGAATCCTTTTTATTTTGTAGATTCTCCATGAGTTGTTGCCTCAATAACTCATATAGGTCATAATCAGCTCCCTTTTCAACCATTTCATAAGTAGTATTAATGTGGTGGTTGAAACAATGTTTTCTCTACTTGTGAAGTATATTTTGTAACCAATCATCATCTCAACATACTTCACTGTAGGGTTTCTGGTGTTCTTTATTGTCAATACCCTCTTGTCATATATCGCACTGGTAAGTTCCATCACAATCTCATTTTTTATCAAATTAAGCATCAGAACTGGTATGACTGAGCATAACCCTATAACTTCCCTAATCACTTCCTCTGTGATTAACCCAGGCATATCCATCCACATAAACTTGTCATGAATACATCCCAATGCAATTATCACCCAAGAATTATCGTGGCAAAATTTTGTAAACCCTTTCCAAACATTAAGCTTTTTTGCAATTTTTTTTTGATATTTTGATTTAAATACAAAGTCATCACCAATGAGCTCATTTTCCCACACATCACCAAGTTTTGAATAATCATACTCCTCTAATTTCCCATGTATGTCTATTCTTATTTCCTCAATGCACAAGACTTCATAAGGAACCCTCAAGAAAACACCTTCTGAATCGACTTCTCTGGATTTGTCAGGATGTTTCTACAACAAGTAGGTCAGGGTCTTTCAAAGACCTCAATAACTCTTAGAGTAGCCATCTCAATTTGTTTCCAAAAAAGGCTTTCAAAGAAACTAGGGCAAGTTTAAAGCTATACAATACCTTCTACGTTACTCTTTTGCTAGGGTTTCACTCGCACAACTCAATAACTTCAAACGCACTATAGTTCTCTTTGTCTACTCTTCTCCTCTTGATAACTCAATTGCAAATGAAATTTGATCAAGTGTAATAACTTATAAAAAAAAATTCATGACCTAATACACCATAAATTCTTCTGATGATAAAGCTACCAAACCCTTAATTGTATGCACTATCAACTTCAAATTCTTTGCAATCTTCCACATTAAATTGTTTTCTACCAGGATCTTCTCCATTAGATCAAATGCATTGATCTACACCATATATCATTGTGCAGAAGCATCAAAACCATTTATTTGGTGAGGGAAGAAAGATTTCCATTAAATCTATTGGTGTACTTAAAAGTGTTGTACCTTGTCCTAGTCATAATTACACCTTAACCAAGTTTACTTAGGGACCACATAGGAGGTAGTTGGAGAATTTCCACTTTTTGGTGGACTTATCATGTTATTACTTTATCACATCCACCTTTCATGGACACATCATATGACTACATCTCCACCTTTTGTGGGTGATCCACCATTTGTGGTGATTATCACATTATCACTTTTCCACCTTAGGTGGAGTGATAGCTTTTCATAGTTGTCTCATGTCATAAGGTTACAACACTTGTCATAATCTCATGCCCTTCTATGTTCTCACCTTGGCTATATAACCAAGGGGTCTCTCTCATTGTAAAAAAATAATCATATCATTGACATTGAATATAGTTTATTCTTGTCATATCATATTTTCTCTCTCTTTTTGTGCTTTCCATTTGGTCTGAAGATCTTGGCAACCATTGCCAATTCTAACATGGTATTAGAGAAAATTGGGTGTAATTGGAGAGTCTTTTTCTAAAGAGAGATCTCAGATTTGGAGACATTCCATTTTTGGCTCTTTGTTACAGGTTCATATCGAAGCTTGTTGGTGCAAATCTAAGCTCACCATTGCGTCTGGAAGGTTCGAGGAAGTCAAATTTTCCTTATGTTTTGTCAAAATAAGATATAGGAGCCCAAATCTATTGAGGGTTTGAAGATGAAGTGTGGTTGCCAAATCCAGGAGGTAGCTGCATTTTTGGAGCATTTTGGGTCAAATCTAACCTTGCCATCGCGTCCAGAAGGGAAAAAAACCCTAAGATCAACTATCAATTCATCCATTTTTGAGCAAGTCATCTGGTGAGGGAAATTTTTTTTTCCCAAAGAGCTGTACTACTCCAAATCGTCATAATGACACACGGTATTATTTTTCAAAAAATAATTTTCTAATCCTTCAAAAAAATTAATTTTTTTTTAAGAAACATTAAATCAGGCAATTAAATTTCTTTGAATTTTTTTTATTTAAATAAAAAAGGGGAGGAAAAATATTTTGCAGTGAAATTTCCAGAGTACCCTCTACATGGGCACAGGTACAGAGTACCTGCGGACCCCTCTGCGCAAGCCATGTGGCAGAATCTTGGTGGTCCACAAGGATGCCCGACTCCCCCACACCCATAGCCCCCTTCATTCACCGGCGTCGGCATATCAACCGACGATATAGAATATTTAAAATTTCTGAAAAAGAATCTTCATCGGTGGTCATAAAAAATCCAGCAACATTTTTTGAACTCCAGCAAAAAACTCTGAAGAATCTGGTGAACTTTATAGAATATTCATTAGAATATTCGTTGGGCCGAGCCAAGCCACGACGGCCATATAGTCGTCATTTTGATGCACAGGAACCTGAAGAATATTTTGGGCCAAGACTATATTCTTTTTTGATGGGCCCACGATCATCAAATTTAAGCTTGTGTATTGGTGACGTCAGCCTACGTCATCATTTTTCTAAAAAAAAATTTCCCCTACACCATTGGGCTTTTTGATTTTTCAGTCCAACTTTGAAGCCTGATATCTGTCATTTTGGCTCCTATTTTTGAGTAATTTTTTTTTATTTGGGCTAATTTTTCACCCTCTTCATAGTGGTGCAATCTATTTTGGTGCTTGGTTTCTCCAAAATTTTGAGATTCTCACAAGTGTTGTTGCTTCGTCCTCATTTTGAGAACTTTGGGAGCTCATATCTTGCTCCTACGGTAACATTTTTGGGTGCAGTTTTTTTTAAAGTGCATGATTTTTCATGTACTTCTTAGTGGTATGATCAAATTTATCTTATTTTATACCAAAAATTGTACTTTATTATGTGGCCTATTTTGGTATTTGCATGTACCAAGATCAAAGACCACTTTGTTGTTTTTGGAAAGTGGCAACTGTAAACACACTAAGTATAAAGTGCCAAATCAGATATTGGTTGGGCGGTTTCTTGATTGAGTGATTTAGGGGGGGTAATCTTACAGTGATTGCTTGCATTCTTTTGCTTGATTTGTGTCCTTGCAAATGGGGAAATCTCAAATTGAACCCCTAGATCCACATAATTATGCTACATGGAGAAAATCAATATGGAACTATCTCATCATGAAAGGTCTAATAGGTTATCTAAAGGACACAATTCAAAAACCTACTGATGCTAAAGAATTGACAAGGTGGGAGATTGATCGTGAGAAAACACTTGGATGCATATGTTCATTAGTCTCATTTTATTTGCAATTTAATATTGAATCATGCAATACACCTAAAGAAGCATGGGAGACTTTTGAAAAATTGTATGGTAAAACAGATAAGATTAGAGGTTATCAAATCAATAATGATTTAATGAATCTTGATCCTAAATGTTTTGACCACATCCAAGACTACATCTCCAAAATCAAGCAACTAAGAACACAATTGAAAGAATGCAGTATTGAAAAAGAGGATTTATAGTTGTTTTTGAATGTGTTATCCAAGCTTGGTCTTGAGTATTTAGTATTTGTTTATGGCTTTCATACCCATCGACTTTCTATGGGAGCATCATATGTTGATCCTAAGTTTGATGACTTTACAAATCTCCTAATCCAAGAGGAAGCTAAGTTAATGAACATGGGTCTAATCAAGTATTCCAAGTCACAAGCATTGGTGGCTAGTGAGTCTAAGGTATAAAAAGAATCAAGGAATCTTGATAAGAAGAAAAAGAAGAATAAGAACAAGCCACATAAAGAATCAGAATCCTCATCCTCAAAAGGAGAATCATCTAAGAAGGAGAAGCCTTTTTGTGCATATTGCAAGAAGGATGGACATGAAGAACATTATTGTTATAAGAAGGATATTGATGAGTTGAAAAATCTTCTAAAAAAGAATCACATTGATTTTCCTTCTAGAATGTCTGAATCTTCTTCTCCTTCTACTTCAAAACAGTCTAAAAAGGACAAAGGTAAATCATCATAATATAAAGGACAAGCTCTTTGTGCTCTTCAAGTCCAGGATTAGGGAGATGGCTTCTAGATTCAGGAGCATCACATCATATGGCATCTTTCTAGACTATCTTCTCCTCATTTAATCCTTGTACTATGTCTCCTATCTTAATGGGAAACAATACATACATGAGTGAAATAGGGAAGGGATCTATTAGCATTGGGGACAACACTTTTCAGGATGTCTTGTGTGTTCCTCATTTGACAAAAAATCTTCTTTCCATTTATCAAATTACACATGGTGGAGATGGGAGAACAGTGGAGTTCACTCCTGATTCGGTCATCATTTGAGACTTGGAGACTTGAGAGATCATTGCTACTAGGGTGGTTGATGATTCATCCTAGTTGTATTCCTTTGCACAGTTTGCTTATGATGATGACATTGTTGCTTTGGTTGTTGATCGTATACACCATGATTCAGAGGACTAGACATTTGGCTTCTTGAACTTGGGAATTCTTACATAAAATCTAGTACTTGAGCCATGTATTTCATCTCCTCCATCTATTGTTGTACCTAATGATGCTTGTGTTGCTATAGTTTTGGCTCCTTGTGATTTAGTGCAGCAGGATATAAATAGTCTTTCGGATATGGCTACTTTGGATGACTTCTTGACAGGTATTTTAGACTTGTTTGTGGAGTCTCATCTTGCAAATTTGGAGGACACCATTGATGAAATTCATCTTCTCTTCTCTTTGATGAACCTTCTTCAATTGTTGTGAGGGAACAACTTGAACCTCTTGTTCATTCTCTACATGATCATTCTTCACAGATTGGCATGAGTGTGGATACTTTTGGACAACATTTGGAGGAGGCTTCATTGTATTCAGAGGGGCTATATTTGTCTTTGGATTGTTCTCTACATCAATCTCTACTAGA